>VZRR01009903.1:380056-451610 GCA_013398015.1 Oreocharis arfaki | reverse complement strand
GGATCAGAGCCAGGGCTGGGGCCAGCCCCAGGGAGCAAAAGCTGTGCTTGTAGCAATGGCACAGGAGATCTGGGAACGGGGATATGTCCCAGCAGCAGCAGGTGAAGATCCTCCTAAGTGCAGAGGAGACTTAGACAAAGTGAAAAATGGATGAGTGAAGATGGTGTCGGCACTTACAACAACAGAGACTTTCAGTGGTATAGAAGTAGTGTAAAGTGCACAGAGAAAAAAATATATAAAAGGGATCTTATCTCTGTTTCTGGAACAACCACAGCTGTTTGGGTGTCGTGTTCCTAAAGTCTTCAAGTTTAGAAAAAATACATTGGAAAATAGAGAAAAAAGAACTTTATCATGGTTGAGAAGTGACTTCCATTTATTATTTTTATTTATTTTTTTAGGTGTTTGCTTCCACTGCAGTGACTGGAGCTGTGGGTTTATGACCTGAATTATTTTAGCAAAGAAATGACCGGCAAGTAGCATCATACTGTGGTCATATCCTGTTCTGAAACACTGGAATCCTCAGCAGTAATCCCATGCTTTTTAAAGAAACGAGAAATTTTATAGGTAAGGTGCCTTTTCAGAGGCAGAACTATGTGCGTGCATGTGGGTGTGTAAAGGTGCTCATCATCTAATCTCAAGGCAGTGTTTTGCGAATGTACCACACCTCAGTTATTTGATATGCAAACTTAAAAAGGGCCACCTTCTTTTTTCACCATATGCTCAAGCAATGAGTAAGAGAAACACATATAAACAAGGTGGAAGAAATGTCACTTAGAAATATCACCTGCCAGCACACTACAGAAGGAAAGGGAAGGGGAAAGGAAGATAAGAAGCGAGAGACGGCATAAACAAATAAAAAGGCTTACTTGCAGAATAAAGAGATGAAGAAAGGTACTAAATAAATCTGTGTACTACAAGGCAAGTTAATGCTGCTCCTGAGGAGCTTTATTTACATGGTTGGCCTTTACATGCCAGCTAATCCTTCTAGACACTGACCTTGTCAGCAGTGTTTGTGTACTTTGAATAAGAATATGAACTGTTCTTTTAAACAATATCTCCAGCATGGCTAGATGAGAGTTTTGCATGAGCATTACACACACCCAGGGCACATCCCCCTTCCCACAGTGGGGGTACCAGCCCCCTGTTTTTGTGCTGCAACACAAAAAAGCCCCCTCTGTTTTGGCACTGCAGCACAGCTTTTGGCTCTCGGGTCATTGTGCCGAAGAGTATGGAGTATAGATACCAAAACAGGCTGTACAGCAAAGAACTTCTGTCTCAGGCAGCTGGAATAAAATTACACCTGGGAGTGTGCTGCAGACGTGTTTTCACAAAGCATACTACAACTCAAATATTTCTGCGTTTTGGAGACAGCGAGGACAACTGCAGCACAAGCTCAAATCTGAACTCCCATGTGATACAAGCGAAAGAAGGCCGCATAAAACCTTTTTCCTCCAACCTGATCAGGAGTCAAGCTTTGAGTTTGGCAAATCAGTGTCAAAGCCCAAGCACTGTAAAAATAAAAAAGCAAAGCAAGCCAAAACAAAACCCCAACAAACCAGAAGAGCTGTTTATTACTGATTAAATGCTTTTCAAACTAATTCTGCAGCAGCGATCCAGAAGAAAGAAGGACCTTAATGTTTGGAAAATTAGGGGTGCTATAGTGACTAAGGAAGCACTGCACAAAATGCCTTATACAGACATTATTAAACATTAGTCAAAAATGCCAATAAATTGACTTTCAGGGCTCTTAAAAATTTGCTCTGACAGAACAATGCCAACCAACAAGGCATCATTTTAATAAAAGGTAATAAGCCACAGCACATGCAGTGTTTTAGCTATGAAGCTACTTCAACTGTTCATGGGAAAATATACTAAAATCCACATTGTGTGATTTCCTATCCGCACACAGTCAGTGCTGCTACTTGACCAGAGTTTAATTTTATGTTTAAACCAGCTGAGACCAGTACAGGTTTAGCATATCCCAGGAAAAAGTGCAAAAACACAGTTATGATCTGCAACTTGTTTTCTCCAAATATCAAGGTATGCAAGGGGAGCTTCAGATCAATTATTACTTTTCCAGCAAATTATTTCCTCTGTGATAACAACCAGAAGTGGAAAGACTAATTTGAGCTGGAAAGTTCACAGAATCTTACAGAGTCACAGCCACAGTCACAGCTAATTTGAGGCAGAGAAAGTTAAAACACTGTCAAAATATAAATGCTTCCTTCAGCTGATTCATTAGTTTGCATATCATAACAAGGACTTTGTGTTCTTGGGTAAGGTTAGTGCCTCGAGGACATCCTGCAGATGTGTGCATTCCCAGTCTGAGTTTCTTTAATTTGTTATGCAAACATCAATTCTTTTTAAATACTGTGAAAAGAAGGACTTTTTACTGCAGCTAAAACCCATCAGAATTAAAAATAGCTCCTGTGATGCTGCTTTTTAGGAGAAAGGAGGACACCATATTCTAAACAGATGTTTACCTGTTAATGAATGGTTTATTTCTCATCAGAAGAGGTTTAATTGGCAGACAAACCCTGACACAGCTAGCAAGTGAACTCGGCAAGTCCTGCTCCAAGCCAGGAGGCCTGGCATTTTTTGACACATTAACTATTTTTCCCCTCAAGGAAACTGTGAACTTTGAAAACCCTAAAGAGCCTAAGAGCAGGGAAGTCTGAGGCTGGCTTATATTTTTACTTTTCCCCTTTTCCTTGTGCCCATGTATTTTAAAGGTACGGAACAAACACAAACTAGCAGCAGAGGGCTGTGTTTGGGCAGATCTCAGAGAGGATGAAATTTAGAGGTTTTTGCTTTAGAATGGCAGCTGTAGCAGCTCCCCTGCAAGCAAGGCAGTGCCCAGCTGTGCTTTGGATTAAGCAAAATGGTTTTGTTGGTCAGCTTGTCCGTGTTATTTAAACCAGGCTGTCCCACCGTGGGTTTTTTGTTTCTGTGAGCCAGGCGGGAGGACAAGGGTGAGTAAACAGGCACCTGGGGGGCTGTAGGAGGTGCCTCAGGAGGCTTCCACCCCAGACACCCAATTCCGTGGCCTCTCTCCCTTAAAACCCAGCCACTGGCTTCCTGGGAGTCACTCACAGCTCCCCACCACCCCTTCAAGGCCCTCAATAGTTGAGACAGCGGGGAGAAAAGAGGGGCAAGGATTTCTTTGGTGGCCTCTGGAGGGTTGCTTCAAGCCAAATGCTCTTATTTCTGCTTTGGGTGATGATGGCAGGGGCGTTTTTTGGCTTTTTGTTGAAGCACATAAGATGTGGTCCCCACCTGGTATTTAGTTTCAGATCAGCACGATGGACAAGGAGACAGAGCCCAGTAAGGTTCCAGGGGCTTCCAGGTGGTTTTGGGAGCACTGAGAGCCGTTAGTCTGTGAGGTCCTGATCCCTTTTCCCAGCCCATGTGAAGAGGAGAACAAAGACAATTTGGTTCTCTCAGGGATTAATATTGCGCCATTTGATGCTGAGCACCTGAGCCTGACTGAAGGACCCTGATTAAGTGCTCTGAGGGCAGGACCTTCTACCCTAAGCTCTGACTTAAATGCGCCTCTGCCACCTGCTCATGCACCAGTGAAAATCAGGAAGACTCTTCCTGCCACCTGAGTGCTGTGAGCCACACTGGTCTTGTAGGCCTCATCCAGAGGGTTTTCAGGCTTCTAGATTATCTGCCTGGAAAAGAAAAAGAGCCCAGAGGGAGTGCCAGGGTTTCTGCTTCCAAGATAGCCAAGCCCGAAACACCAGATGCTGGCTGTCCTGCTCTATCAGCCCTGCCAGATAAGTGCACAATCAGCTGATGAGGGAGCAATGAAGAAGTCGAAGAGTCCATACACCCAACCTTGACCCTTGTAATTGCTTTCTCTTTCTCCTTTTATTCTGTGGCCTTACGGACAATGGTGCAACACCTCCTTCCAGGGGTAAGTGAAACAGTGGTGCTGCAATAAGCAGGTGCTGGAAAGGTCCTGACAGGAGCTGACAGGAGAAGTCTGTGGCATTAATGGCAGATCTGAAGAAGGAGGGTGGATGCAACAAGAGCACTACAGCAATGCTTAAAGAGGTCATAGTGTGTTGCTGGACTGGGCGTATTCCTGCCTCAAGACCTACAAGTGGAACAATCCCATTATGGTACAACCCAACTTCCCACATGGAAATGAAAGATTTAATTTCACAAATTGATTTCATATATTTCATGATATTTTAAGGATAAATCTCTTAGTTATCGTGTAATACTCCTGTTTTACAACAGAGGTCTTCTAAGCAGCAGAAGTGTCAAGCAGATTCCATGGACAGACAGCATCCTGCCACATTTATGGCACCTTAAAATGGCTCCCTGATGAGTGAACACTGCCCCAGTGAGGAGATCTACTTAGTTCTGGAGTCAGTGAACAGTGACAGGCATAAGCATGCACTGAGCCAACTGTGCACCAAGGAGCCCAGCTAAATCCAACAGAAGTAACCTGCAGAGGACATTTTTATTCAAAGAATGATATATTATTCACTGCTGTCTTTTCATCTTTCCTCCCATTTCCTGGAAATGCAGTTGCAGAAATACGGTGTTTGGACCAAATTCCATGCTTCTGTGAGTGATGATCTTCACTAGGAACTAGATGATCTTCAAGGTCCCCTTCCAACCCAAACCATTCAATGATTCAGTGGTCTGTGCTGTTCTCTGGGCTCTGGGTGTGATGTGGCACCAGGCTGGCCATTAACACATGCAGCTCACACTGGCTGCGGTTGTCCTTCCTAAGCAAAGTCTGCAATTGTGAATAGCTGGAACATAAAAGCCATCTGGAAAGAGTCTTATCATCTCAGCTTAGTCCATTAAGTGGATACAGTAACAGGTGTACATACATACATATACATATCTATAGTGGTGCTACTGCCACTGAACCTTGCTATGTCTAGGAATTGATTTTCACTTCCCTTCTCATGAAAACTTCGGATAATTGCACTTCTTATTAAGTTTTTAGACAATTTTCGTAGACACAGGAGACGAATTTTTCATTAAGTCGAATTCAAATCTCATTCACATGAAGGATTTGAAGGTTGGAATAAAAAATAAGGGTAGAAGGCAAGCTTACTATCATTAAATCTGGTGAATAAAGAAACTTCTACATGAGGCTGGTTAGCTGGCTATTTCAAAAAAGTGTGGATTAGTAAGGACAGGCAGACAAAATTATATCCTTATCATAACTATTGACCAAAATGCTGTTCTTCTAAAACTGTGTACCTAAATGCAAGAGAAGTAGAGGATCCTAATAAACATTAATAAAAGGAAGGCTTCCCATGTTTCTTTTTCTAACTCAAGCATGTACTCAAACAGCTATTCTTTTGCGCTGTAATTAGTGATATTCTTCCAGTGCTGAAAGAATCAAAAAATTTAAGGATTCCCTGGACATAGCACAGCAGATAGAGTGGGGCCTTGCAGTTTCTTAAACTGATCCTAATCTGATAAGGCAAACATAGGAATTTGGCTCTTACCCATGACACCCAGCAGTCCCCTTCCTCTGCCACCACAAGGCTGGCATGGCACAGAGGAAGCTCAGCACTGAGATGCTTGCTCCCTTCTTCAGTGGTGGATCAATGGTGTTCCAAAACACTGACCAGCTGCTTTGTCTGTCTGAAAAGTTTTTGTTTAGAGATGCAGGCTCCAGAGGCACTGGCCTAATCAGAACGGCTCCAACTGCATCTTGCAAGACACCTTATCCTTCATACCCCTCTTCTGACTACTGATTATTGGTCTTTTAAAATGCAGAGTCATTCTGCAGTCTGTGCCTTAGAGCACCAAACAGTCTCCCGGGCTGGGAGCTCCCATTGCTCCACTGCTGCTCCTTTGATGTGTCTCTGAGAATCAGCATGCTGGGCTCTCTCAAACTTGAGATCATTTTCAGGACAGAAGGGAAATACGATGGCTGTCTTCCCGTGAAGATTAAATGCTTTGAGGAGGAGCATGTTATAAAAGCTGTAGATATATTGGGTGTTACACAGCTGGTTGGTCAGTTGGTTTTTTGTGAGAAGTGTAGTACACAGAGGGATCAGGGAACCTTGGGGCTTTGGGGTGTCGCAGTTTGCAAACCACATCAAAAAGAGTTGTTTCCCTCTGGTTGTTCATTTTCTCTTTACCCCTTCTCTTCCATTTCCTTCCCCCAGATACAAACATCCAAGGAACATATCATGTGCTACTGGAAATGGCTTTAAGATACCAAGACAAGACAGCTGCAAGTCAAAGTATCCAGAAGATGTTCTACAGTGCTGCACAGCTGATTTAGAAATAAAACCCAATGTACGAGTTTGCTAGACATATACTGAGATAGAAGCAGGGCTTTAAGATAAACACAACTCAATACTTTTAGGCTCAGGATGGAAAAAAACCCTTCTTTCTTTCCACAAAAACTACGTTCCCAATTTTTTTTTTTTTTCCCATGGGAAGGGAGTTACAATACTATATTGTAACAGGTTAGTGTTAAAGTCAGGTAATGACAGTGCAAAGGCAATTTTCCTCTAAGAAATACCATCCCCTGCATCTCTGTGAAACTACATTATCCAAGGGACACAAACTCTCATATTAATATACTGTCATTTAATTCAAGAAGGGTCTGATGGGCCTGACACAACCCCCACCATACTCTTTCCTATTAATGCAAGATATTGCCTTGAGAAAAACACTTACTGCAGCATTTTGAACCCTGTCGGTATTATTATAAGGCAAGACAGAGTATGATTGTCTTTCAGTTTAATGATCTGGCAGGGGGTGGCATTTTGCCAGGGTTAGGTTAGACTCCTTTTAGGTAGGAGCCTTTAAGATCCACCTGGACAAGCAATAACTAAAGAGAATAGCAAATTAAGTGTATTAGGAAGGGGAAATTATTTACTAACCAGAGGGAGAAATAATTTATTAGAAAAGAAAACTTTTCCTTTAAGCCAAGAGAGTCAAATTACCTCTTTCACAAATCATTTGCTCTGTTGTTGGTAACTCAATTTTTAGCTTTTCCTTCTCCACGGAAAGCCTCCTGACCCACAACTCTGTGGCTATTTCTCTCCCTGGGGCACTGTTCCCTGGCATACAGGGCCCATCCTGACATGTGCTTTCTGTTTCGGCTCAAGAAGACTTTCATTTTCCCTGCAAAACTATTTTGGGACAGGGTGTAGGGATGGGGAAGAGAGCTGGGGAAAGCATTTTCCGACAGACCCTATATGCTCTCCAACGACAGAGGCAGTGACAGAAACCTAGATAGAGCAGTCTGATGGAGAGTACTCCCCTGAGGCTCCTGTTCATGCACCAAGCCGAAAATACAGAGTTTAAGTCAACTGACTGAAATTGGAATGCAAGAAGTCAGAAATCAAATGGGGGTAGGCTGTCGTACTTCTCTATCAGATGAGCAAGCAAGGGCAATATTTGAGTCATCCCAATCACTGTTTATTTCTTTAAAAAGATTTTTTCTGTAATGTATTATTGGAACTCTGCACCATAGTTACAAGTGAGACCCCAATGTCCATAACAACTAATAACCCCCATGTTTATTAAAATTCAGTCGCAGTGGCACAACGTATCTTGCAATTATAAACACAAAACAGATGCAACACCATCTTCTCTATAGTCAGCGAAGATTGCAATCTGCAAAACCATGGAAATTTGTGTCCTTGATTTAATGGTTTAAAATGCAGGAAAGCTGTTTACATTCACTGTCAAAATGTTTGCATTACATATGCTCACTGCCCCTGTAGTGGAAATATTTTTCCACTAACATTGCAGAATAAGCACAAAATGAAGATGCACCGCTCTCACTAACAAAATGCTGGCATAATGCAGTTTCACCTCTGGTAAAACATTTGTTAGTGACTCATCACACTGCGTTATTTTTTCCCTTTACCTTGGATAGACTTCCTGAGAAATTTAGTGTTATGCACATATTTTCAACACTCCACTGATCAGATAGCCTGCTGTACAATACTGCAGACACTGTTTTCATATCCTAAAAGCATTAGCAATACAGATAATTTTTTAAGCCCTTGATTGCAAACTTCAGATTACTCAACTAAATATGGAAAAGGTGCAGACACCTCCTCTGACACATATTTAGGAGGAAGTAGGTAAGCTGGAAATTTTAATTTCTATCTTCAGTGTAAAGATGATGATGATTTTCAAGTCTATACTCTAAAATCAGTCGGTACTCTAAAATTAAGGAATGCAAATCCCAAGGAGAGTCAGTGGCATTTTTTTAAATCTCCAGCTAAGATATCAGTGGACACACATTGAGGACATATAATGTTCTGCTACCAGAAAGTCTTTTAAATGCATATCTGAACATTTTTTTTTAGTGTTGGTAATGCTTAAGTTAATTGCCATGAAATTCCGAGTTTCTCACAAGTCTCAAAAAAATAATTTAATTTACATTGGAACAGTACAGACTTGCCTATCTTTTCTCATGTTTTCCTCCATTTCTGTGGGACTATTCCCAAGATAAAGCCCATACCCAAAATCAAGGTCATAGTGTTTTATACTAGCTGTAGAGCATGATTCAGACAATGTTATTGTGTGCCTCATGGCAAATAATTTCTCTCTCCAGATAAGTAATTGGTGTACCAGTACAACAAAAAAGGCAGGTATATTCCATTCAAATCATAACAGGGTCATTTACTTTTGTTAACTACCCTATAGCAGGATTTGCTGGTATGTTTGATTCATCTTATGCAACTAAATAAAATGTATGAAATATACAGCGATTATGAAATATTATGCAGCATTTTTCCAGTGTTGAACCTTATGAAGAAAACTACATTGTTTAGTCAAATGCACACTGTGAAGGATTTTTTTGCAGTTATTTTTTACTGTGTGGTTTTTTTGCTTGTAAAGAAGCAGAAGATGACTTACATCTGAGCATGTTGAGTGAATTCTGCAGATATTTTGGCTCCACTAAAGGTTTGTCTTGACTATGTTAAAAAAGTTTGTTGTCAAGATTATTTACTAACACTCTCTCAAGCCGCCATCCTGCAGCCAACCAGCATCTGTTAACAACAATTTGCCTTTGGTTAAATGCAAAAAAACTAAGCAAACAGTAATTTTTTTTTAGTTAAGGCAAATACAGCTTGACTGGAAGAATCTTTCCCTACCTGGTTCGACCTTGTAGAAACAGGGTCTTCTGCCTTCAGCTTCAAAAGTTTGCATACAATTTTAGGAACTTGATTATGCCACAACAATCTGGCATTACAACATGCTTAAAATGTATTATCCCCATCAGTCAAAGTACAAGATTGCTGGGATAAGGGAATGGTTGTTACCCACACATGGACGGCAACATGGATTTCTTCCACATCTCTGTTTAACAGGAATGAATCAGGCTTTCTGTCTTTACAACTGGGCATCCACAGTGTGTGTTTTCACTGTGAACAGATTCAGTTAACAACTCTAATCTGTTCCTTGTGGGGTAGAACAGAATATTTTGGAGACTTTTATACTCGATTTCTGAGGATGTCTAAACAATGTTCAAACACATACATATGCAAAAATGCATTTTTTTCCTGTTTGCTGCTGCTCACGTTACATGAAGATGGCATATATGTATTGAAACAAATGTGACTCATATCTGAATTGCACGTACACTCAGAGTAACGTATTCTAACATGCTAAAAATGCAACCCCCAGAGACAAACACACTGAAATTGATCTTCAGCTGCTCAAAATACAAGTCAGTTCTTTTACATCCAAGTGAGCTATTCTGTGACTTGACTGCCTTGTGACATTGCTGGTGGAACAGACTGGGGCGTTTCCAGAGCGTTTCTATTTCTCCTGTATTCAATCATTCAAGACACTCTCTGAAAGCAAAAATAAAATTTTCTTGAAAATTATTCACTCGTTTCTCATACTGAGATATCCTAAATTATAGTACAAGCCTGGGATTACTAATTTAATTTTAGGTTAATCACCTTCTGACAGATCACAAACAGCCCTTTTCATATACTGTATGCCTATTTTCTATGTGTGGTTTTTGTTCACTCAAAGCTTTTTCTCTTAAATATTGGAAGATGCAGGGGTACAGTTAAAAACAGGGCTAATGTCTGAAGAGACCTGCACAAGAAGTCTAAGATGAAAGCTAATTGGTTTTCAGTTTTGCTGTGAATTCAAAACTTAGAGTAGGGTCACTAATTCTGTGGCCTTTCAACTACTCTCAAGGTGATTTATGGGTTTGTGCTGAAACACTAGAGCAGACTTAATGGTTTTGCATGGTTGAAGCATGAAATAAGGTGTAACCCGAGCGTTTCCACTGGATGTAAGTTTGTGTTTGGGAAAGTTTTTGAGTCCAAAATTTCAGCCAAATTGCTACACTGTAAAACCTATACCCACATGAGAACTCGGAAAAAAATCGAATTAATGTTTTACTGCAAATGCTACAAACTCATCAACATCAAAATACTTAGATTCATACTACTTTTATTTAATTGTCCATTCTAAAATTATTCAAAAACAATCCAAATCAAAATCCTTGCATTATGGTGACATGGAAACTAGTTCACTTGTTATCTACGTCTTGGTGGTTCAAAACATTCCTTATGGGCAGTGTTGTGAATTCAAGCACTATCTGACGTAAAACCTGGCTTCCTGTTCCCTGAGTAAGTCCTGTAGTACACTGAAGGCTGCCATGGTCACCACCTGGAGTTCAGGTACATAAACCTTGGAGAGCTGTAAGTTTTGACTGCTACTCATTCAGCAGTGTGAAGCGACAGGCTGCGGACTGCATCCCAAATCCAAGAAGGAGGCAGCATTTGGGATTTCAGTTAGCTTTAGAATATAAAAAACCTTTCCACTCCCTAGCTGGAGTTCATTCACAGCTGTGAACCCTAAGAGTATCCTAGGGAAGTATGCACTGTGAGGTGCTCCAACACTTACCACAGTTAAGACCAAGACCTTTTGTTAGTTTTGTTGGCCTGTCAGGTAGTTCTCAGCTTTTACCTAAACAAAAAAATCTTTTAAATCCCTCACTTGGATTTTAGTAAGTCCCATGCAGCCCTACTCTCACCCATTTCACATCCTTCCCTCCTTTACATGATTCTCAAGGAGCACAAGACTTTGCAAGAAAAACAAAGAAAATACCAAACTCAAATTCAATTGAGTTCTGAGGCTACAGAACTTGACTGAATTTCCACAGATAACTTCATATAAATCCATTTCTGTAGCCGCAAAATTCTATGATATTTAACTACTTGCATATCCCTGAGGGCTTTATGTACAGACACACCAAGGTCAGGCAGAGAGCATTTGAGAGCAATATTTTTCCCTCTTTCATTCCAAGTACAGATGAAAAAGGTTGCTTTCAGATCTCTACCCCAACAGTCTCCTCAAAACTCCAACTGGAAAACTTTTCTGACTGACTTTTCCTTCTCTGTCAGTCTAGTTTTTATGTGGTCAATATTGCATTTCTTAGCAAACTGTAACATGCAATCCCTCTGTAAGCTAATGAGGAAGAGAAATTTATGAATTTCATATGCTTAAGTACATTCATAAATAAAAATCTATTTGTAATGCCCAGACAGATTTGTTGCTGAGTGGGTTTTATGCTGCAAAGCAATTTTTAGTCATCCTTGGAAGCTGGAGCTTGTTAAAATCCCTAAAGTCTACTGAGTCCAGACTATAATCCAACTCTAGCCATAATCGTGCTTCATTGGTTCAATATATGAGGAAGTAAGCCCTCAAAATAAAAATTCCCTTCCTTTTGACTCATCAAAAAATGTTTAAATTGACATGAGCAACCTAGTACTTTATAGAACAGAATCTGCGGCTCATACAAATAGCACATGGAGAGCCAGAAAAGATAGAGGCTATATGTGTTTTAAAAAGTAAGAGACAAAAAATAAACAAACATACATTTAAAGCTGTAACTGTATTTATTTACTTGATGGTTCTGCTGTAAATGCTTTCCTTTGCACTCTACTTAGCAACAACCTGAGTGTTCTCCCTTGAGTCAAGATGGTATCCAAGTGAGAAGCAGAACTATAGAATTAATAAAAATTAAATTGGAATCTGATTTAACTGTCTCAATTTTGCCAGCTAAAATAATTTCCTTCCAGAGCACAGAGTGGTTGTGATAGATTAACTTTTCTCTAATGAAGGTGGAAACTATTAAAAAGGAAATAAAGAAAAATTTACTACTCTGATGTTTGTGCATAAAATTAAAAACAGTGATGTGAATTATTGATCTGACCCATTAATAGCAAATGTAAATTTCTTTCAAATGAGCATTTCTGGAAAAAAACCTCAAACCTTCCCTTCTTTACTGTTATCTTTAGAAATGCTTATTGCAAGGATAAATTGATCCCAACCCAAAGACACTTCATGGGTGTGGGGGATTTGGGAAACACAAAGTAGCTGGCAGGATAGGGACCTTTGTCTGAACTGCAGAACAACTTTGTCTGGTGAGGTTTGTCTATCAGTTTGATTTTCAGGCTTGATGTCAATGAACTGTCACTTAATGCTGCTTCTTTTCTTTCCCCTCTCATTAACAGGATTCAGGATGACTTTGAAGCACTTAGTGGGACGCATAGACACACACACACACACAAAAATTAGTATATGGGTGTGTTTCTTTGAGAAGTGTAGGTAGAGCTATGCCAGTTTCTATGGTAACAACAAGACTTTTTCATTAGTAACAGAAAAATAGGTGTTGAGATAACCTCTTAGAAATTGTCAGTGTTTAAGTTATTTCTAGTCTCAGACACTGCTTTCAATTAACACACATTTAATTTGTAAATAATGGTACAACCTTCTTTAGGAGTTATACTCTCTCAGGTGTGTAACAGGTATGTGTTAGGAAAAAATGCTACAATGCATCATAGGAAAAATATTCTGCAAGGAAAGATTTCTGCTTGCTGTGGGATTCTCATGGTATTATTTTTGTAACATGGTGATTAGTTTGTCATTCATCAAAAGAACTCACTGCTGAATTGAAACATTAAGGAAAGTTCAAGCAAACATAATGAAACTGCATCTCGATTCTTGGTTATTTTTTAAAATTTTAATTTAACATTAATAAATCCTACTTTTGGCAGGTTAATAGCTATCATGGCATGCTATTGTCATTATTTATAGTTAAGCCTGACATTTCCTAGGCAAAATAATAGGACCAGGCAAAGCTTCTGTGTGCTGCCTGAAATGGGTACAGGAGTTGTCCGTAGAGAAAAATCCCAGGTGAGACAATTGTCCCAGTTAGAGGAAAAACCAAGAAATGGTTTATGTGCACATCTTTTTTTCACAGAAGCTCACATTTTCAACTAGCTTTACAACTGGTGTAGAAGCTCCTGTTTCCACAGCCCACAGAATCAGTTGGAAAATGGGCATGTTGAGACAGAGGAGGGAGTGGTTGCAGTACTCTGTATTCTCGATATTGTGAGTTGCATGTCCCTCATAAATCGGGTCAGTCCTTCCTATCAACTCTAATTCACGTAAGCAGGGCACGCTTGGGTTCAAAGCAGCCCAGGAATGACAGATAGGATGATGACTTAGTGGTTTTCCTGAGCTTTGAGGCTGTAATGTACCATTTAATCAAATGTACATTACAGCTCTCTTAATCAACAGAGCCCAAAATGTAACCGGACTTGGAGTGATTTTACTCCTTTTTCAAGCCCATTGATTTGAGCAAGGCTTTGTGCAGGCAACCTCATAAACTGTAAGAGTGAGGTCTGTACCATCTCAAGGCTGGTAACCTGCCCTTTCTCACAATCTTGCAAATAATAGTAATTATATGTTACCCATCCTCTTTTTCTTTAGAGAAAAATGAGATGGCTTGTTTGCCTCACAACAGAAAGGAAGTCCTGCTCACTGTAATTGAAGCAATGCCAGCTGTTTGGAGCTGCTGGAAACAGTAAACTGAGCAGCCATTACTTCTCAGTAAAAATATGTTTTTATAAGTAAGTCTCTGTTTATGGATGGTACCTATCTGGCCCCATTACAGTGCTCTCTGAACAAATCATACCTTTCAATGTGATAATCGTCAAGGCAGGTAAACATGGTTATTTTATAGAAACACAGTCTTGCAGACACAGAACTGAGAATTATTTTTTTTTTTTAATTTAAACTACAAAATGTTACAGGTCATGCCTTCATCCACACTTAATTTTGAAGCCAGATAAAATCCTGAACTTCTGTTTGTCAGGTTAGACCAGTTCTTCCAACAATACAAGGTCACTTCTATCACACTTGTGCAGACACTCCAGCGTAGACATTACCTGCCTCTCTACAAGCAGTTTTTCATTAAAAATACTACAGTTACACTGTTGCTTTTGCAGCATTTCACTGGCTATACTTGTCAGCTTGAAGATTTGGGATAGTCATGATCAGTTTGGCTTTGAAAGCCCCAGTGTGGTTTCCAACTTTCTGAGTTCAAAGGAATCATCCATGCACAGCAATTTGAACTTGAGTATTTGCCCAAATCAGTAAAATAAAAAAACACACAATCCACTATGTAGACCATCAAAAATATATTAAAAACTGTCAAAGCAAACCTGGAAGGAAGAAGAGGAACTACCACTGCAGATGTATTTGATGATGCTTTTCAAGCCACATGGTACTCAGGGTTTGAAAGAAAATTCTTGAGATTTTAAGGGAAGAAATGGAAATAAAGTGAATTATACCATCAGTAAATTAACTAAGATGTTATCCAACTTCTCCAAAGCAAGTTGAACTCCTTCAAAATACTATGAATAAAAGTTTACAAAGAATTATGTACATCAGTCATTATGCTTTGTGGACAATTTCTTCTTCCTAGTATCTTCCAGGCTTCAGCACCTTATACTTTCTGCTAAGAATGATAGCATAAACTGCAAAACTGTCCTTTTCATGCATCACTAGTGAATGATGAGGAGTACTAGGAATAATTGTAGTGATCTCTGATGCAGATCAGAACAAACAGAATTTTCCCATTTTTTAAAAATTAATTTGTTGAAAAATGGAGTTTCACTTTGGTATGTAGACAAGGTTAGGGGGTTTTCCCATTAAAACTGAGAAATAAGAAGGGATAAAATGAACAACAAGAAGAAAAAAAAAGAACAGTTCCATGTATACGCAGCTCCTCAGTAAGATCAATAGAAGTTCTTAACAGTTATTATTGGTCACATTCTACACACTAGGAGAGCATCTCCTGCTGTCCAGCTCTTCTCATTCCCACCATCCACACAGAACTTAGGGAGGTTTGGACAAGTGCCTTTGTGTTTATATTTCCTAAATCCTTCTTCCACCTGATGGAATTTGTCTCCTTTATAAACACTCATAACCATTGTGTTGAACAACAATCAGCAGTCATAAGCTTAAATCTTTAGAGCCCAGTTAACATCTAACTTAATAATGTAATTTCCACGACCTTTTTTGTCTGGCCACCATATTTTCTTCTACTGCCTCTCATTGGCACAGAGAACCATTCTTCATAACAGTCCAGGTCCTTATGACTCAGAAGTGAGAGTCTTTTGCACGGAGGCAGAGACCTTAAGAGTGACAGTTAGCATTGCAACAGCATCTAAACATCTGTATGTACTGACAAAGATAAAATGTCTTTTTTTGGCTTTTCAATAAGTCATGCAGCCTCCCAGATTAATGAGCGAAATACCCTAATGATTCATCAGTGCCATTTCTGTCTAGCTGCTCAAAAGGTGAAATGAAAAAGAAAAAAAAAATCAAAGTAACTCCTAAATTCTTACCTCAAAACAGTTCACTGAATCAGTCAGTGACTTTCAGTCCTTTCAGTTCCCTGAAGCAAAGCTGTCTTAAAGGTCTTGGGTGCCTCAGTGATGTCAACTTCTTCTGTACTTTTTCCTCAGAACAAACAGATTGTTAATGACTGAGAAGAGTTGCAACCTTCCTCCCTTCCTCACCTCACTGCCTCTACTCTGGCACCTGAGCCTTGTTGGGCTGCCTTTAGACAACGAAGCTGGGCTGGGTCCAGTACCCAGTCCTGGGAATGCTGCTTTCCACAGCTCAAAATCCCACCCTTAGATGATGGTCCCATACTTGCACCATAGGTTGTGTGCGGCTCTTCTCAGTACCTCAGAAGGGCCCCTCACTCCCATGCAGCTGGACACTGGATACCCGGAGCAGCTGCTGAATGCCAGCTCCTGCCCAGATCACCCTCTTTTTGTCAGTGCCACATGAGCAAGGGGCCCTGTGTCTCTGTCTCCAAAACCGAAAAGGTTCCACCAATCCTCTCCTGAGTAATGGTACGGTTTATGCTATGTAGGATTTCAGGTCTGGTTGAATTAGGAATCTGAATGAAAGGATTTGTGAGACCTGACCCAAAGGCCCTGCAGACTTTGAGAGGAACAACGTTTCCTCGTGGTGCCAAAGAATATTTGCCAGAGCTAGCTCCATGGGAGCTCCATGCAGAGACAGTGGGAGGGGAAGGCTGCAGCACCCACCTGACGTGTTGGAAGGATCATAGGCACCCCAAAAAGGCAAGAGCCAAGCAAACCAACTGCAAAGTTAAAAACGGAATAAACTTTTGAGAGGAGACACAATCAGCAAGGCTATATGGAAATTCCAGTAGAGATCCAAGCCAAAATCTTCAGGCTCTACACACATCCTTGAACTATTGTAGCAATAGTGCTGAACCTCATAGGACTGTTGAGTATAAAGACCTATAAAGCATAAAAAACTTAGCAAAAAAATAGGCATGAGGCTCACATTGCTGCATCCATCATGAAAAATAAGTGACAGCGAATAAAGGCAATTCATTTTTTCACTGCAAAAGAACCTCCAAAATTTCTCTTGCAAGAATTTTTGAGGTGATTTGAAGACACAGTTTCCTTTCTTTCATGCTTACTTTTTTTTACCCAAACCCACTTATATTCTGGAGTTACTTGGGATAGAATTAATATTATTTCCAGCTTAGAAACTGGGGCAAACTTTAGGTCCTGGTCCTAAAAATCCTTTTACAGGTGGCTAGCTTTATAAGCATGAGTGGAAGTTCTGTTGGCTTGCAGGAGGTTTGAATAGAGGTTGCATAAGCATGTAGGTAATTTTATCCTTCTGTGAACTGAAAAGACCTGCTGCATCTTTTGAGGTTACCCCACCCTCAATAAGACTGAATCATGGTCATCTCTTGGTCAGCTGTGCTGTTTAATCTGGTGCATAAGGATCTCATGATGGAATATGAAAAATCTTTATTTCTTTAACAGTATATTCATTAAAAGGGGGTTAATATGTTGTTTTGTTCTCTAGTTTTCCATGGGTCTTTTACCAGACTGAAACCTACACCTTATTTTTCTCCATTGTCTGGATGCCAAGCTGAGCAAGGTTAATGCTGGTATTGCTTTGAATTACACACCTACTAATCATTACCATCAAAACTGGTAGCATTGTGGAAGCACAAAAATTGGTGCACTGCAGGTAAAGGTATCACCAAGTTGTCAATCACTGCTTAAATGCATTTAGTGTGGTAGCATTTCTATAAGACGGCCACAATTCCTCTTTGTGAACACAAGGAATTTCATGTGGAGTAGGAAATCCCATGTTTTCTTTGCCCTTGCAATTGCATTTCGTTTGCTCAAAACCCACTCATGACATTGTGTAGAAACAGCAGTTTGGGAGGGGGGTTTTGTTTTTGTTTGGTGTTCCACACAGGATTTCTGGTTGTACTGATTAAAAAATAAAACCTAGATGTTTTTAAGGTTTTCTCATAGTTTCTGAACCTGTGATGGGCTTCCTCTATTGCTGCTTTTCAAAAATGTGCTTTCATAACCAATAAGTATCAGGAAATTTTGTTGTTCTGAACTTTGCTAAAATCTGCTTTTAAATTTGAGTGTGAACACCAAGTGCATTACAATGGTTGCACTCCCAAGGAACAGTTTCGACGTGCTTCATTTTCAAATCCCACTTGGTGCTTTCCTTGACTCCTCACCCCTGCCCGCAAGAACCATCTCCTCAAAAAGCTTTGGGTTTGAATTAATTTTCCTCCTTCTCTGAAAAGCTGCTCTGGGCCATGGCTGCCTTCAGGAGATCTCCCCAGGGTGGCTGCCCCTCCCTGGTTAGCAGATGCAGGGGCAGGGGGGCTGGGCTTGCTCTCTTGCAGGCATTAAGCAGTAACCAACAGCAGAGATTTATTTGCATTATGCTGACCCAATAAATAAAACTGATCTTGACTCTATCATGTGAAGAAAAAGCGAGTAAAAAAAATGTACTGGTAAGGGAAGAAACCAAACACCAAATAGAGGTACCAGAACATTTTTCTTGTGTGATTTGTTAAAACAAGGGGTACACCAAATAAGTGGTAAATGCAGCGATGAAAATTTCCTCAAGGACCACAGGGCACTTCTGCAGCTCTTACTCAAGCAGTCAAAATTTGTCTCAAAATGGAATCTAAGGAGAAGGAGAACTCCGTTTTTATTTCTGAATCAGTTTTTCAAATTATTCTGACAGTTTCAAAGAATTTTTTTTTCTGTCAGAATACCAGAATGGTTTAAGCCAGATTGAGAATAAACTGCCAGAAATGCACTGGTTTCTCTCTAACATAAAACTAAACAAAGAAATAAAAGAGTAAGGCTTGCTGGGTGCATGGAAATTGACACAAAAAGCAATTGAAAGTACGTCCCAGACCTCAGCATTAGCTCTTGGCTTCTCTGCACTGAAGATGAAAATTAACTGGTTTAAGAAACGCATATGAAATTTCCCATCTGGCTGACAACATGGATGTTTCTGCTCACTGTGACAATCTGAAAACGCTGCTGAGATGTTTTAAAGTCAGTGTTTATATCTAAAAAGCCAAATCTTCCACAGCTAAGGTGGCTCTCCTTGCTTCCCTAAGATTTAAATTATGACAATAAAGTCCATCTGAAACTCATTTTTAAAGGTGCACAGCCATAATAAGTGTGCTTTGATTAGCACTCTTTAAAATTCATCTTCTTACGCTGAAGCCAGTTTTTACTTTCAAAGTTGTTTTTGTCTTCCATCAAGGAACATTTAATAATTGGGTTTAAAGCACATAAAACTGTATTTTGTATTTACTTGCTAATCAGATTAGCATTGCTAAATACATGTGTCATGTGAAGGTGTACTGCTACACTCCTTAACTTTCAAAGGCTTCAGGTACTTTGGAAAAACTGATGATGTTATGACAGACAGGTAAAGAGCACCATAAAGCTGTCTGCTAGATACAGCGTATGCAGAAGCAATTTGCCTTCTAAAACTCTGAACATGATATTCTCTAATATTTCCTGGCAGATCTTCAGTAGCTAGAAAATAAGCATTTCCATATGTAAGAAAATATTCCTTTGAAATGTAGATTTTTCTTTACAAGAAAAGAACACAGAGAGAATTGCATTTTTAAGCTAAGGGTTCATTATTATTTATTTTTCTGCTTTGAAAAATGTTGTGTGTTTCCCATACAGCACTTAGGTGGTAATTGCAATTCTAGGATGAGCCAAATTACTGTTAACAAACCTCCTAGCTGTTTTTGTCCACTAAGAAAAATCTCTCAATAAACAAATTTTGGCTAACACATAGCTCCTCACTGAATACTTGGGTTATGTTAAATTTAATATACTGCAGCAAACATAACTGCATTTATCTAAAATTTAAAATGTGCTCACAGCGCTGCCTCTGTTCCGCTGCTTTAGTAGGGTGTTTTCCCCTTTAAGGAAAGCATTTTAAAATGGTTGCTAGTCATCTCAGTTGCTGCAACCACATGATGCAATCTATTGTCAAATTAGTGGGTGGCAGCAAGTGGAAACAGATTTCACCAGCAATAAAGCCCGTCACATGATTTCATCTGTTCACAGTCATACAATCTCTTGCCCGTTCCTCCTGTTTGATCCGAAGGCTCTGTCCACATGGAAGCTGATCTTTGCTATCTTAAACGCTGCTGCTAAATAACAGACTTTGTGGATGGTTTTCACTAAGTGGTATTTTGGAAGTGGACAGGGAATTAAACCATTTATCACAGAAAAATTTGCATGTTTTTTTAAAAAGTGGGCCAAATGCACAGATGTTTTGCCAAGTCAGAACTGAAAGAAAATAGTAATAAAATATTTGCAAAAGAAACCAAATCTGATTAAAGTTGTAGAAAAAGTTATACTTTTAAAAGGCTGAGCATACATATCTGTAAATCAGATGAAAACTGTATCGGAAGTACAAATAGATTAATCTGTCTGGTATTAAATTAGCAGTAATCACATACGAATCAGCAAAAATATGGAGGGTGGGGCAAAGGAGAAAACTTGGTTTAAAAACAGGTACAAACTTGTCATGTAAATGGAAAATTAGAATATTTCTAACCAGAAATATTGTATTTTTCTTACAGAACTGTGTCATGAGACTTACTTCTAACTTTAAGTACCATTAAAATCACTATTACAAATTATAAAACCATTCAGGAGTTCTTGGTTCTTTCTAAGTTTGTGAAGTATCTTCAGCCCTGCCTGGTCCAGTACAGCCAACAAATTGCAGGCTCCAGGGCCAAGATCTTGAATTTCCACATTCATCTTGTAATGATAATATGAAGAAGAGTGGGGGATGGGAAGCACAGACACAAAACCAAAAAGCTTGGAAGAGAACCATAGTGTGGATGACAGAAGGCAGAGGTTTGCCCTACCCTTTTTACACCATACCTGAAAGCCAAGTGAAGCACTCACAGGGACTCAGAGACTCTCCCTCCCTCACACTACACACTTCCCCTATTTCCCAAAGACTTCTAGAAGAGAGCAATTGTCTTGTGCACCACTAACCTATGGGAAAGATCATTTTTCAAGGAGTGCAAGCTCCCTTCTGACACCTTAATACCAGGGAAACATGGTTTCTCAGCCCCCTGCTCAGGGCTAGGCTTTGACCCAAACAACGCTCGGTAACTAATCGTCTGCAATATTGCTTTACAATAACTATCTATCCCAGTTTGAAATGAGGACAAATGTTCTGCTCTTCAGCCGCTGGACCACCAGCTGAACATTGATTATTCGTGAATAATGTGATTCCCACTTAATGGGCTGGTCAGTTAAATTAAACATAAGTATTTGTGCTGTCAAATAACATGCAAAGGCCAATGCACAAATTTTTCTGGAGAAGTAAATGTCACAGACTTCATTTTTGGAGAACTGCAAGCTAATGTGCAGATCAATAGGATCACCATTTCCTTAATAACTATGGAAATGCTAGATAGAGTACATGGCATGTGTTTGAATTTCTCAGCCCTTACTCAGATCAACTTTGACTACATAAGGAATCTGGCTATAAAACATATCTGACAACACCTAATGCTGCATCCTTTATAAACTATTTCCATTGAATTTTGTTCTCATGCAGTGTAGGAAATCACGAAGCATGGAAAAACATGGATCTCTGGATCTAAATGCTGGTCCAATTCAGAAAAGTACTGACTCATGTGCTTAACCTTGCTCGAGCTTCACTAAAGTTAAACATGTGCATAGATGTTTTATTAGTGTATTTGCTGGGTTTGCTGCTAAAACTACCTTATTAGTGAGGTAGTTTCACTGACAAAAAGATACAGTGGAATGAGACAGAAGTCCCCAGCCTCAGAGTTAAAGGCCTTCTTTTTTTGTGTACATAGTCATTCATGTAAATAGATCTGTAAATGCTTAATTGTATTTCATTTAATTTCAAACATATCTGTATTTTATGTAGTCATTCCTGTAAACAGATCTGCTTACAAAAATATTTATGCAAGAAGATCAAGTATTTGCACATCTAAGGACCCATTTTGCATGGGCAAATAGTTGTTTACACATACGGGTGAAAAATAGGGATACATAGATATGCAAGTGGCTCTGAAATCTTGACACACATTGCCTTACAGGATGAAGCTGGAAGAAAATCAACAGGCAAGAATTATCCAATTAAAAGTCCGCAGTCGTGTATGCATTTGGTATTAGTTCTAAAGGCTTTGCAGAAAGAATGTACTCCAGTAAACATTTCATCGTCACTAATGCTGTCCAGATTCATTCAAAGCACATCCTCTTCTGAAGATCCATTAATACATTTTTGATTTAGAGAAAAATCAGCAAACCATTTGTTTCAGAAGGCTGCCAAAATAAGATTGAGACACGTGTAGTGGAAAAGTATCAGGACTTTATTCACTCTCAAGAAAAAAGAAAATCAGAAAAAAACCAAAACTACTGAGGATCTGAGAGCAAAATGTGGCTGTTGGTGTTTTAAAACAAAAAACTGAACATGCACTGGTTCCTATAGAGAGAATCTCTTGCTTTCAACCACAATTGCAGATGTGGTAGTGTTAAAGTGAGTATGTATGTCCTATAATATTTAGCAGCTATGTAAAAGATGCATAAAAGTGATCTGAGATATTTTTTCCCAGTAAGATATTAAATAATTGTGAGTCATGCACTGACTGCCCAAAGGAATATAGGAACATTCCACAAATAACTGAGACTTAAGTAACCCTAGACAAAACGTAACATTTGGCCAAACAGTAGTGCTTGTTTACCGATAACACATTAAAAACTGTAAAATAAAACACACATTAAACAATAGTCAGATGTAAAGAATTTACATAGTTGCTTGATCTTTCTGTGTGAAAAATGATGAAAGAAAGTCTGGAGTCACTACTGAGAGGTAAAGAGGAGTACATCTCACCACTAGATGTAGCAGAGAAAGTTCACTGCTGGAGTATCCTCATCTCATTCCCCACCCAGATCAGTGCCTTTTCCATCATGTTAAGCCACTTCTGACATAAATAAATCTAACTGCACTGGCCTTTCTTAGTACAACAGATAGTATAGTGTGGTTTAAAACTCCCTGCTGTTTGAAGCTACTAATACGTAACTCTTAGAGCATAGTAGCACCAAAAGGCCACTGATCAAGGCCACGTGATTCTACACTCAAGGCAAAAACAGAGGAAGTAACAGTCTGCCTCAGAGAGCTTAAAGTCATTTATATGGCCTCATCAGGCAATTTCTGTACCATTTTCTAGATTTGTCTTCTAGATAATACAAGCCCAAGTTCATTGTCAAAGTGCTACTTTTGCAAGCTATTTTTGTGACGACTTGGGTTTAGAATCACAGAATCATTCCGGTGCAGCTTGTGCCAACATTCGACAACCCTTTCAGTGAAGAAATTTTTCCTAATATCTAATCAAAACCTTCCCTTGTGCAACTTGAGGCTATTTCCTCTCATCCTATTGCTTGTTACCAGGGAGAAGAGGCCAACCCCCACCTGGGCACAACCTCCTTTCACGCAGTTGTAGAGAGCAATAAGGTCTCCCCTGAGCCTCCTTTTCTCCAGGCTGAACATCCTCAGCTCCCTCAGCTGCTCCTCATAGGACTTGTGCTCCAGACCCTCCACCAGCCTTGTTGTGCTTCTCTGAACTTGCTCCAACACCTCAAAGTCTTTGTTGTCCTGAGGGGCCCAAAACTGAACACAGGGTTTGAGGTGCGGCCTCAGCAGTGCTGAGAACAGGGGGACAATCCCTGCCCTGCTCCTGCTGGCCACACTATTCCTGCTACAGGCCAGGATGCCATTGGCCTCCTTGCCCACCTGGGCACACACTGGCTCATGCCCAGCCACTGCCAGTCAGCACCCCCAGGTCCTTTTCCACTGGCAGCTTTCCAGTCACTCTGCCCCAGCCTGTGGCACCGCCTGGGGTTGTTGTGACCCAAGGGCAGGACCTGGCACTGGGCCTTATTGAACCTCACACATTTGGCTCAGCCATCAATCCGGCCTGTCCAAATCCTTCTGCAGAGCCTTCCTGCCCTCCAGCAGATCAATGCTCCTGCCCAACTCAGTGTTGTCTGCAAGCTTACTGAGAGTACACTCAATCCACTTGTCCAAATCACTGATAAAGATTAAACAGGACTGGTCCCAATACTGAGCCCTGGGGAACACCACTTGTGACCGGCTGCTGTGGATGCTGAAAAAGCTGCTGGCAGAGAAAAATCCACCATTTTGCAAAGATTCTGTTAAAGTCCTTGGTTTCAACATAAACAAGCAAGATGCTTTTCTAACCATCTTGCAGGCGTGTCTTGTTAGGAGTCTAACAGGTGGTGTGGGGTCTGGCCAATCACTTGGAGAGGTGGTTGGACCAGGGACCAATGATCCCTGCCATAGACCAATGCAAGGATTATATAAGGCCTGCCTGTAATTAAATAAAGTGGGTTATCATTTCCCTCAACCTGAGCTCTGACTCGGATCTCCATTTTTTCTCACCGCCTGTGCTTCAACTGCAACAGGCTGCCAGTTGGATGTAATTCCGTTCACCATCAGTCTCCAGCCCAGCCATCCAGAAAGTTTTCTATCCACCAAAGAGTGCACCTGTCCAAGCCAAAAGCAGCCAGTTTCTCCAGGAGAATGCTGTGGGACACAGGGTCAAAGGCTTTACTTAAGTCCAAGTAGACAACATTCACAACTTCTCCTTCCTTCACTGAGTGGGTCATTTCGTCACAGAGGGAGATCAGATTGGTCAAGCAGGACCTGCCTTTCATAAAGCCATGCTGGCTGGGCCTGATCCCCTAGTTGTCCCGCACATGTCATATGATGGCACTCAAGATAAGCTGATCCATAACCTTCCCTGGCATCAAGGTCATGCTGACAGGCCTGTAGCTCCCCAAACCCTCCTTTCGGCCCTTCTTGTAGGTGGGCATTGCATTTTCTAACCCCCAGCCAATGGGTACCTCCCCAGTTAGCCAGGGGTGCTGGTAAGTGACGGAAAGCATCTCAGTGAGCACTTCTTCCAGCTCCTTCAGTACTCTTCGGTGGATCCCAGCTGGCCCCATAGGGTTTTGTGTGTCTCAGTGTATCAGATCATTGACTATTTCCCCTTGGATTGTGGGGGCTTCATTCTCCTCCCCGTCTCTCTTTTCCAGAGAGCTCAGGGAGCTGGGTACCTTGGTGACAACTGGTCTTACTATGGAAGACTGAGGCAAAGAGGGCATTGAGTACATCAGCCTTTACCTCATCCTTTGTCACTGTGTTTACCCCTGCATCCAATAGAAGATGGAGAGTCTCCTTAGCCCTCCATTTCTTGATAATATAATTATAGAAACATTTCTTGTCTTTTAGAGTAGTAGCCAGATTAAGTTCTTTTTGGGCTTTGGCCTTTCTAAATTTCTCCCTGCTGCCTGTGCCTTCTCCCAAAGGTCATAAACTCTCTTTTTTCCCCTGAATTTCAGCCAAAGCTCTCTGTTCAGCCAGACCAGTGTTTTTTAGCTTCCTTCTTCAGCTCATCTTCCAGCCCCTGATGCTGCCTGCTGGTGGGTAGGAACTGTGAGACCAGAGCTGGGCTGAGTTCCAGAGGGAAGATGCACTGGCCATGCTGTGTGGGCCAAGCAGGGCTGGCTCACAAGAGCAAAGTCAGCGCACATGCCTCTGTACAAAGATACGTTCCCCAGGTTTGCACTGCTCTGGTTAGCAGGTGAAGACTTAAGAGAACATAAATACATCTTTTTAAATATATCATGAGGATAAAAATCAGAGATGAAGACAGGCTACAAAAGCTAAAAACAACTTTAGTACAAAAAGAAACAGCCAGGAGATCTTGAATTTGTTCCCCAGCCATCAGCATAGTGAGATTTCAGAGTAACCAGTCTATACAAAGAAAAAAGGAGCAAAATCCTTAGGTATTTATAAGATGAAGCACAAGCTGTTCATGAAAAGCACAGTGTGCTGTGATCACCTGGAACAACAGAGGACTGGCATTGATGAGTTTCTAAAGGGTTTCAGGTTTCTAAGGGGTATTTCCTACAGCATTCATGTGTTTATCATTTTCACGCAATCCAGGATTCACATGATGTTGACAACTGTAATATATTCTTTGTAAATTGCAATTGAATCTTTGAATCTCCAGACAGCTGAGAAACTAGTTTCTCTCACCTGTTTAATTAACCATGTCATGTTTTCCAAAGAAAATTAATTGTCTCAGTGAAGCAGTAAGGAAACTCAAAGGTTCGAAAGAAAAATAAATATGAGCATGCAGCAGGGTAAACATTTATCCAATAAACATTTTCACAGCTGAGTTTCAAACTTCTCATGTTCCAGCTTCTTATATTTTATAATCTCATCCCACTTGGTCCTGGCACCACATCTTGTTGAGATATGCCTCATGGGAAAACACTGCCTTGGTAATCAAAACATTTAGACTTCAGAAGAAATATAAAACAATTCTCAAGGAAGTTTTATGGCGCAGCAACTGCTCCAAGATCAAATTGTAACTTTTCCCTGCCTGGTCCTCAACAACTGATGAGTAGAATTGGTTTTATACCAAGCTAACTCTACCCTGCTCAGCTCAAATTTTGGTAGATGTTTCCTCTGAGTAGAAGCCAGTAACTCTCTGGGTGACAAGTGTAGTGTGTCTTCTTCCTCACTCTTCTGCCCCTGGGACTGGCTGTTGTTGCTTTCCATAGCCAAAGTTAATACTAAAAGTCTCAATTTTAACCAAATTGAAATAGCCTTTTTTTTTTCTTGCAACTGCTTTCATTTCTGCTTTTACCACCAGTTTTTAAAAAACATTACTCTGAGAATGGAGTCAACAGTTGTACGTGAAAAGGAGAAATGAAAATGATCTTCAGATAGTTTTTCCTACAGTGGAAAGCATTTTTGGTGTATAGCTGTGGTTATATGATGGAAGAAAACCTTTAGGGTATCTGTCAGATGGGTGAAGTGGCAATCATTGAAATAATGATGTTAATCATTGTCAATTCAATGCTGAGAGGGCTGAGGCCTTTTCCAAAGATGCTGAAAGTTTCTAATTCTCTGTAACTTGATTCCACACAGAATATTAAAGGGAAAGGCCAGCTTTTAGCATCTAAGCTGAGCAACGTCTTCCTTGCAAAAAGGAATCTGGATAAGTCACGAAAAATGTACCTGCATTTCAATGAGAAGGATTTCAGTTTTGGGGCAGGGGGTGTTTTCTGTCTTTGGAAGTATTTGCAACACTTTTCAAATTTTATACTTTGACCCTTTAATATTCTTAGTCCTCGGAAAAACTAAGTACTTGCATTTAGAAGCAGGTTTTAGTGTCGGTGTCCTCACAGGTTTTTTAGCTCTTTGGGTCAGATATTAAAAAAATCAGACCAATATACCATAGCTTCAGTGACAGTGGAGATAAGCCATTTATCATAACCAGCTAAAGGTCTCCCTTGGCATATTTCATCTCTAAAGAGCAGTAAATCTCACAGAAGAAGTAGACACTGTGCCATCAGGTAAGTTTTTGAAACCCAGTGATGCATTAAGTACGGTTTAGATTTTGCATTAGTCAAACAAAACTGAGAAACGCCTTCCTTTGATTTGTTCCATTTCTGAGTGATTCAGGGTAAATCTTAAATGATTAGTTGATACTTTAATAATTCCATGTCTGTATGACCTTGATCTCAGTTTAACTTTTTCTCTCACTTCTGCTCTTGCAACTGCATGTCTGTATTTGAACCTGCTCCTGTCCTCACTAGCAAAATTTCTATAGCTGCACTTTCTTGGTTTTCTGAGCACCAAAGACCTTGGAAGCACTTGTACAGTCCTGGGTGTCCAGCCCTTCTGAACTCGAGCTCCAGGTGTCAGAGGGCCTCAGCAGTAGACCAGGCTATGTAGATGTTCTTGAAAGAGCCAGCCCTTTCAGATTAACAGAAATGCAGAATTTCTCTTCCTATGACTAAAAGGGGAGAGTGAGAAAGTGCTATGAACCACCTGATTTTCTCTGCTGAACACTACCCCAGTTTGGAGCAGTTCACCAACACATCCCAAGATGCAGCATAACTGTCTCCAAACCAGCCCAAGGGGGCAGTGTCAGAGGGAAGTGCATTTACCCCACTTGAACCACATCTAGTGTGGCTTCCTTGCTCTTTTTGAAATGCTGTCTGCTAGAGGCAAGACTGTGATTGCTGCTTGTTGAATACCTGCCCAAGGAGATGAAGGCTCTGAGCTTTCTCACCTCCCCCTTACTCACACACCTGTTCCTGGGCAGCCACAGTCTGGCCATCGGTGAAAGCAATAATCTCTACAGCAGGAGAAACAAGCACGCTGCTGAGGCTCATGTGTGCACCAGAGGACCATCACGAGGAGCTGAATAAGTGATTTTTTAAAATATGTGCTTATAAATCATTAAAGTGACATAGTACGGGTTTGGGGTTTGTTTTGCAAGCTAGAATGGGAATTGTAACATCCGTATTTCAAAACACATACTCACCCTTATGCTTCCATTTCCTGTGGAAGGCATCCAAATTTAACCTTCAATTTCTTGAAGAGCAGCGTCTTATATTTATTTGTTAGAATAAGCAAACAGCTGACTACAGCAAATCCAGGGATCTCTTTTAAAACTCTCCACAAGCATCAAGATAAGTGCATTTCAAACATCCCCCAGGAACTTTAAAAATACACCACTCACCTGCTGCCAGCTGTTTCATTTACTTTTACTTCAGTGCATCTGGCATAGGCTTATCCCAATCTGCTGTGACCCCCAAAAGTCTGAAACTGGCTCCACCTCTGTTGTGTTGAATACAGTGGGAAAACGAAGGCTGAGGGTAGCCTGCTGTCAAGCTAAGATTTCCCAGTGGGCCTTTGAAGGTCCACATTATCTCTGACAATTGCTGGCCAGGCACCTGAGCACACCAACCACTATCGGAGTGCCCACCTGGTGGGACATGGTAATGCTCAGGAAGGGCCATTATCCCAGCCAGGGAGGTGCATAGGATGGGTGTCACAACAGCACACTGTTACAGGAGTGGGAGCTCCGGTTATGGGATTCGCTGCCTTGGGGAATTAAGGTAGGTTGGGTGCCTGTTGCAGTCTTGGTGCTTTTAAGTTCCGTCTCCAGAGACACGGCTCACAGCCAAAGGAAGCCCTGTGGGAGGTGAGCAAGTGGGCCTTGTTCTGAACAGCAAAGCCTTGGCTAAGAGTTGGCCACCATAAATGACAGCAGTAACAAACACCATCTTTAGGGGCGCTTATACACTGACTGTGGGAATGGCTCCGGCTCGTGTGCTCATGGGAGGGATGGGGAGGGGCAACCATGCAACCCATGGCATAAGGAAGAGCATATGCAATCCCTGGCAGAGACCAATCAGCATTATAGCCCTCTTTAATTTGCACCCCCTCCCTACACTCCCGGACACCAGTGTGTAGGTTTTCTACAATACAGTGGTCTGGACCTGATGAATCAGGAGTTCAGTGCTCAGGAATTTGCTCTGAAACCTCACACATCCCCCTGTGATCAATTTAGACCTGACCCAGCTTGCAGTCAAGCTCATCCCACAGCCATGATGTGTGGTGAAGATGCTGGTTGCTGCACTTCTTAACTATGTCTGCTTTTCCTTCTGGCTGCAGCTTCCTTCAGTGAGTGAGCCCATCTACTGCTTTCTCCACTGCAGCTACCTTAGCGTGGGCTGTCAGCAGGTAGATTAGATTTTGTTTCTTGTAGCCCTTGCTGCTGGTCATGTTGCTTCCCTTTAAGCAAGGGTATTTTTAGTCTTATGTATGTAAATTTGAACATGCAGGCAGTGTGTCACAAATCACAATGCACCGGTTTGCATTTACCACAAAGACCTACACACGGGTGCATCAGCGGGAGCAATGTCTGATGGCCCCTCACTGCCTCAGATTGCACTTGCAAGATTTGGGATTGCCACGGGAAACTGATGGCAATTCTTTTCCATTAGCAGGAGTTGCAGGACTTTTAAAAACCTCGCTGAAGTGCTAGAGAATTTGTAGGAGCTTCAGGACAGGCCCCAATGCTTGCAAAGTCTGGCTTGAATAACTAGGGATTAATAACCGCTCTGTTGATAAATCTGGCTCTGATGTTTACACCAAGGGTTTTGGAGGGTGGCAAAGCTGGGGAAGGGAGGGACTTTTCACATTGGTAGGCCCATCTGAGAACTTTTTAATCCTTATTACAGTTACACTTTTCTGTGCTTGCCAGCCCGCAAGAAGGTTTGAAAGTCAGCCTGACCTCTTGTGTGTCTGATCTAGGTCCAACGGGGAATGAGATCAGGGAGCTGTGAGAAGCAAGCTTAATGGGGAGACTGCTGCAAATGTAGCAAAACAAATAATAGAGGCTCAAGTTTTTTTGTTGTACAAAATACAGTGCTATGGCTTTTGGGTGCCAAGAGGCAGTTCTTTTAATAGCTACATCCTTTGTAATGCTGATGAGTGGCAATATAGAAAGATGAAAGTAGGAGGGCATTGTATTATGGTCTTACATATATTATGCCACAAAGAAAATGTGGTTGCTGGGTGGGGATTCTTCGCCCTCCTCCTGCTGAGCTATTCATACAAACTCTCCTCTGTGGATGGCAATCCCCATTCCATCTCTCCTAAATCCCAAAGGGTTTGCCAACTGACTTTCAATTTTTCAAGTGGAAATCGCAGGACTGAATGGTGCATTGAAGTATTTCCTCCTACACCTCACTGCTTCTTTAGGAAGTGAGCAGACATTTTTTTCCAAAAGATGTATGCCATCTCCTGGGAACAGTAGAAACTGCAGGCCCCCTGTATGGAAACTCCCTGTAAATTGTATTTGCCGCTTCTCCGAGAGCATTACAAAACCTCCAGATAAGGTCTGTAGCTAGGAGTACCTTCCACGTCTAAATTTGTTGAACTGTCCACAACTTACACCAGAAAAACTCAAATTACATCTAAAATTTCATTGTTTACTTTGTGCATCGGAAGATTTGGATGTATGCCAAGTAGTGTGACGAGATAAGATTCGTCAATACGTGGTACTAATCAGTCACAAAGTAGTGGTGGATCTGAGCATATCACTGATGTGATGTTTTAACTCAGTGGTACGAGTCTGAAATGCATCCCACAACATCACTCTGATGTGTCTTTCTTGTCCTCCAGGACATGTGCAAGAGACAGAAGAAAACTAGAGATTCCCTTCTTAAAACACCATACGATTCTTTAGCATACGAGAGAAGATATGTTTCTCTTAAGTCATAAACTGCAACTTGCATGTGTCAAACAACAGACTCATCTCCTCATCACCCTTATGCTTTTTTTTTGCTACTGACATACCATTAAGCTTTCCCTTGTCAGGAAGATGGAACAGGGAATAAAATCCATGGATGCAAATAAATACATTTTTGCATTTTGAATTGATAACTACAGCCCTTTGTCTTTGAACTGGTCTTTAAAACAAGTTAGTTGTATCATACATAAAATGTTTTTCTGGGTTATGTCTATTAAATATACCTGCAAAAAAAGAAAAATCTTTTGTTTCGTAAAGGCAGATCAATTTCTACTTTAAATGACTAGGAATGACATAATATATGCCTATGCAATTTGCTTTTTATGTGGTAAGCAGTAGATTTAATCATCTTAATTTATCACTTTTTCATCAATTAACAATCCTATCTTTTTATCACTTTCCATTTCTTACAGACACCTGAGGGGCTTTGAACAAGAACTGAAATGGGGCTTTTTTTTTTTTTTTTCTAAAAAAATGTCATGTCATCATAGCAGAAGCTTTATAGAATGGCATCAAAAAGTAGGCAAACAATGACTCAGGAACAAGAGACGACAGTGTCGGGTATCCACATTGACTACTGGCTGAGCTTCAGCAGAGGACATCTCTTAAATCCCAGAAGTTAGGTCAGGATTCTCCAGTACCAGTCACCAAATTCCCAGTTTAATAGAAATTTTGCTTCAGGGTTTGTCTTCATCTCCCTTTTGCTGAGATCTGCAGATTGCCTCTAGCTACCATTTGGGCTGTCCTTCCTGTTTATGGGGGATGAGTGTGAAGGTGGGAGAAGGCAGGGGGAGGTTCATTGCAGGCAGGGCACTGGAGAGCCCTTACTAGAAGGAAACAGGCTTTTCCTTAGGGGGCATCACAGTCCACCTACACACAGGTTTTACTAGACCATGTTCTTTCGTTTACGTACAGCTGACTGATTAATAAAACGAATTCCAGATCTCCAAACACATAAATAAAATATAGTTATGCCACAGGATTTGTGAAAGTCTCCACCCAGGGAAGTGGAGGCAGAACGTCACTAAATCACCATCTAGTGACAGTGACCTGTCAGTGATTTGTGTCCCCGGCAGTCAAGTTGCAACTACTCCACCCCCTCCGCCACCCCCAAACCATCAACATAGCCTCCTGTCACTTAACCCCTGGCTCAGCGAAATCCCTTCAGCACACATGCAGGAACTCACACCAGCATGGCTTGAATTTTTAGGGAGAAAGAGGGTAAGAAGTCTTTGCATGAAATGCATCATCTTGATAATTTTAATATAAAAATCCCTAATCAAGTCAAAAACCTTCAAGCATTACAAAATCCTTTAGCTCCGCACTTACACCAAGATTTTTGAGCTTGAACAGCCAGAGCTATGCCATAGTTAGATGCCCGAAGAGGAGGTACCTGGCTTGCCTAGAAGTTGCAAATCTCCTCAATGTCCATGGTAACTGCACATTTCTCACAGTTTTGAAAATCTGACCATTTCCTTTTAAAGCAGCTGAAGTGTGGTATGGGGACTCTGCCTGTAGGAATCAATGCTTCCATGATCTGGTCTTATACGAGAGAGTACCCTGCTGAGTGCCTGCTTCCTCAGGAAAAGTGCAGAGAAAATTAGTGGAAAGTTAGTGCCATCTAAGTGGATTTCTGCAATGTGTTTGCTGTGTGCAGTAAGCATTTGCTTGTCTTTTGAGACCATAAATTTTATATACATGGAAAGATTAGAGCCGAGACAAACCACTCTTTTATAAACCATCAGCACGATGCAGGACACTGTTCCACAGGTTCTCGTTATAACATCTCCATTGTTTAGGATGTCTCAGAAGTAGACTTTTGGAGTGTGGCCAAAACCAGAGTGAGAGTGTATTTCTAAAGAGATATTATTGCTATGCATAGTCTCTCTCTCTCTGACCTGGACTTTTCTTTCACTGTCTCCAAAATCACTTCTCTCAACAATGCCTATATTTAAGATTTTTAAATCTTTAAGATTCAGTGTTTATGTGGGTGGTTACTGTATCCAATTTAATATAATGATTAAAGAAAGGCTACTTCATCCTGTTTTAATTTAGTTTACTTTAACATCCATTTCCAAAGTCCGTCTGACAAAAAAATAAAACCTCTTTCTGAAACTTACTAACTCCTACAGCTAAAATTTCACTCATCTCAGCTCTGAGGCAGGCTGCAGAATATTCTGGGTTCCCTCTGCAGTCTCCTGGAAAACAATGAACTTTTTAGGGTTCTTTTACTTTGGAAAACTTATTATACAACTATCACCACTGATTCCATTAATCTGGGAGTATTAGTGGACTATGGAATCCTGATGTAGTGTGAATTAATTTTGGTTATTGAAATAAACAAAGTACAAAATAAACAATAAACAAAAAAAACCCCTAAATACATAAAGAACTGATGGTATGAAGTAAACGGGCACTGTTCTTAAACTGTGTATTCTCAATGAATTTTCAGTCTATGCAGGGACCCTGTGCAGCCAACACACTACAGCTGAGCTCTGCTTGGCGCTGAAGAGTCACCATCCCTTATGACCCCACAACATATTGTATCCCTGACCAACTGAAAGATGAAAATATCAAATAAGCTTTAAAAAAATATTTTAATATGAAAAATAAAATCACAGTGGCAGCAGCTCTGGTCTGAGCTGCTGCCAATATTAAAAGGAAAATGAGGAGAAAGTCCCTTGACTTTATATTCCAGTGATTTGAGATAACAAAAATCATCTGAATGTATTAAGACTGAAGCAGTTGTTGTTAGGGTTTTTTTCTTATTGTTTTTCCTCTTCCTGTTTAATCCCCCAGGCTGTTGATTGCTGAGCTCAGGCTCCTCAGGCTGCTGTTTTAAAAACTGTCCGACGTCATTACAGAAATCTCCCTTCAGTGGGCGCAGCGCTTAGACTTGCCTAACGTTACCCAATAAGGAAGCTTCTGTGTCCCTCTCATCAGTGGGAAATGGTTGGAACCAAGAGAAGGAGGGGGGGGAAGGAAAGTTTGAAAGATTGCAGGCCATTGAGATAGATACAGAACACTGAAACAAACATGTTTTATTTATTTGCAAGGTCAGTGCCCCCAGCTGGAACAGAAGTTTTGGAAGTGTAGTAGAGGAAAAGTTTAATCTATTGCAAGCACTAGCTAAGGCATGTTTAAATTCTGTTTATGAAGCAGTTTAAGTAAATTTGGGCAATGGGACTTAGGAAATTGTAACCACATTTATCCAGTAGATTGCAGAAATAATAGCAGCCAAAAAAAAAAAAACTAAAATCCAACAGACCTCCCTAAAAAGTGATCTAGACAACACTCAATTCTCCTGTCAGGTAAAATGCACATATTGACTGCTATGAACAGTGATGTAGATGAAGTTGACTTAAAACAACTATTTTCATATGCCTTTAGCTTGAACCTAAAGCGCCTGTGAAAGATACAGCAATCAGGCTTGTCACAGAGCAATAAAATGAAAGGCACTTGCTCTCTGGCACGTCTTTGATTTCTTTCTGAACAGCTTGGTTCAGTCAGATAATTCTGTTCATAGTTATATCTATGTAGTCTTGGAGTAATGCCATCAAATTCAATGGTGTTACATGGATTTACATTGCTTAAAGGAGAAGAAAGTATACTCATTACGTCTCTACGGTTACTCTAGCAGTGTATTTAGCCTAGACTGTTCAACTAATGTGCTAGATTATTTAACTGTTGCTGAAATGGGACAAGCACGGAGCATAGTTTCAGAGGCCAGAATGAAGCAAATATCATATTGTTTTACTTTTCAGCATTTCCATATGATTTGTCTCTGTCTTCCCACACATGTGGGTGATTATACTCGAGGCCACAGTGCATTGCACGCACACAACATACACAGTAAATGCTTAAGAAGTTTAGGGAGAGGGTGTTATTGTGTGCTCTATAATAAAAGGAGAAGTGGCACTCTAACCTGATGTTTTTGCAGTATTCCTTGCAAATTCCATTACCTTCTTCGTTATGCAAGTAGGCACACGCTGTGCTTACATGTACACATTCACTTTGGGTGTCAGCTGGTTAATGTTACCTGTGGGTTCTTGACACCTACAGCTTATCTAAGTGCAAATAAATCAATGTCAATTATGCAAATACAACAGGTGAAGAACGAATCTTCACCTATTACAGGTTCTGAATATATGGCACAAGCCAGGTCAGCAGAAATTGTTTAAAGAGTGCTGTGATGGGGAGGTAAGAGTAGAGGCCTCCTCTGCTGGAGCAGATGTTCCTATGATGGCGGCTAGCTTGTCATTAGAAAGATGTTCTTGTATAGTAACACTGACCAGCATTTTCAAAAGATGCAGAATTAAGTAATCTGAAATTAATCTGATGAGTCAGACGTCACTGCTGAAGCACATCTAATCATGCAGCTATTAGATTGCTGGTTTACAGTCACTGCACCTATGCGCAAGTGTAGGTGTAGTGAAACTAGAAGAGGTCTGGTATTATCACGACAACACTAAGTTTTCATTGCCTTCCTGGTGGAGGAAATTGGCAAAAAGGTAAAGAAGTCCTTTAGGGAAAAATCGTGAGTTTCAATAAGACAGTATGTTATGGACATTCTGTAAGGTAAATTGTTGGCGTGAAAGATGGTGTGTATGAAAATTGGAAACCCTGGTGTTTACTTGTATGTAAGAAAAGAAATAGGTCAGTGACTTTGTTTCCATGGTGACCATTATTGAAATAAAACAAACTGGCACCAATGCTGATTTATTTCCCTATTCTGCACCCTTTTTAACAATCACTTAAATGTGAGGTTGCTACTGAATGAACAGGATATCATAATGAACTTCCACAATGTGATTTTCACAAGGTTATTAATGAAAGAAAGACCTAAAGAAAAGGTCTCCTTTTGAACAATTCCATCCTCTGAGCAGCCAATTCCCACTATCCCTCAGTAACATAGCTGCCATGCTGTAGAGTAGGTGCTCTTTGGCAATTATTAGACAGAAAGAACTGTTAGACAAAAAGAAACAAGATTTATCTTCATCAGATCCACAACATTTCCCAAAAGGATTGTTTGGTGACTATGAATCGTTCCTGGGTTTGCTGGTGGCCTACACCTTGCTTTGAGTCAGAGGGATGCTGTAGTTATTGGGGTTTGTCACCTGAGGAAGACTTAGGCATCTAAACCTAATTTATGTGCTCCTGAGCTCAGGTACATTTTAGTAGCTTTAATAATCTTGGTCTTATGGTTTTTCTTGCTTGTGATGCTTGCTTCCAAATACGTAAAGTGATAATTATGAGAGTTTTCTATTTCACAGATGTTCTGTGAGGTTCAAGTCACTGAAGATTTTGAGATGATCCCATAATAGGTTTATACAGACATGCTGGCAAGAAAAATCTTGCAGGTTCTTGACACCATCTACCAGACCAGGGACATCAACCTTGTTGTCTTACCACAGCACATTAAAAACATTAGAGATACCATGTTTGTTTGGCAATGCTTGTCGTATAAGAATTGTCACAGGTACAAAAATGAGGAAAAAGAGCATGGTGCAATGATGGTTGTGACAACATCATCAATATTTGGGAGCGGTTGAGTGCACAGTTTTTTTCCCAATAGCATTGTTTTGATCTGTTATAATCATAGCCAATGAATTTATTTAGATGAGGTAACTAGTGAGGAACATCCCAAGCCAGAGTTTTATTGTTTTTACCCTGCATATGATATTGCAGCAGCCTTGCTTTTTTCATTAGCCCTTGAAGGAAAACAAAAGATGAAGGAATGCATGAACACTTTTTAAACCTCAACTTGTGAAAGCAAAGGAAGTACAATGAGCTGTGTTTATCAGAAAATGTATGCCTATCTACAAGCATGTGAGTCTCTAAGGAAACAGAAGAATAAAGATCTGAAACCACAGCTATTAAACTAAGTGAATTTCTCTCTCCCTGTTTTGTAACAGGGAAGCAAGATTAGACTCTATCTACTCTGAAGCAAAGGAAATAGTTTCCCCCACAATTTGAGCCCTGAGCCTCAAAGATGTTTTACTGATATTTTTGGTTAAGATGAGATTTTTTTATTTAAACCTCCTTTCTTAACATCCTTTCAGTGAGTTTTGAGAGGAGATCTGGATGTCATAGAAGTAAAAAGCAGTGACAGATGTTGTTGCTGCTCAGAGCTGTACTGACAGTAGCCCAGTGCAATCTAATTTTTATTATTGATTGTGATTTCCTATACAATGGTTTTGCCATCTGAGAATCAGTGGTAGGGAATTGTGTCTGCTCATTATCATGGACAGCAAGGCTTAAGGTGGACAACCATCAATTATCACATATTAACATTTAAGCAGAAGAAAAGTTATCTTTTAAGTTAATTGTATACTAAACTGCATCATTCAAGTTATTGAGTTATTCTTCTAATTATTCTGTAAGTAAGATTATAACAAAATCAGGATTACAGGATGAGTCCTTTTTTATCTTAATTCAGTAAAAAGGCCAGTAACTTGATGTCCTGATTGTTTCATACAATATTGTGATGGTTATCTTCTTATTCTACATGGCATCTTCTCCCACTCATTTTTTTTTAAGATTTACCTAATCCAATTTAATTATTTGGGGTACATACAGATTCCTGTAAATTACAATGATTTTTTTGACAATTTATTTTGCTGCTAATGCTGAGCTAGCTCTTGTTCTTAACTCTTCTTATCTCCTAGACACACACTTTCTCAGGAGATGTCACCTCTCTGATCAGGGGAAAGATACCTTACTTGATGTTCATCTTTCTGATGGGTGTTGCTCTTTCACCATACTTAGGCTCACTTTTTCCCTCTACATGCGCATCTTTGTTCAAAGCTTACACAAAGTCCTCTGCTTTTGTTTCTACATGGCTTTAAAAATTCTGGCTTTGATATAGCCATAACTAGAAAGGAGTTAAGAAAGATCGAATTTGCTTTGCTTCAAATTCAGCCCACTGGAGTCAAAGGTCTAAAAGCGAATGGCTAATTCTGATCCATCACATAGCTTTCACTACTGCCTTTTGGGCAAGGAAGGGCATTCCTTTGAATTCCCAATGACTATTACAGGAATATGAAACCGTAAATGTGTACCATGAATGGATAGATTCAAGACAAAATGTCAGAGCAGTGAAGAGAAAGAGATGTCTTTTTATCAGGGATAGCTTTAGGAAGATTAAATCAAATTTACCACAATACCAAAACATGGGTGACTCATCAGTGGTCATACGCAACTCTGAACATGCAATGAAGTACTAAATTATTTTTGTATAACATCTTTCAGTTCCCACAATTCTTTTTTTATTCAGTTGGCCTTTCCAGACCAAGAAAAATAATAAACAAACCATACCTCAGAAAATTACCATTTTTCTTCATTATTAAATTCTCTTATCAAGAAGGAGAAGGTCTTGTGAGCTGAGGAATGTTTCACTTGATTTGAAAATAGATCATCAATACAGTTTAGAGGAATATAATGCAGAATAAATTGAGGAGAAACACTTACAAACAACCCAACCAAAGTCTTTGAACCATGAAATTTCAATGGTAGAACTGTTACCAAGACTTGGCTAATAGTTTTCTGACATGTTTATCTGATTTTCATGTTTACATACTATCTTCCAGTGAATGAAGAGGGTCTAGGGATAACTCTACCTTGTTTTCAGAGCTCTTCACCTATTACATTGTGTTGCTCTTGGTCTCTCTAATTGTACTTGACTTTTTGTTCTCTCATCACAGACCAAACTTCTGTAAATAGTACAGGCATACACTTTTCCATTGTCAACATCATCTAGAGGGGAATTAGATTAAAGAATTCCACATAACTCACTGAAAATTATAGAAAGGGGGGTTTTTTTATAAGGTATTTTTCCTTTGAAAAATATGTTTGGGCTGCACAAAATGTAGGAAACACATATGTTAGCCAAGCTATGCAATTTGCCCAAAATACAGTGTGCTTTGTGTTCTGGGCCTTAAAAATACAGATGCATTAGGTTCTGAGTAAATGAGATAAGATGCCTTATCTCTGGAAATTTTTGGCTACTGTAGGGCTCCTCCTTACCCAGAGGAAAAAGAGGCATCGCTTTCAGAACCTTGCACTCAGATGAACTTTGGGTTGTACCACGCTATCGCAACTATTCTATTTACATAAAAATGGAACACATACATAGCGGGTGAGAACGTATTTAGCACTGTTAAGAATATATGCAAGGATTCAATTTCCACACTTTTGCTCCTCTTTGGCCAAAGGGAAAAAATATCTCTCCTGCAGCACAGCTTTTGGAAGAAGATGTAGTATGGCCGCTGGGGCTCCCTTGAGCACTAGCTGAGTGAAACCAGCACAAAGTAGAGCAATATCTTGTCTCCAAAAATATGTGTTTGAGTTGCCAACAGCATCTGAAACTGCTGTAATATTTTTGAGCTTCTGGGCCCAGGCAAGCCTCTTGACAAGGTATGGACCCCATTCTTTGGTGAGACATACACATGCCTCAGATCCTTCTGTCTTGGTTTTTGGTCCAAAATTAGAGCCAAAGGGAGCCCTGGGAGTTTTGTGAGTGGCATCTCTAGGGTTTTTTCCGGCAGCACATCCCTATTTTTCCAGCTAAGGGCAGCCTTGCACACCCCAGCTGAGTCCACTTTTCCTTAGGTTGCTATGAGAAAGCAAACCGCAATTCTTCATGCTTTTGTTGCAAGTGCCATTGAGAAAGTTGTGAGATGAATTGCAAGCTGTTTAACAGCTCCTGTGCTGTAAGGGATTTTTGATTGAAGGTGGTTTTTTTATTTAGGAAAAAAAGCCCAAGTAAACAGCAAACCAAAGGGCATGTGTTCCAGTGCATGTAAATGCACATAACACAAGTGCTCACTAGAAGCACAGCACAAATTGTGACTGTTGAGGCTAATTAATTGATAAAATCACTTGTATAGGGAGGGATAAAGTCTGAACCAGGTCTTTCTTGAAAACCCATGCCAGCTCAGACAGAGTAAATTACTGGATGAGGTACTTCGGCCTCTGTTATGCAGAATATGTTACCATAACCTATTAATTGATGAGTGGATCCTAGAAGGAATTATGGACTGCTCCTTCCCACTTTGCGGTGGAACAACACTATATAATCTATATAATTCTAGGTATGCAGATATACTAAAGAATGTAAGTAAAGATATCTAACATTTTAGACAGCATATAAATATGTAAGAGATATTCAGTAGCACCAAGTGGCTTGGATTATTTGCAAATTATTGGTTGCTCATACTGCAACTTTATATTCTGCTAATCCTACAGTGGCTGATGAGAATCAGCTAGATGTATGCTAAATGGAAAGAGAGGATGGAAAAGGGGTTGAAAGCAGCCCTGAGGAGTAGGACTTTGGGGTGTTGGTGGATAAGGAGCTCGGCACAACCTGACAATGTGCACTCACAGCCCAGTAAGCCAAACCTACTGTGAGCTGCATCAAAAGCAGCGTGGACAGCAGGGCAAGGGAGAGGATTCTGCCCCTCTGCTCTGCTCTGATGAGACCCCACCTGGAATGCTGCATCCAGCTCTGGGGGCCCAAAACTAAGGACATCGACCTGTTTTAGCGAGTCCAGAGGAGGCCGTGGAGATCATCAAAGGGCTGCACCACCTCTCTTATGAAGACAGTCGGAGAACAGTGGTTTATCAGCCTGGAGAAGAGAAGGCTCTGGGGAAACTGTACGGCACCTTCCAGTACCTTCAAGAAGGCTGAGGAATTTTTTACGAGGTCATGGAGTGATAGGACAAGGAATAATGACATTAAACTGAAAGAGGGTTGATTTAGACTAGATATCAGGAAGAAATCCTATACTCTGAGGGTGGTAAGACACAAGAACAGATTGACCAGAGAGGTTGTAGATGCCCCATCCCTGGAAGTGTTCGAGGTTGGGTTGGATGAGGCCCTGAGGAACCTGGTCTATTAGAAGGTGTTCCTGCCCATGGCAGGAGGGTTGGAACTAGATGATCTTTAAGGTCCCTTCCAGCCCAGGGCATTCTATGATTTTATGATTCTATGATTCTTCAAATCTGTGATATATCAGTTGTACTAACATGACAGGAGAGAGCTTTGCATGGTTTTCAGTTCTGCCTATTTCTTTCTCTTTCTTTCCTAGGTCATCTGTGTGAGACCCTGATGTTTTGAGCAGTCAGGATGACTAGCTAAGAACATAGACTGGGATTAACATACAAGCAAAGAATAAAAGAGGCTCTTCAGGCAGCAGTTGCAAGTCACTGGCTAGGTGAGGAGAGCTTCACTTCTTGTTGAGTTCATCTAGCTGTCAGTCCCATAGGTGATGTCAACCACAGTTACAAAAGCTGAGTTAGATCACTTGGAAATTTCCCACCATTCATAGTATGGATTGTTGAGATTGCCAGTCAGTAACCTTAATGTAGCCCACCCTCAAAATACTTACACGGACTCCTAATATTAAATAGAACTAACAATACCTAAAGCTAATATAAAACTGTTCGTGGTGATGCATTTTTTTTCTACTTTAAGATAATAGGTAGAGTATACTTTTTTTCTATGAGCAAAAAACAAGCCTTCAAAAATTTAGAAGTATTTTAATGACATAAATACATTAAATTTAAATTCATTCATTTAAATTCTAGTCTGGTCGCAATAAGGCTGAGGTAGAACAATGGTTGTTTTGTTTTTTTTTTTTCTTTTCTGTGAATCTATCTAGAGCATCCACACACAGGGACATAATTCAACCATTTGGTTTTAAGTGCTTCCTTCCAGTATGGTGACTTCTTTGTACATAGTTTTCTTTCTTCTGTGTGCCAGGTGCCATCTCTTATTTGGCCCTGAGGGTAATGAGCTGAATGCAACGTGGATGACTCACATGGAGCATCATTCAAGTTGAAGAACTCTGAGCAAAAAAGAAAGCCTTGAAATGAGAAACCTGAAAATAAATCTGGATGTGTATATACAACAGATGTGTAAGTCTGCTGCCTTATATGATAGCTGGAAAGGGGATGGGGATCCTTCAAATACAGTCATGGCAATAGGACATGAAGCCTAAGGCAAAGTACTAAATGATTTAGCTCAGACACCATTTAATCAGGGAAAGCCAAACAACTACAGTGTGGGCCATCTGAGCTGAAAGCCTGGGCCTTAGATCTTTCCAAGACAGTTAGTGCCTCAGACAGACAACAGCACTCCCTGCCCGAGGCATCCACGTCCTTTTGAAACAGCTCTGGACTTCTCCTTTCTGCTCTCCCTCTGTCCTTGTTAGCCAGGAGCAACAATGGGACCTAAAGCAAACATGGGCTGCACACCTTGCTGTTGACTGTGGGTCTTCAAACGACGTTGGAAGAGGGCCCTGTTGCATGGGAACAGCTGAACAGCAAGTGCCAAGCATGACCCTGGTGCAATATTTGGAGTTCTGAATAACTTCTGTTCCAAAACCCCGAGGTACCTGTCAGCAATGCCAAATACTGTAAGGGTGCTAGAGAGGAGGAAACAGCATGTGTCATTCCTTCCTACTGCAACATTTAGCTTTGGTTTTTATTACCAGGCTTCACTGATAAAAATGAGCCAGGAATAAGTAGAAAAATCTTACAATCATTTAGAAGGTCCCTTTAAAAACTTTTCCTACTTTCATTTTACTTTTCAACTTATTTTTCCAACAGACAATGTGTACCATATTTGCAGTATTTTTATTGGAGATCTAAATATGCTTTTTCAAATCCTAGTTTATTTGGTCTCAGTATATCCTTCTGAAATAAATAAGATGTGTTTTACAAATAATAAAACTGAAATATGTAAAGGTTTAGTGACCTATTCAGGCAGAGAAGTGCCTGTCAGAGCCATGAATAGTAACTTCCCTGATTTCAGGTACTCTGTCCTAATCAGAACAGCACTCTCTCTCTGCATCAAACAAACAAGCAGAAGACAGGTTTGTTTTAGCTGAAAATGTGCTTCTATCTACAGAGAGCAGATATCATTTTTCACCATGTTTGAATGATCAAACTATACATTACACACATGCTGTCTCTTCTTTTTCTTCTGACAGTTTTCACAAGAGAGTCCAAAACAAACATATTAAACATAGAAGGCTTTAAAGCAACATAGTCCTGTTTCTTGTGGGAATATTCTGTAACAACCATATATACTGGCAGAATCCTTTGTACATCTTAAAAGCCAGCAATGAAAAATCCTTGGTTGTTTTAAGTTTTTCAGGGCTTTTCCATTGGAAAAAATAAAAAAGAAAAAGAGAAAAATACAATTATTGAGGTAAAGCCAGCCACAAACATGTGACTCACCCACTCATTATCACATCTATATTCACACTCCACACTCTCCCTAAAGGGCTGCCTGAGCAAGGAGGTCATGCATTTGAGTATGGTAGCTGTTAATCAAGCTGATACTACACAGAGAAGCCAGTTTACTAATTTTACTGGAAGAACAATATTACTGAAAGATGTGACCATTTTTTTGGCCAAAAAGAGGAGAAGGGCTAAAACACACAAACAGTTGAAGTGCGATTATAGTGGTTTTAATAAAATAACATTTTACTGGAACTGTCTATTACAGTTCCATTGCTACAAGGAAAACTGGGACAATTCTCTCTATACAGAACTGAGAATTTTCTACTGCCTTGGTATTGCTAAATCAATAAGAGAGACAATGTATTCCTGGAACTGCTACAGATATTTCTGAATTATAATTTTGTTCCATTTGGGAGAAAGCAGAATGCACCAAATTTTGTGTGTTTCCAATATCCCTGCTGAGGCATAAGACTTCAGGAACTGAACACAGGAGCAAAATACCGTTTTTCTCCCTCCACTCTCTCTTACAACAATAAAATCCAAATTCAGAACACCTCTCATTTCAGTAGATGTTATATTCTCACAGATCACGAAAATTGCACACTCTACAACAATTTTCAGGGTTTTGCCACTGGATTTCCCATGACTGTTCAGGTGTGTTGGCAGCACAGCATGAAGAAAGCCACCACAGCCCACCCATTCTTGCTGTTCTGTGAGCCATGCAGTCCTCAGGCCCATTCAGTTTCCTCATTGCTTCTACTTAGAGGGGAGAGAGCTGGAATTACAGCTGCTCGCTGCTTAAACTGAGTGAAATCCTTCTGGACATGTGTGTAGGGAAAGGCATCATGTGGCATTAAGAGGTGGCATTAAGAGCTGGCATTTGCCTTCCTCCAGTACATCTTGGAGCTGGGGACTGAGGTGCATCAGCATTGAATTTCTCATTAGCTACCACACTGCTGCTGTTGTGTTTGGGCTTACAGCATTGCAGGAAAACATGTTTGATTTAATATTTTTTTAATAAGGTTTTTACCTGCAATATTTAACAGACTCTCTTCACATCAGTCATTCAAAGGAAGCATGGCAGCTGGTGTAAAGGTGGGTTTGAGCTGAGGAGACCAGAAGTGGGTCAGTTTGCTGATCTGAGCTGGAGGGTTTTCGTGGGGGAGTTTGGCTTGCATGAATCTGTGATTTCCAGATGAACTTTGCATCAAACAAAAAGACTAGACAATCAGATTACCAGATACACCTATTTCTCTGAAAAGAATGCTGCAGTCATTCAGCTGTGTGCTGGCCATCTGTGTGTGTGTTCAGTGCACTTTTTCTCAGGAATACTGTCAAATATATTCGAATGGAGAATATTAAATAAGCATTTTATATCAAGCTGCCATAACTTCTCTTGTGCTGTGGTAGATTTCAAGAAAAATAACAAAAAGTGGGTGGAAAAGCAGAACCCTACGGTTTTATTAAGCATGAATGACATTAAGTGTTGGCGTAAACCACAGGGTGAGTCAGTGCTGTTACTGTGAAGCATTATGTCCATCTCGTAGTCATATGATAGAGAAGGAATGCTCCTCACAGCACACACAGAAATTACTTGTCTTGGCAGCACAAGCAAACACACAGCCCCAAGACATTACTGTGTAATAATTTCCCTAGCAAAGGAACAAAAACTATGACTGAAGCTTTTCCTGACCTTAGAAGTTGTGTCAGTTGGTTAAAGCTGACCTACTTTGGACTTCCATTTTCAATTTCTTTAACTAATAGTTGGGGTATTTTTGTTCTGTGACGCTGTTTTTAGGTTTGTTTTGTGGGGTGCTTTTGATCCAGGGAGGAGCAGTAGATCAAGGATAAGGTTTTCAAATATGGAGGGAGATAACTGGAGAAGAATTTTCCTTTGCAGATTAAGTTTTCTTATAGCATGTCTATTTGCTACTGAATTTACTCTAAATCTGGCAGACAACACATTTCCTTAATTACTCATCATAGATTCTAATGAATCCTGTTACCTATGAGTGCTTCCTTAAGTAAAGAAGAAAGAAGAATTACCTTAATTGTTTGTGGCATCAGAGTGCCTTAGTCACCAACTAGGCATTATACAAACACCAAAGTAGGAATTTTAATTTTTTTCTATAGATTTTAAACATGCTGAGAAGAAATTAGGATTTTATTATTTATTCTTTACAAAAATTAAGACTTAGTGTAGTCCATTCTGTACGGTACGAAGTAGAGTTAACCTACTTTTTCTTTTTCCAACCACCCAAGGCAGCTGCAGGCAGTCAGCTTAGCTACAACAACAGGGATTTTCACAGAGCTACAAAACTCCCTCCCTGGCTGGAGACAGAAGACAGAGCTGCATTCCTCATCCTTATGGGTGGAACCTCTACAATTATCCAAGGGAATTTCTATGCAACACTACTGTTTTGCCTTTGGAAAAAGGAATATTTATGCTTTGGGTATGAGACTTGTTCACTAACCTCTCGTCTTTCACACATCCACTCTGGGATTTCATTCAGCAAAGGCAGCTAGTCAGTGACCCTCTAACTAGCTGCAACTGGACCTGAAGGACACTATAGTGATATGCTGCATAATGACCAAGGTGCAAGTTTCCTAGGAATTTTGGGTCCCTTTTAAAGGGCACATCCTTCAGCCTCATGCCAATGAGCCTGTTCTTTGAAAAATTTACCATTTTCCCCAACCAACTTAGTCAACTGTGACTGAATAATTTCTTTCCCATCCTTCCTCCATAATCTCTGTAATCAGAAGGCACTCCAGAAATGTAGACATATTTAAGAGCTTAATACATCCTACTGCATAGCAGTGACTTGATTTTCTCAAATACAGACATAAAACCCAACACCTACCTACCAGCCTAAATGCTGGACAAATATTGCTTGTTTTAGTGGAAACAGATTATTATATATTATGTATATAAGCCTGGCATCTGAGCATGAAAATCACACAGACTGCCAAAATAGAGGGAGGGTTGTCATCTAGTACAGGCATAGAAACACTGCAAAAAATGAGCAACACTAGTCTCCTTTTTATGGTAATCTCATTTACCTTGAGCAACACTGGAAGACATTGTACAAATGTTTCTGTTTGCAGTGTACTTCGTATGAGTCTGAGAAGGACTTGGATCCTGGCCATCAGTGCAGAAACTGACGCCACAAGTGGAGCAAAAGCGACATTAAAGGTGCTTCACTCCCCAAATGACGCTTTCTCTGCATCTTTACCATCCACCTTGCAATTGCTGGCAGGAAGACAGGAATATTATTGGGAGCTGTTACACAGCTCAAGGTGGGGTAGCCCACAGCATCAAGTGTACCAGCTCTCCCCGAAGGTGGGTTTCTGCAAAGAGAGTAAATCCACCTCTATTCATAGGGAGCTGCGGTAAGCACAGGCAAGCAAGGGCCATGCTTCCTGCCCAGAAGACAGTTTTGTTTTGTCGTAACTCTGGATTATACTACGGATACCTAGACAATACCTTCAGAGTGCACCATGGTGCTAAATCAGATAGTAAACTTGCAGTTTCCAGTGGGACTACTTGATAGCACTAAAACCACGTACAATTTTACCAGGTATAAATCCTGAAATTACGGGATGCAGACCAGTTTACACCAGTTGAGGAAAGCTGGTGTAAACACCTTTTTCCAAAATCTTTGCTTTTCTCCAAAGTATGCATAAAGTTATAAAACAATAATCGCTTTTGCCTTGTCCATCTGGAGATACAGACATTTCAGCAAGTCTCGACAGAATCACAAATCTAGGATCTTCAGAATAGCATGAAAAGAGATCTTAAGGGCTTGATTTAGAAACACTTTATTTTTAGTGTTTCCTTTGCAAGGATGGAGAAAATGGTAAAGAAAAGGGCATAATGTTCCCCTAAATAGGATTTTTTACTGGTTCTGGCTTTATTTAGCATGGATACTATGTTAAACATCCACCAGATGACACCAATGCAGCAGTCACCATGATAGCAGAGACTGGTTTTTTTCTACTGTGGAAAGAATTGAGATCTTTCCAAAAGAATCGTTGTTTTACAATTAAATTAATTCCCCGAGTTAGATTAAAGATACATGTTCTCACTTCCTGCATTGTTGCCAATCTCACTGATTTAGAAAACCTAAACTGTCGTGCAATTGCATGGGGTTTTTAGGTTTATAAACAAGTAACACTTAAAATTTTTCTGCAGTCTTTTTGTTCTGTGCAGGCTTAACGCATTTTATGTCCCAAGTTTCCTCAGCCTTCACTCCTGTGGGTCATGACATCAGTGATGTTCCTCAAATGAATAAGCCTTTGTGTGCCCCAGAGCCTTCTCTAATGTTGTATATCCTGTATCTTATGGAGAAAATAATAAAAAATAGGAAGTAACAAAATACAGTTGTAGTGTTTGTAAAATAATGCAAATAATTATTTGACTACATGAGAAAAAACCTGCTATGGTTTATTTTCTGTCTTCTTAGGCACAAGTATCTTTACTGCATATAGTTTTATTTCTTAAGATACATATTTTTTAATAAATCTGTACTGAAATAGCCAAGAATGATAACATTCAGAGTAACTCCTCTGAACCACTGGGACAAACTCTACTCTTGTTTAGTTTGATATTAATTCAGCAAATTACATCAGTGTTTCAGAGGTCAGAATTTGCCCGAGAATTTGATATTTTGCCACTGTAAGAATAAATATTGGTTAACATATTAATATAGATGCTAAATTAATTAATATAGTAATTAAAAATCTATATAGAAAATTAATTCAATTAAAAGCCCAATATTAAGTAATAAATTTTTTAAAACTATGTATGTAAGTTACATTTTGTACCTCAGCAACTTTTGAACCTGTTATTCAGACAAAACTGCTCTTCTTTTCATGTGCAGCCTACCTTTGCAAGGAAATAAGAATTATGTGGTTATGATGTATGTTGTCTTCTTGTAACCTTTGAATCCCTTTTGCCAAATTCAACCCGATTCAGTGGCATACAGGTGCAGTATAGCAGTGCCACAAAAATAGATGGGAGCATATAAACAAGGCTTCATTGTTTATGCAGATTGGAAATGACCCCTGGAGACCACTTGGACAAGCCCCTTTCTCAAAATGGGCTACCTAGGCTTGCTCAGGAACTTGTCCAGTTCAAAGGACAACGTCTCTGTGAACTGGTACTTCACAGCTTCTCCGGGCAACCTGTTCCAGTCTTGCAGTATTGTCTCTCTGGAAATACTTTTCCAGTAAGGCAAAGGATGGTTATGAATGATTTAAACATTAAAAAGTCCACAGTAGAAATGGGAGAGCTCTACTATGAATAACCCTAGTATGGAAAAATCTTAGAGACTGTTAGGTCCTTGAAGATGCAGTTGCACAACTCTTCATAAATCAGGCGTCACTAATTTGACTGGTCCCAGAAAAACTTGTTTTTTTAAAGAATTTTCAAGTTTAGCAGAACCATTTTCCTACATTATAAAAGTCCTTGAGCAAGAACAACAGGACTTAATGATTCAAAATGAGACATAGAGAATGCTGAGCAGGAAGTACACCCCTAGTATCCTGCTAATTCATATAACTATGAGGACAGAAGGTACCAGGTATCCACAAGTTCCTCAGCGCTCTTCATCACACAGGAAAAGAGAAGATGCAGATCCTACTGACACAATATGTATTCACCTCATGCAGGCAGGCAAGAGCAGGCAGATAGAGATTTAGGCTGGAGAAAGCTTTGCCAGAATGCCAGTGCATCGCTGGGTTTTTGCAAAGAGTTGTTTTCCCTTTATCTGAACTGCACGGGAGTTGGAAGGGGTTTTCCAAGTGGAACACAACAGGATGTTTGTTCTTGCCCTGAATGCTTTCTGAAGCTCAAAGTGCTGCATGTATATTGTGTTGCCTCCCCAGCTGGTGGGGCCAAGCTCATGCTGCAGCCACATCCTCAAGGAGTAGGTTGAGACCACATTTCCTATTCACAAAATCACAGAGTCACGGAACGGGTCAGATGGGGAAGGACCACAGCGGGTCATCTGACCCAACCTCCCTGCTCAGGCAGGGTCATCCCAGAGCACATGGCACAGGATTGTGTCCAGACAGTTCTTGAATATCTCCAGTGAAGGAGAATCTACAGCCTCTCTGGGCAATCTGTTGCATTTTTGTCCTTTCATCTTTGTCTTTGTGGAAATGAAAGCACAGTATGTGGCCTGGAAGTTGTGGGGGAAGGCAATTACCAGCTTGTTTTCCAATTTGGTGAACTCGGACAAGCACAACTTCCACACAACTCAGATCTCACTTGTATAGCTCTGAGAATATACTTGCTTGCTCTGACAATAAGAAACGCCTATACATTTGACTGATCATTTACGCTTTATTTAAATTCTCTTTTCCTTTTTTCATTGAAATACATATATATACATAAAAGGAAATAAAAATGCAGATAGAGTCTTTATGCAGCATTACAGGGATGTAGGGATACAATATGAAAAACTGTAAAATTTATTGCTACATTTTAAAATGGGGGGTTTTTTAATTGAAAAAAAATCCGTTGCTTTATCTCTCTTCAGTACTGTCTATACATGCTTCATGTGCCAAATATAATTTTTAACATATTATTGTATAATAAACTTAAAATAGATATTTGGTGTGGACAATTTAATGTGGTTGGGATAAAAAAATTCCTTTTAGGATCTTCTAACCAGTAAGTGTGTGGCCTTACATGTGCTATTTTACACTACCAGTAATTTTTCGCATGCAAGGCTCACATTTGCAGATACACTGTATAAAGACTGACAAGTAATACTTTGTTTTTGGTTTTCAGCAACAAGTGCTTTCTTTATTACCAAAGCACATTTCAGAGAGTCACTTCAGAGAATGCAAATGAAATCACAAAGTAAATGTCTTTCATCTTACTTCATGTTGGAGGAAACGTGAGGTCTTTCTAGAAAATATTCTATTTTGGCATCATTTGAAAAGAAAGCTTTAATTAATAGTACGTTCAGTTTTCTGATGTTGAGTACTATTCAGAAATGTGGGCATCTGCAGCCAGCTAGAGGCCATTAAACATGCTTTTGCACTCTGTTGACAGGATTTTGCCTCAGTACAAAAAAAGGGCTTCAACAAAACTCTCTCCAGCAGCCACAGAAAAGTGAAAGAGTAGAAGGAGCATAGGAAAGCATGTTAATACATCAGATAATGCACAGAAGGCAGAAAATGAAATTGTGAACCTGTATATACGTGGAGTGAAACGTTCATGGGAAATGGGAGTTGAGTGACTCATTTCTTGGTTTCCTGACTGAACAACAAGTTTGCTCCAAAATAAATGTTACAGGGTAGTTATATGTGGGATGCAAAGGCAGAAAGCGAAATGAAAAACTGTAAAAATTCACCTCATCTTGTAAGTCAACTAAAATTGCTGATATATAATGGTATTTTTCTGAAACATAGTATTGAGGGGGAAAAAAGTAGCATACACTACTGCCTTACAGATAGTTCAATCCTTGCTGACCTTTTGCTCTGGCCACTGTTGAAACAGGAATGTAAAATACACTGTAAATCTGATCTGTGAGGTCCTATTTTCCCTAAATTTGAAGTGACCCATGTAATCCATCAAAGAGTGAGAATATTCCGAGCATCTGCTGCAGGCACTTGTACTATTGCATAATCCTCAGGAACAGGATCTTGAAGGGAAGGGAAAAATCTCCAAGCTATACATTCAGAACTATGATTTCTAGCTGTTGGGTATTTTAAGAAAAAGGAGATGAATGCAGTCCTGGAAATACACTTAACCTTGGTATCCCTATTCACCAGGTGTTTCACTGGGTTCCAGTGAAATGCTTTATCCACCAGCCACTGGAAAACTCCCCTGCAGGTTTGATTGATCCTGCTAATGCTTATGCACTTGTACAGTGCAGTGCTGGCACACAGTTGCTAGGATGCCTCAGCAGAGATTCGGGAGCAGCCAGGGATGCATTCGCAGGATGGCTGACTGCATTGCTGTGCCTGCCAACTAGTGGACAGATCAACAGCGAGCCCCTCATTTAGCAGAATCCATGATAAGGGTTCATTTTCTACATCTTATGCCTCAGGTTGATACAATACTGGTTAAAATTGTCTTTTCTTTGTATTTTCTATCCTGAAGTTTGCTGCCTGTTCCTTGCTACAACTCTTCTATTGAATTTGATGGGAGTTGCAAGTACTTAATTATTTAAAAACCTGACCATTTATTTAAGTGCCTGGAGGCAGATTTAAGAATGTAACTTGGAATAGTGCTATATATTCCAATATTTTAATTTTAAATTTATATAGCAAAATATGGACATGTGCAAGATCCAAGCTTAGAAATAAACCCAAGGCATTCTGATCTCCATAGCAATAGTAAAAAATTACTCTAAAGCAGATCACGTGTCATAACATCAGTCAAGATGACTGTGTCTACAGATGTCCTACAGAAATTCTGTTTACGCCATCCATTCTTCCCAAAATACCTATTTGGAAGCATTAAGGCAGGAACACAGGAGTCAGAAATGAGACTTGCATTAGCTCCAGCTGGTTCCAGAAGAGCTGGTTTCTCAGTAGGGCAGCAATGCTGGGCTTGTTGATAGGCGTGCTGTGGACAGCGTGCAGAATCACCCTCGGGACTCACAGGGTTTGCCAAACCTGCCATGACCTGCAAACATGACTGCAATGACCACGAAGGAGAGCAGAAGAGGCCTCTAAAAAATGGAAAATGGGAGGCTCTCTACTTGAGCCCAAAGCTTCTTTCTTTTTGAGGCTGCCACAGTTTTAACACATGTAAAGTGAAAGAAAAAACCCAAAGAGCTGAGATTTTGTTGCTGCAAACATTAACAAAAGAGCAGGGGATACTGAAGAGGACAACTGATGTCTGCCAAATGCACCACGTGGAAGCCATCACCAAGACCAGCCACTTGCAGAGTGCAAACAATGGCACTGAGAACCATTTGGAGAGAGCAATTCTACTGATTCAACCAGTACCCACAGCCCTGATTGTGTCCTGGAGGGCAGCTTAAAAAGACAAAGCTCGCAAACTCCTTCTGCGGAGCAGAGGCTGCACCCATCCAACTCCCTACAGTTCTGACAGTTCAGAGCACTGGAGAGCACGAGGTTCTTTTGGCCTTTCTTCTCCATGTAGAGTCACTGCTGGCTGCTCGCATGTAGCACACACCTGCAGTGTTCCAGGGAAAGGCTAAATAAAATGTAGGAAGTACAGAGCAAATCCACCATGGCCAACAGTGATGAAATTCTGATATATAACCACACCTGTGTGGAATAGTTGAAGGATGTGGAAAAGGTGTTTAGGACAGTTTTATGAGCTTGTCTGACTGTGTGAAAACTGAGAAAGTGGCCAGATAAGTACAGATGAGGTGATTTACTTGGAATGTGGGATGAGAAGTGGCTAGATCAGACAGCAACTGGCTACACTGGAAGCTGACCTACCTAACAAACACCAGATGATGACTTCTTGAAGATATTATTGCATCTCCTGGTAAATATCTACTGTCTAATTGCCCAAGACATACATTAAAAGATCAGTGTTGGGGTTTTTTTATCCCTGTTTGGGAGGATACATGCCATGATCACAGATACGACGCCTTGCTGGGGATATTTCATTACCTATGGTGTGAGTGCCAGGTCTCCAGTAATTTTAATTTCAGGTTCAAGTAAAGTTGCTGGAGAAATGATCCAATCTGCCTGAAGTTAAAAAAAAGATTCTTGGAGTAAGCACTAGAATTAGGTGTCTATGGCAGATGCCTTGTACTTAGTTTTGTCACTGCAAAAAGATTACTTCAGTTAATGCAGGACTCACTTTTTTCTTCGTATCACATCTACTAATTTTTTCTTTCTCTCCTCTGGACAAAATATTGCCACCTAAACATATTGGATAATGTTATTGCACTTTGGTGGCACAACCACGGGAGTTCAAAAACTAATACCTATTTTCCTGGATCCATTCTAGGCAGCACTCCATTCAAATATGTGATGAATGCCCCTAGCCAAGGAAAGTGTCAGAAATCTCTTCCTGTGATCATACATTCATTTTTCTTGGACAACTAACCCCTGAAGCCCTTATTTGAAGTCAACAGGAATTTTCCTTGGAAAAAAAAGAAAACAAAATTTGCCCAAAGCAATTTTGTTTTTTAACGCAGAAAGTTTTCGAAAATCCAGCAAGCAGCCCAATGTTTATTCAAGCAAAATGTTTAGTAACATCACAAGAGAACATAAAAGCCATGCAAAGAACAGCAATAGCAGTAAGAAAACTGACTTATCACAAAGGCAGTTATCTGCCACACGAATTAAAGCAAGCTAAGCATGCTGTTCCCGATAACACAGACAACACAGTACCTTCTCATTAAATATTCTTTTAGTGAATCTGCTAGTGGGTGCAGGTGAAGATGGATTTCTCCAGGAATTCCAAATATTTGCAAAAGCTCGAGAGATAAACAGAAGAATTTAGGGAAGAGCATGACTGTGAGAATTTGTATAGCTGGGGGGTTTCGCTGCTGATCTGCATTTAGAGCAGATTAAAACTGTTTCCATAGCAGAAAGAAACCTTTGAATGACTTGAGTGGAGAAGTATAAAGCACTCTGGAGTGGTCTCATCCTGATGGGCAGACAACCCTATACCCACACTGAGATGGAGACAGACCCCTGAAACACACACCTCATGTTTCTTTTCCTCTTGGAATTTTGCATAGAATTTCATTTTGATAAACTGAGATTCATGGCGATGTAAATTACACATGCAAATCTTCCATATGTCAAGACGAGAAAATTTACCACTTATATTTTGTGCTTTATATTTCTTTCTCCTGACTAAAGTAATTTTATCAACATAATACAGGCAGAGGGGCAACACTTCATAAGCCAGATGTTTATTGACCTATGTGACCCTCCAAGTGTTTTCCTCCTGATTATTTGTGGTATGAACATAACAGACAACATCTGAAGTAATGTGGGAAAATGGGCCTATAAAACCAGTCACTTTTGATTTTTGTTTCAGCTAATTTTGATTTTATTTGATTTTGTTTCCTCCAGGTAAGAATTTAAGGTGATAAAAACCAAGAAAACAATTGAGCTGGCCTCCTAGAAGTTTCTAATTTCCACTGTCAAGTGCTGTAAAGCGACTCCGAAAACAAGATTAAATGAGAAAAAGGTCAGTGATTTGATTCTACAAGAGAATTTACCCAGCAAAATAGATGCTGTGTTTATAATTAACATTTTAGTATTTAGAAGGGCACTACATTGGCATAGTCATAAAAAATATTATATGAAAATAATTATTCTGAGCTAGAAAAATTGGAATGCTAATTGGCACAGTGCATCTGAAGTTAAAGCTATTATAGAAGAATTTAAGGTACACTGGAGGTTAAAGATGTGTAAACAAGCAGGATAACGCTTCTGAGAAGATTTTGCCAAAAAGTAATTAACTATGACCAGATAATTTTATTTTTCTTCCTGGATGGCATCGGAATCCTTGAAGTTCCCTTATATTACACAACCACAACAGAAAGCATAATGAAGAGAAAGGAATCATAGAAAAGAATAGGGATGCTCAGTCTCATCTGCTTTTTCTAGACAAGCAGCATGCAGCCTTTGGCTAGGAGTTTCTCAGTTGTGAAAAGAGCAGTTGTAGAAATCACTGTAGCGCCCACTGCTCTTCCTCTGTCCACAGGTATTTTAATGACCCTTCAACAGAAAACTATCGGCCATACAGCTGATTTAATGAAACGATTTGGGTGTGCTCCTGTCCTGGGGTGACTGTATGATACTGTATTCCCCATCATCTGCGCTATGCCAGACATGAATCCTGTGCCTTCCTGTGTCTTCGAGCTGTTTCTCGGGAGAGGGGGGAGAGAAGCCAGGAGAATTTTTCAGAGCGGTTTGTGCTCAAGGACATTTCTGAATTTTGCCTGGCCTCACTCATCTTCCTCGCAAGGACAGAGAAAGAGAGTGAGGAAAATTTAATGTTACTTGAGTGATGACTGGTTGCAGGACAGAAGTGTCTAATGCAATTACCCTCATGCTCTTTGTTCCTAATACTATTTACAGAAAAGGAACTTCTGCATAATCTTTCAATGCACAAATTGCATTAGATAAATAACTGACTTGTCACCAATTTCTGTTTCAAATGAAAAATTCGATTCCAAAGCTCTGAATTTTGCTACTACTTAGCAAAAGGAGACTATTCTAGATACTTGCCACATATCAGAATACTTCATCATCATCACTGGAGCAGAGTCCTCAAACATTCAAACATTATTTTTCATTACTAGAAAACCAAGGATTAGACTGAACTGTTTCATTTGCCCTAGGTCTCATGGAAAACTCGTAAGCTGATAGTGAACAAAGTGTCCTGAATGTCATATTCCCTGGATCAGAGAAGATGCAGATGGTTACTTTCAAACTCTATATGAAAAATAGCTCCAGTTTTACAAAAGTAGTTTCCAAAGTAGGATTCACTAAACCTAATACTTTACCTTTCCTTGAATGCCATGGGTTCCATGAGTGAACTACTGTCTTTCATTAAAGACAATGCTAATGATTGTTGTTCCATTATGTATTATGACTGCAAGTGGGATTTGCTGAGAACTGATTTTCCAGTTCACCATCAAAACATATTACCAGGTTTGTCAAGCTGTCAGAGCAAAAACTGCCCACTTTTAACCGGTAGCTCAGAGTCCTTACCCAAAATGTGCTGCTGGGTCCAGCGACACGTGCTTCAAACAGCAAGAGAGAGCCATTCTGATGTGAGTGAGCACTTGGCTAGGTTACACGAGGTGAAGCAGGAAAAACAGGGCAGTGGAGGAAGACTCATGGTCAAGCAGCCCCAGAAGCGATGCTTAGGCAGATGGTGCAAGAGGAGTCAGAAGATCTAAACTAAGTAATGTTCTGCTGCTTATATATGAGGGAACTGAGTCAGACACACACAAACAGCACTGGCTTCCCCATCCTTACATACCAAAGCTTCGGTTTAACTGGTTATACTGGCCAGATAAGCCTTTAAACAGCGTAAACTCAACCTCTTTATCAATAGTTGTTTTTTATTTCGTCTTCAAATCCTTCAGACATATTACCAGTGTTCCAGTCTTTGATACCTAAATTGGATAGAAAGAAGTTGTGTTTAAAAAGCCACAATTTATCTAGGTTAATTTCCACAGATCGCAGTTACTAATATTTCTTAAACGAAGCATTAGAGAACTTTGCCTGGGGTGTGTTATCTATAAACTTTTTTTAGCCAATAAAGCTAGGATTAAGAAAGCTTGAAGTGTATAAATAGAAGTAGTAGTTGGAAGTCTTATTTTAGCATTAACGTGTTTGAAATTAGATTGCAGATAACATGCGGAGTAGTATAAACAGAAGGCACTTCTGTTGCTGTGTGTATGTAAGAGAGCACGACGGCCTCTCGCAGCTCACAGCACACCCCAGCAGTGCAGTGGCCTCGTAAGAGAGGTCTGAAAATGCCAGATGGACGCCAGAAAACTGATCTCAAAAAGGATTTAAGTAGCTGTGGGGGAGGGGAAGCGTCTAGTGGACAATAAAAAAGCTTGACGCGCTGCTTGGAATCGGACAAAGCATCAGTGAGCCCAGTGAGCATAACTTTACCTGCCAAAACCCAAATGCAGGATGCAGTGTGCAAGCAAGAGATGAACAATAATTGTATTCATATGGAAAATGTAAAACGCTGCTGTGGTTCTTCATGTAGAGAAAACAACCTTTTATTCTCTCTTTCATGTTTCAGTTTGATGTCGATTGTTTTGAACAACAGAAGAGAAAGGAATCAAAATTTGGACTGAAGCCCATTTACTGAAATATATGTGTAGGAAAGTACCAAAGATGCCATACGGGAAGGTTTAGACTGTGCTTTAACAAACCTGCAATGACAGAAACTGAAAAGAACAAATGACAAGGCAAAAGCATCTTTTCATTTCTTTCAAAATTTTATTACAATGCAGGGGAATTTACATGTCTATATGACATATATATTACCTATCTGAATGACAAACCCCCCCTTATTTATATTCTACTTGGGTATTTGGTTTGGAAAAAGAACATAAAGTATTATTGAATGGTGATATGCAAAATACATAAACAAGTAATTAACTATTCATTTGTACAAGCTGGTATGGTAGTTATAAATTAAGTATTTGTGGATTCCCATCTCTCTCTGTATTTACTATGAGCTTCCTGAACAGTGGATACGATATTTTGTCCTTCCCAAAAATAATCTGCTGGGATGTTTGTCTTCGTGTAACACGAGTGGATTGAACTCAGCTCTGATACAATTCCAGTCTTTTCAAAAGCGTTACATCTGTTATAGGAGGTCTGAAAATATGATACTCTTCTGAACTTCCCTGAATTTTCCTCTTTGCCCTATACAAAGCAATATGTATGCAGTGTTTAGTTTTATTCTTGGTACAGCTTTCCTCAGCTGTTTAGGCAAAAACAATGTGAAGAGTTGTAAAAGTATCAGGATTTTTTTTTTAATTGTAGCAATGACACATAATTTAAACAGATGTAAATAAGGCAAAATGCCTGGTAGCTTTAGCTCTTTTTCTCCTTTAGTGGGACATTCCTAAAGGAGATGCAAGAAAGCAACTTGCCTCAGGCCACATTTCTAATTTCCCTTTATTTTACACAGTTTGGCCAGTTTCAGATGTTGAGTATGTACATTTATGGCATACTAGATTGGATACATAATTTATGAGCATTATTTTAGTCCAATGCTTATATTCAACCCACATTTACATACTATCTTCATCACCAAGTCTGTCTCACACACTTCAGGTTCAGAGGTTGCTTGAAGAAGACTCTTAAGTGTTTCATTATAGCAACTTAAATACATGCTTCATACCCTTCCTTTCCTGAACAATGTAAAGAATTCCCATAATTTCTGTAAGCAGATGCACCTAATTTGCAAACAGTGGAAATCTCATGCTCTCCTTCCACCAGTGTCTAAAGACATTGGTGGGTTTCAGTCCCCAAGCTCCTTTGTATGTAGAATATGAAAATGACAGCTGCATTCTTTAAGACACAGGGCAGTCTGTAGCACTCCACTCTTCTGGCCCTATCAAATCACGGTGTCCAGAAAGTCTGCTGCAGTGACTGACTGCTGGGTGGTGATACGAGGAACACGGTGCCAAGTCACCTTGAGCTCACGCTCGATGTCTGTCTCAATTCGCCTGAAATGCTCCTTTTGTATATGCTAGGATCATTACTGTGTGAGTAGCAAAATGAACAGATTTCTAGCAGCAATTAGTCTTTTTGTGCATTGAACAAATGTGCTTTCTCTTTTAAACAAGATTCTCTTTTCCCACAATTTCGGAGGTAATATTTACTCCCCACAATTAAGAAGAACTGTATTTAGGCTCACCCCTGCTACAGATTTTTACTTGCAGATGCCCATTTTCATATTAATGCATTTAGCTTTATCTGTGGACTCTCTCTAGGCATTATATTTTATTTTTAGTCAACCATAAATTTCATTGCTATTAATCATGTTTTTCCCTGTAATTGCATGAAACATGCCAATAGCAATTACACTTGATTCATCTCCCATTTCTACCTCTTTTACAAAATAAGAGTCTTCAACTGTTCTTGTTATGATCCTTAGAGTGAAGACCATTTAAGAATCTCCTACTCAACAGGCTGAACATTAACTCATTAAGAAGACATTATCTCATGTTCTAACATATTTTGACTTAACATTCACAATTACATCAAATTTTCAATAAGCACCCATTTTGCATGTTCCCCATTCATGTTTATCATGGCTTTACATGTCACAGTAATTTATTTCCCTAGGATTCTAAAAAAGATATACAAAAACAACATACACAAAGTTAGTTGCATTTCACACAACTGGATACATTGTGGTCCTTGTAATTATCCAACATGTCAGAATCTTTAAGTAGGAGAATACAGTTAACCCTGTGCTGCTTAAATCTGTCTTTTTATTAAGTTTATGCTCAGCAAAGCCCTTTCTAAACTGTATACTTGGGGGTAATATTTATTTGAAGATAATAATATTATCTTCAGCATAGCATCAGTGTCTTTTTAAAGCTTGTAGTGTCTTTCAGACTATTTTTCTTAAGCAACTTTCAGGCCTTCATCTACACTCTTATTCATTAGTCCTTTGTTTGTGGTGGGAAGAGACCTCACCTCCTCCAACCTCCTGCCCTCCTTCCCCCAAAGCAGGGATGACCAGGATAAGTTATTAAGGACAGTGTCCCACTGGCTTCGGAGTATCTTAAACTCTACAACCTTTCTGGGAAATCACTTCCGAGGTTCCACTACTCCCACAGTAAAAAATGTTTTCTTATGTTCAAGCAAAGTTTCCTTTATTTCATCTTGTTCCATTGCCTCTTGTCATTTCACTAGGTGCCACTGAGAAGACTCTGGCTCCATATTCTTTACCCCCAATCATCAGCTATTTATGCACATTGATATGATATCCCTGAGCCTTCTCTTCTCCAGGCTAAACAGTCCCAGCTCTCTCAGTCTCTCTTTCTGTGTCAGATGCTCCAATTCCTTAATTATTTTTGAAGAACTTCACTGAATTGCTTAATCCTTTTCATACGCCTTCACTGCACTCTTGTACGTCCATGTCTCCCTGTACCAGGGAATCTGGGACTGGACACAGCACTCCAGATGTGCTCTCACTGGTGCTCAGCAGAGGGGAGCAATCAGCTCTCCTGACCTGCTGATGGTGTTTTTAATGCATCCCAGGACACTGCTGGCCTTCTCTGCTGCAGGAGCACTTTGCTGGATCATGACCACTTTGTCCACCAGCATTCCCAGAACCTTCTCAGAAAATCTGCTTCCCAGGCAGTCTGCCCCCAGGGTGCGTGGGTTATTCTTCCCCCAGGTTAGGGTTTTGCATTTCCTTTTGTTGAACTTCATTACGCTCCTGTTGGCCCAGCTCTCCTGACTGCCGAGGTCCACCAGTGCTATGTCCCTCATGACCTTTCCAAGATTCAACAATATTGAACTACTAAATAATAAGAAGTGGCCTTGCAATGACATGGGGTCAATGAGTCCTTGCGTTGAGCCTGTTGGGCAGCTCTTTTTCTGACCTACTCCTTGCTGATCCATACATACATATAACTCTGTGTTTGCTGCTTGTTTTCTCCTGCTGAGGTGTCTTTGCAGCTTCTATCTGAGTTTGTAGATTATTTTTTCTTGATTATTTTGTTAGAAACATGAACTACAGCAAAAGACAAATGTTTACTATTCAATATCATGTTCTTCACCACTAAGCAGTCTGTCACTCCTCCTGACACTAATTAATAAAGGTACCCTTAATTCATTGCCTTCATTCCTGCCCTTGATATAAGCATAAAGTAATATTAATACGAAATTGTGTGCCAGGAGTATTATTTATGGCAATGTTAATGTGACAATATGGCAGGATATGGGGGCTGAGGATGTGTCGACTTTCTGTTTAATCAAGAACTTCTTAGATATGAGTGGTACTTCGATCACCTATAAAATAATCATTGCTTTGGCATGATAGTGTCATTACTATCATGACATGATAGTATCTTCTGCCTGGAAGCTTTTATTGCAAGCATTTATTCTCAACTTTTATTTCAAAATGTTTCAAAACCTGGATTTACTGTGACCATGACTAATTTTGTGCATCATATTTGTAGGGTACCGAAAAAAAATAAAGGAAGTATTTTAGGCAAAAAAAAAATGCTGGATAAAAATGAAATGCACCTAAGTAGAGAACTAAATACATGCTAGCGTTGCTGGACACAAGCTTTACAGAACTTATACCTTGTCAAAGTAGTAATAGGTCAGTTTTGCTACAAGTTTCACCATAAACTAAATAATTACACTTGCAATTCTTCCAGCGGTCAAAATTGCAAGATGTCATCATTTTCTTTGTCTCTCTCAGTGACTCCAAGAAATAAATACATGGTCTGTTCAACGCAGAGAATTTACGAGCAAAATGTATGAAAATATCAGTTTGAAGCCATAAGGCTTCGACACACCAAGGAGGAGCCATGTGGTAATGAATCGCTGTGTGTCAGCTCCTGTGAGGTAACCATATCCACATCCCTCCTCTCCTGCAAATGCAATATAATCTTAGGTGGTTTTTCTCTCAATTAAAGGACAGGCTTCTTCACTTGTACTTGAAGTAAGAGAATGCACACAGAGAGAATTCAACATGGCAATTTCCTATGTCCCAATATTTTGTTCATGTTTCCTATGTATCTGTAACAGAGGTTCAAATGCAAAGCTGCTACTTAGGATTACCTAATTAATATCTTGCAGAGCACTGGACAGCAATTTTCAATCTGTAATTTCCTGAGTAATCTCAACCATTGTTTGTAATCCAGATTACATATCTAGAAAGATATGACACCATCAAACACACCTAAAAAAAACCCACTTAAAGACAATTAATTTGAAACCTCTCCTAACATGTCATTGACTGTACATTAAAAACTTGAATATTTTGCTGCACCAGACTTCAGTGCTGCAGGGGATGAAGAATAATAACATTTTCTCATAAGTGATTTCAAAGGTTAGTTCACTTACTTTTTACTTTGAGTGCATCTGGTATTATACTCCAGATGCAATCCACCCTATTTTCCTGCTCCTAGATGAATACTGGGATTGCCATAATCAGACAGATCAAAAATCCATCTAGCCCCATGACAGAAGATCAACATGGTTGCTTAGGGACTTAGCATCAGAAACTGATCAAGGGCAGGGCAATGTTTCATAGGAATATTCTCCATATTTCCAGGTACATCCTGCATCACAGACTTCTGTGAGCTGCTTCATTTGCGACCTCAATGGACCCAACCTTCAGAGGTGTGCCCAGTCCCTTTTCTTTAACTTCCTCATCCTTCCTGGCAAATGCTCAGTTATTGCTGCAGCTGATGAAGAAAGCTCTGCAGCTGTGGAGCTGGCATACTCACCACACAGCCCAATAAATTAGTTGGATAGCACTCACACAAACGGGGAAAGAATGGGTGCTCTACCACCGTCCTGCTCCAGTACTTGGTTAGGACTGGGCTAACAATTACTCCAAAGCAAATATGAGAACAATAAACAATAGGTCACATACTAGTTTTTAAAAAATGCAAAACGTTGGCACTTTGGATGCTGAGAAGAGATGCTTTCTCTTGATGCGGGGTGCTGAGGGGTGGCTGAAATCGCCGCTTTAACCCGAAAGCATCCCCTGCAAGGAATGCTCTGGGGGTGCTTTCTGGCATCCCAGCTTCTACCGCTGCCAGCTCATCCACCCCAACATTCTCTAACTTAGAGACAAGTGAAATCAAAAGGGCAGTCGAAACTGGCTTTTCAGCAGCCTAACTGGAAGGAGCAAGTAAGGGCCCCTTTGGGGAGTGGTAACTAAGTAACTAACTAAAGAGGTTGCAATTCAAGAAGATGAGAGAGGTGGAGGAGGTCCCTGGAGAGCTGTGAGGCTGATTACCAATGCATACATATGAGGCGAGTAGAAACCCAGAAGAAAGCAAGAGATGACAAGGGCGTACCTCTGTGAGCAAGAAGTGCAGAGCTGTTTGGGAAAAAAATTTGGCAGAGGCAGGCAGATTTTGATTTTTGAGCAAAATGCTGTCTCATGGTGATTATTTTGATTATTTCCTAGAAAACAGGATGCTGCTTACAGTCCTGTAAATTATCAGGATTGTCACTATTGGGCTATTCTCCATTTCTCTTCCTAATGAGGACAGGCTCTTAATATTGGCTAACCGCCAAAGGCAATGAATTTCTTCTTTACGTCCAAAACTGGGAAACTTACCTTCCAAGCATTTATAGAACAGCAATCTCAGTAATATTTGCATGCTTTACAGCACAATAAAACAGATTTTTTTTGTCATGAGGTTTCAAAGTGTGATGTAACACATAAGATTTATTTATATGGAGATGTTAAACCCTGAAGGTTCACTGAGTTTTATTAAAAAGAGAACCTTGATTCAGTCTTCCCAGTGCACTGTTTAAAAATCAATGACACAACTACATGTGTAAAGTGATAAAAGATCATGATACTATGACTATATATTAACAGTTTCAACTGATATAATAGTTTCCTTTTGTAGTAATTTAATTCTATGCCTTTTAAGAAAGTGTCATACTAACTACTCTCAGGAAAAATTGGCCCCAGTCTGTATACCTTTGGGCATTTTACCCAAATGGCTTGCTCTGAAAAATGAGTGATAATCTGATTAGCTTTTCCCCAAAACACAATTTTCTTTGGAAAGGAACAACCATGCTGTGTCTGAGAGAGATGTGGAAAAAGTACTCACCCTTTTTCCAGAGAAAATAAAGATTGTTGTAAGCCCACCTTGCCTACCCCCTTTCAAGGAATGAAACTAAATTTATTGTTTTAAGATTAAAACCATCCAGTTTCAATGAGGTAGTGTTAGATTTGTATTTATACCAATTAAAACTGATGTGGAAATGCCAAAAAGCTTTTTTTCAAGTGCTTTTTGTATTACACTAAGTCCAGAGTTCTACCACAGGAACTGAACAGTATAATTTGAAATGCAGTTGTCTTTTTTTCTCACACTCCATTACTTTGGCTGAAATGCAGGTCCAAAATAACACCCCTCCAAAAGTCAGAATCCTGGCTCTGAATTCCCATATTAAATTTAATTATGGTCATTTCCCAGGTATTTGTTATTCTGTCAGCATTGTCCCTTAGCTGAACAGCCTCTTTCTTCCCTCATATTTTTCTCCCCCTCATAGAAGCATGGTTCAGGAGGTAAAACACCAGTACTAGGGTAGACTCCATCAGTGCCTGTGCTTCCCATCAGTTTCAGTTACTATTTTTCTTTAATGATCATGACACTAGCTGCATGAAATGTGTTGGTGTCAAATATTTAGGAGCATCAAGAATGCAAACCAGGGCTAGAATATAATTGAATCATAGAATTGGTTGGATTGGAAGGGACCTTAAAAATCATCTAGTTCCAACTCCACAGCAGTGGAAAAACACCCATCAAATTAAATACAACAGTCTAAAATGCAAGATGCCTTCTTAAAGTCTAATGGCAGAATTTTTTGCTCTGAGAACTTTTGTTCTTTGTGCTTATGGTTAAAAACAGGTTTTTTGCACATATTTATCATACATGAACAAATAGGCAAAGGAAGCCCAGAACACGCCATGCAAGGCACTGCAGAGATACTGAGTATCTCTGTATTCCACAGTGGAACTCAAATGTTTCAAACCTGAGGGGAGTGCAGAGAAGGACTGGGACATAAGTAGCGAAGCACCCATTTTGTGAGGCATTTATTTGTTAGCCTCCAACTCTGTTTTATTTTGTAATTCCCCGTGCAATTACAGTATTACATCAAGGTATTAAATACTTTAAATCTGCTAAAAAGAATGGAAGGCGATTAGATGAGATGTTGTGATTTAATTTTAGCTCTTCTCACCATTACAGTGCTTTTATTTTACTAATTTTTTCCTCTGTACCTTTGCCAAGTGTGGAAATTAACATGAATCTCCACGTCAGTCTTCCCCTGCTGTGCAAGCAATTTCTAACCATCAGGTTGAACTGCATAAGCAAAGCAACCTTGTGCTGCAGCCAGGCTGTTTCCAAAATGTGAAGTAATTTATGTACAGCTGCACTACATTTTAAACAATGCTGTAAATATGAGAACAGCTTAAAGCTTGTATTTTAAAACTCCTCTTAGGCGGAAGAACAGCGCTCCAACACTTAAGAGGAGTTCATTTTCAAATTCCTCATAAAAAATTCTCAGTGACTGTGACTGAACCCTCGAAACCAGAACCTCCCTCCAAAGCTAGCCCTTAGAATCCGGTGGGGTTTTTGGTGGTGAGGTTTTATTTGTTTGTTTGTTTGGGAGTTTTTTTTGTTAGTTTTTTTTTAAATTTATGTTTGTTGTGGGNAGTTTTTTTTTAAATTTATGTTTGTTGTGGGGACGTACCATACCGTACCATACCATACCATACCATACCATACCATACCATACCATACCATACCATACCATACCATGCCACGCCATACCATATCATACCATGCCATACCACACTCAGCACATGACATGGGGGTAAGAAAAAAGGAGGGGAACTTTCAGAGTGATGCTTTCACCATTACTTGTGATTGGGTCCTGGGTTCCCGGGAATGGTTGAACACCTGCTTGCCCATGGGAATTAGTGAATAAATTCCTTGTGTTGCTTTGCTTGCATGAATGACTTTTGCTTTACCTGTTAAACCTTTATCTCAACCCACAGGTTTTCCTCACTTTTACCCTTCTAACTCTATTTCCACTCTCTTCCATTGGGGAGTAGAGTGCCTGCATGGGGCTTCATTGCCAGCTGGGATTAAACCACGACAGCTGTATTGGGAAAAGTGTAGCCAGCAAGTAAAATGAAGTGGGTTTTTCTCCTTCATGTTGTAATTAAGAGGCCGTAGCTGCGAAAGTTTAGGGCTTTTCATTAAAACAAGGATCTGCACATACCAGAATGAACCTACTGGAGGGCCACCAAGATGACTAGGAGGCTGGAACACATCCCACCAAGGAGGTGAGGGAGCCCTGTTTGTTCAGTCTGCACAACGGAAGTTTAATGGGGGCTATCCTGCTATTATAAGATCACAGAGGCAGTTTCTTCTTGATATGCCACAAAAAAAGTATGAGGCAATGGTCCTGAGTGGCAACAAGAGAAATTTCTATTGAAACTTATAAAAAATGTTTTCACTGGAAGATTGGTCAAACACTGAACCAAGCTGCCCATTCAAGTTGTGGAATCTCCATCTTGGAAGCTATTCCAAACTTGACTGGACAAGCTACAGGCATAGCTCCTCACAGAGGTGAGGAGAATTTGTTTCGCTTGGTGAAGAAGAAAATATGGTGTGAGCTAACAGTGGTCTGCAACTACCTGAAGGGATAATACTGTGATGACAAATTTTTCATGGTAGTTGCAGACAGTTTTGCAAGATGCAATAGCAGCAATGTGCAGCGAGAGAAGTTCCAATGGGACATTACAAAAAATGTCTTTGCTAAGTGTGGTACAGCACCAGGACAGAGAGACAGACGTCATCTTTGGAGGTTTTCAAGACTGAGATAGACAAAGCCATTGCTGACCTGTTCATCTGCTGAAAAATCCTCATTTGACTGAGCATTCAGGTGGACTGAATGATTTTCTGAAGTCCCTCCAACCTGTAAGTTTATATTTCTGTAATTCACAGTCTCCTATATGAAATTGTCAACTCTCCTGCTGTGTTTCCCAGCTATCTCCATTTCCCCCCTTTCCTAGCAGTAACTCCTGATCTTTCCAGAAAATAAGTCTTCTATTGCCTGTTCTTTACTCACTCTTTTCAATGATTTACACCTGTTTCTGGCTTCTCCTCCACTAGTGATCTCTTCCTTCATTTTGACCTACGACATATGGGGTTTTGGGTTATACAACTCATTCATGCATCTTTTCTCTATGTTATTTAATACGTGTCTGCAAATTTCAAATGTCTGCACAGCCTCCACTCTCCCTTACTCTGCCCTTTATTTTCACATCACTCTTTCACCAATCCTCCAGCTGCAGTGCCAGTCCTCAGATCTTCTCTTGTCTGGCAACACTTCACCAGTAAGTAATTTCCACCAGGTACCTTTTCAAGATTAGAAAATATCCTACAGCTTCTGCATCAAGTCCTTTTCATGCCTGTTCCATTTTTAGTCAGATTTTGTGCATTAAAGAAACTGTATTTCTCTGTCCCTTCCCTGGTTTTAATAGACTGTGGAGGTTTTTTCAGATGTGTCATGTTGAGTCAACAACAATCTGTGGGGACATGAAAATACACAGTAACTTATGAGAACTATCAAGTGTGTGAAAGATGGTTTTGCCTGACCTTCTAGAGATGTGTGGTGTATAAATTAGTTCTGTGAGTAAGAGATCAATTCAGATCAAATTTCCCTAAATTTAAAGAGAAAATCGTACCTCCTTCATCTCATCCTATAAAAGATTTTTTAATACGCTCTTTATTTCTTTGCTTTTATAGTCCCTGGACTTTCCTCAGCATTGGCTACTTCCATTGTTAAATCTCTGCAGTTAACTGTCCATCAGCTGTGATTAAAAGCAGAAAGCTGCAGCTGGCTCAGATGCACGCTGTCTGCATTACTCAGCTCCCCTGCAGAAGACTGTAAACTACAAACTGCAGCAAGACACAGATCCCACACACTCCAACCCAGCCAACTAGCACCAACCACTGCGACCTTCACTTGCATTTGAAATTAAGTGGGAAGCTGAGAGAACATGCCACAACTTTTTGGTATTCATTGACACTCCCTACATTGAGGAGATGTAACATGACCACATAGCTAAAATGTATATAGCTGGTTTGGGATCTGGTAACACGTGAGTAAGCAACACAAATTTCTAACGCTGCAAACTCATCTCTATGGCACGATTTCCATATATTTGGTGATTTTCTTTAACATACCAGTTCCTAGAGTCAGAAGACTACAAGAAAACACCAGACTTCTCAGGTTTTACACATTGAGGACATTGACTGCAGTCTTCTGCTCACGGCGTACATTAAAAAAATCTATTTACCTTGAGTTACTCCCAGTTCTAAAGATCTATTTATTGAAATGCTTTGCTCATGAAAACTGGCAATCACAATATTCTATTTATGCATGTTTACTGCAATAAAATAACACAGAAAAGCTTCATGCAGCACATTGTCTCAACCCACACTTACGGACATTTTAGAATAGGTGGTTCAGTGACAATTCAGATCTAGATAAAACATCTAAAACTTGACTCTTCTAACCATCATTCCCAGCTTTGTTTCCTACACATTTTTATGTCCTTTTTCACTACCTTTATACTAATAGTCTCACCATATTTTGGAATAGGACTAGAATACGCTGTCACAGCACAGAGACTATGCTGTTTGTAGAAGAAGGAAGGATTTAAATGAATTAGTGATGCTGAAACAAAGCAAAACAAAAGAGTTCTAAAATCACATTTTTTCAGTTGATGGTAAAATACAGCACAAATAAAGAATAACGTTTTTTACTGCTTGCTTATTTAGCTTTACTTTTTCTTTTATAATGAAAATGCTTGTATTAATTCAAATTTACTCCATCCTTTCTCTGTTAGTATATGCAACCCTGTATAAACAATGACACCATCTAATGCTGCAGATCTGTTCTATTAGTTGGATACCAGAAAGCCTTTTAAGAATATCCTGTAGTGTAAGCTGCCATTTTCTTTCTGTCCTGACTTCTTTTTGTTGCCTCACCACAGTTTTATATGCTAATTTTCTGCAAATCTTTGTCTTTGAAATACGCAAACATAACTTCATCACAAAAAAGTGAGATAACATACTGACCACAGGATTCTCAGAGTGATCCTCTTACGGCCTTGCTCCTTTACCATCATGATTTGAAAAATCTTCCATAAAAGTACAAAGAGACTCACGAAGGGCATTCGGGCTGTGACAGAAGCTTTTGTCTGACCTTTTGTAGAATCAGGGGATTTAAATTAGTTCTGTAAATAAAGAGCAACCCAGATAAAGACACTTGAATGAATAAATAACTTGGAGAAAAGGAGAACCATTTTGTTCAGGTTAAAGCTGAATTCTTTATGTATTCTTTTGCTGAGTTGATTTTCTTTCCCAAGAGAAAAGAATATATGATGGCGTAAAAACCTCAACTTTTTTTCTCTCATACAAGATTTGCAATCAAAAGACTGAAAGAATTGGTAAAATTAGCTAAATTCAGAGTAAAGGCCAAACAGTTATTTTTCATGTGTTGCATGCTTACAAGTATGTTTTTTAATTCAGGGTGGTTTATCTATTTCTTCTTAGCTAATGCACAAAAAGTTTAGTGGGCAGTAGGAAGTAGGAATTAGAAGACTTAAAAATGTGATAATGAGCAAATTAAGATAATTCAAATAGGCAATCTCTGTTCACACTTAACCATTGCTTTACTTTTTTTCTATCAAGTTAATATGGAACATAGTTATAATTTAACTCAGTTCCTACATAATAAGCACAGTTAATTGCACAAGAAAATGAAGCAGTGTTTTGCAAAACCTGAAAGTCTTTTAAAGCTGTTTGTTTTCTGGGATGATAGTTTTAAAATTATAATATCTTCTAAATAAATTACTTATCAAAGAAAACAATAGATGTTGGAGGGAGAAGACTCTGTACAGAAGACTGCTTTTATATCTACAGAATCAAACAAAGCACTTCAAATTTAGTTGTCCAGTCCTAAATTTGCCCTAAAGGCCACAAAATTAATTCTAAAACCTGTAAATATCTTCAAGCTATTTTATATTACTCTGAGACGTTAAAAGGTTTGCTACATTACCAAGATAAATACTACAAGACCAAAAATCCAGAACCAAACTATGTATTTTTATTTCTCAAAAGTAAAAAGGTTCACAACAAAGCAGGCACTTGAGTCAAGATTTAATTTTTAATATTTCCTCACCAATAATCACCAGTCTTTATCATCTCTGAGCAGTTGGAAAGAATTTGTGGCATACACCAGTGAACCTAAGGTTACGTCTATGCCAGTGAATTAAACAGTACTTGTGAGTATTCCCAGACACTGGAATATGACTGGTCTGAAATTATTAGAACATTCCCTGACATGCTTTTGGCTTGTACCAACTAGCTGTCTCCCAAGCAATTCTCAGGCATGGAATTACCACATCCCACAGGCCATTAGCACCAAAAGATTTGCATCCAGTCAGCCTGCTCTGGAGGCTGGCTGTGCTTGTTTACTGGGGTACTTGTGAGTCAGTCCATGCCAGTTGGCTTCTGGGCCTGGGAATATTCTTGGGATGGGTTTTATTTGCTGGTACAGACATACTTCTCTCTCTTTATCAGTAGTGCTCAGGGCAAGGTGGATGCTTAAGGAAGGTAAAGACCAAGCCAATAAAGTTTCATTCAGTTAGAATCACTTTCGATAGCCAAATCCATAAGGATGAGGTTTCCCCCCGCCCTTTTTTTTTTCTAAACAAGCCACCTTCCCCTTTTATTTTAATCCCACTGCAACAGATGCAACACAGAATTCAACTAAATTCAGAAACTATTTGAGGTGCAGCTTTCTGTAAATTGATTAATCCCATGCAGTATGTCAGGTTGCAGTTACATTTAAAGGCAGAATATGCCAATATTCAATGCTATAAATAACCAGAAATGCGTGCCCACCACCTCAAGTCCTGTAAGCCAAGAGAGCAGAGCATCTTGATTCTGTAGAGTTCCTCTCATGTTTTGGACAAATTGTTTACAGCCCAGTCCATAACGTCTAACCTGTTAGGCTGCAGGATTATGCTTCCTCTCTACCTCCACTACAATCTGTTTAAGCCTGCAATAAGAGGATGATGCCCTAAAGCAGACCACCAGCCACCTTAACAGTAAAGGCAGCCCCAAAAAGATTATGATTTTAAATACTTCCAGCTGAAGAGAGACCAAGTGAAAGGGCCAGAGGTTCCCATTTGCAGGCTGAATGCTCTAGCCACTGGGATAGAAGGCACAGTACAACCAAAGTTTACTTTGTTCCCTTTCTACTTGCAAGTGCTTTCAGAGGAAATCTAGGTTCTTACCTTGCAGTCCTGGTATAGACATGCAAGTCCCAAACAGAATGAGTTTTCAAACAAACCTATATGCTACCAGTACCTTTGAGATAATTTCAAATGACTCCTCAGAACATGATGTTTCTGGGTTATCCTAACTTTGTCTAGTCCCCAAATTCTGGGCTTTGGATTCCACTCTTGTGTCCAAATCTCATAAAATTTAGTTGTGCTGTGCTGACACTACAGACACCTAATTACTGTAATAACTCTGGGTTTTAAATCTCTGCTGTATTTACACTGCCTTGTCACTTGGGGCCAGAGTCAAAATTCCCTGGGGACTGCCTGCAAGTTGATTATCACTTTGCTTCTCATCTGGAAAATCAAGATGCCTCTTCAAAAAAGAAATATGAGGCAGAGATCAGGACCGGCTCATACCTGAGCTCCTCCAGGCCATACAGGTATAGCTTCAGCCAGTTTGGTTCTTTGAATTCAAACACAGATTTCAAAGTCAGTAGAAACGCAGCATGGCTTTAACTCCCCATGTGTAACATGAGGAGCAGCGGAGCTTTTCTACCTTACAATGATCAGGAAGATAATACATTCCCATTCTGGAGTAACTCAGGCAGCACACCATGGGAGCCACACCAAACAGGCAGCCAAAAAGATGGAAAGTTTTTGGGGGTGCAGAGGAGGCTGAATGATGGAGGCAGTCACAGATCCCTGATTCTTAGGGCAGACTCCCACTGCTCTAAATCCTAGTGAAAGCTTCTTTATGTGCACTGACTGAGTACAGCTGAAGGACAAGGTACTTGCAGCTCTGTGACACAGGAGCAGAGTGCAGTAGGTGCCAGCCAAAGGAGGCAGCCAGGGGAATTCTCAGCTGGGAGAACCTG
>VZRR01009903.1:365715-380009 GCA_013398015.1 Oreocharis arfaki | reverse complement strand
CATACATATATATATACACATATATATATATACACATATATATATATACACACACACACACACACATGTATATATATATATATATATATCAGAACTCTTAAAGGAATCATTAACTTACATATGTCTTCTAGATTGACTGCGTTTTTTATCTCGTATGTAGTCAGAGAATAAATCTACAGATGCCTCATTGATGATTATCCTCCGCTTCCACATAAACCACACTGTTAAACAATCACAGATAAAAATTTCTATGCCTCTCTTCTCGGAAAAAATGTTAGGACTAAATACCCCAACAGTGCAGTAGTTGGAATATCTGTACTGGAGATGAAATATAGGTAGGCACTCCAAATATCTTCAAAAATACAAAATATCTTTCCACAGCTAGCACAAATATGGGTAAGCAAAGTTATTGGCTAAAGGCAGACGGGAAGAAGGAATACGTAAATGGATTTCATTATATAAGTAGGTGTTCATTTCTTCCACCTTAACTCCCTCACTTCACTAGTTTCCAGGTAATTCTAATTTAATTCCTTTCATTAACGTCTTACAGCTTGTTCAGGCAGCTCTGCAGACAATTGATTTTTATTACTACATGCCCCAGTGACTTTCTACACCAAGGTTTGTGGTTTTTTTCACTGACTACACAGTTTTTTAAACCTCTTCAAAATTGTATTTTGTTTGTCTTTTCATAGTTTAGTCTGTCTTTTCAATCAACCTTATCACTTATTTACCACATTCTTCTATAAAACAAATTCAATAGATATTATATAACAGCAAATATTTACTATTATGGTTGCTGCTTTCAGAGGTGTGATTTCAAGGTTCTTATTATGGTGCTGCTTCTAGTGAAAATTGCTGAGAAGAGAGAAAAATAGCCTGATTATGATATTGTAACAATTTGGCGTGTGAAAGACCAATATTTGGAAAGCACTTTTGAATAATAAAAGAGCTTTTAAGATCCTCAACTGAGAGTATTATGTGATGGTGCTGAAACTTAATCAGATTGGTTTCACCCTTAATTAGAAAGGCAGAATTCACACTGACACCTGCTGTTAAGATTGCCTAACTTTTTCCATTATAAGACCATTTTCAACTTGATTGTGTGAGCTGATCTTTTCTGGAGTAAGTGTCATCTTCAGAATTACATCAAAGGATAAAAAGAGAGAGTCAGTGTTTCAGACGAACTCGTGATTTTCAAGAATTACATGGGAGATAACAGCTTGCTTACTTCATATGGACTCTCAGTTATTTCATTCTAAAAAATCAGTTATCTACATCCTTTAAAAAAAGAACTTGAAAATCAGCACTTTCACTTGCTGAAGTTCCCTAGAGAGGCATTCATTTGCCAAGCTACAAGCCCCAGAAAAACCAGACAATACACACTGACTTAAGTGGAAGGGTATTACAATTTTGTATCCGATGTATTTGAAGATTCTACTTTCTTTTACCTCAGAAAAATCACCAGGAGTGAAAAAAGACAGCTGGGGAACTCAAACACTGACAAACTGTATAGGATGATGAGGACAGAGGTGCTGCAATGGGATGTATAAAACAGAAGAAGAATAGACAAGTTTGGTAAGACATGCAATGCCAGTGAAAAGAACCAATATTAACAAGAAAAAGAAGGAAATAGGAGAAAAAGGATAGGAGAGAACAGGCATTTTAATGACGTAGCATTAAATCAAAGCTCTAATGTCTTGACACTTCTCTGATCCTTAAAAACTGCCATAATTTTTCATTTCCTTTTACTTACATGTCCACAAAAATGATAACACATTTTTGTTGCTTCTTTGGTACTAAAATAATGATGAAGTTCACTGCCAATGACCTAGGCAGCCCAGGAGATAACTCATATAGAAGATGAGCCTGTAGTTGTTCTAACATCCCCCACAAAAAGTCAGCATCAGGCTCCTGTGAAGGTGACTGCATACCCGGAAACTGGGTCTAGACATATGCTATTACAAAATAATTTGTTCTTCTCATAGAAGTGTTATCACTCCATACGTATCACATAGGAGACATTCTCCATAAAAGAAATGTTTGAAATTACTGGCATCCCTAAAACTGCAATTGTTGAGTGCTCATCTGCTAAGAGCTACATATGAAATTATTGTTTGCTTTTTAACTGGGATGATTTTGCACCTTCTTCTTCTCTCTATCACCTCTGAAGAGAATTTGGAATCAGAAAGTTTGGGGGTTTGACGCTCAATTTGCCCCTAATTTTCTACATGTTTTTTGAAAATTCAGTAAACCCATCTCCCTTTGCTGTTACAATATCTATCAAATAAATATGGGTGTCCTATGAGCAATATACAGAGCTTTCCACACGTAAGTTGGCAACTACATTTTGGCCCAGGTCAGCAGACGCTGAATGTAGCAAAGACTACAGTTTACATCAGTAAAGGGCAATCCTCCATGTCCTTCTTCGATGTCACACAGCTCAGCGTTTACACCTTCCTTCTCCTGTACTGACGACTCATATGATGCCAACATGTCATGGTCATCTGCCACCTAAATAGCACTTCACTAAGTAGAACACCTGCAGTGATTTTAACCACCATAATTTAGCCACTACTGGTCTACATTAGACCAGCATTCATGAACTGGTTGGAAACTATCTGGTTGTCTCAGCCCTATGGAGTTTTAAGAAAACATGAATTGGTTTCTTTTCATTATTTAAATAATGAAGACTATTAAAATAAAGATTTTTTTATGATGCCAACTGACGTGTTTTTGAGCTGGTGTATTCTTCAAATACTGATAAAGATTATAAGAGAAAAATTAATTCAAATAGCTGTGCTCCTGATGTAAATTGGAAATAATGGGTTTCATTAAATTTAGAGTCCCAGGAGGTCATCTAAAAGCATCATGTGGAGCTGGACTCTGAAATATGTTAAAAGATGTGTGCTTACCATTTGCGTTTCAACACAACAGTTAAATGAATTAAAACCTACAACAGCTGAAAAATTGCAAATGTAAATGAGTATCAAACTAACTGTATTTGATTAAAAAAGAAATTCCTCAGTATTTAGTGTTGAGTTGTAGTCATACACCTTGCTAAGTCTCTGTGCACAGAACTTCTGAGCAGCATTCACCATGTCTTTGGATGCCCCCAAGGTTCTATCAAGAAGTATTCTGCTTAGTACTTTAGTTACCTCTATTTCCCTGGTTTTGTGGGTTTTACCCTCTGAATTTCCCTTCAACTCTATTTTTTTATTATGATTATAATTATTTGTTGCCCCTAATAATTTAATTTCTTCCTGGTTCCTTTTTCTGCAGTTTGCCCCTTGTCATTGAGAATATCTCCTTTCAGCCTGAAGAGTTTTAGCTGAAGTGATTTCTAATATGGGAGTTATTCTATGTCTCTGACCATCCTAGTTGGCCTTGACTAAACGTTCTTTGGTCCCTTGTATTTTTTTGAGGTGGTAGGGAGGGACAAGACCAGAACTGCACAACATGTTACAGATAGGGCAAAACCACAGATCTACATTATGGCAGAGTACCAGTCTCTCTTCTCTTCTTCATTCTTCTCCTAATGGCTCCTAATATTTGATTTACTCTTTTGAACACTACTGAACACTGATGTTTCTGTGTGACTATAAATCATAACTCCTCTCATTCCAGGCAGCTCATGGAAGTGAAATTAGTATTTCTTTGTGTACATCACTGAACATTTATCTATACTGAATTTCAGCTGTCATTTTATTGCTCAGTCACCAAGTTTTACTACCCTGAATAAATTAATATCATCAAACTTGATTACCTCACTGCTAGCATGCTTTTTAAAGTAATTTATAGCCAAGTTGAACAGCAGAGGCTCTAGGAGAGATTGTACAGAATCTCATCTGTCTCTACCTTCTACTGTGAAAATTGACCAGTTACTCCTGTCTTCTAAGCATTTAACCACATGAGGGTCTTCCCTCTCATGACACAGTGCGAGGTTTCCCTAAAAGCCTCTAATAAGACATTTCTCAAAAGGCTTTTGAAAAAAACAAGTAAGCCACATCAACCACATCACAGTTATCCACATAACTGTTGATAAGACTTCAGAAAGGCCAATAAAAACATCATTTTATCAAGACATAAGTAACTCTGTTCTTCATAGCTAATCTGCATGGTACAGACGTCATGCCTAAAAAAATGCTTAAGAATTTTGTACTTCCTCAGGTCTCTTCTTAAAAAGTTTTTAAAAAGTTGCCTTCAGATTTTCAGTTGTCCTTGGGTGACAAGGCAGCTTTGAGAAAGTTACCACTGTTGTGGTTTAGGAGTCATTCAATTCTTTTAGGCTTGAATTCCTCCTGAACTCTATCATGAACACAACTTTGTCCTGGCAATGTGCTGCTCTTTGTGTGCTCTGTTTGCTCCATCTGTAGTCTTCTGTAGCCACTTCCTTTCCACGTGGGTCCTCTGAGAAGTCTCTCATAAAGAGAACTCTAGACCAGAATCTGCCCTCTTTCTTGTGCAGTGAGTGCTGATGAAAATAATGAATGTAGCTCCTCTGGAATGGCCTAACCCTCCCCTGAGTGCTCTCTTCATACCACAGCTACCATCCTTGCCCTTGGAATTTTGGCTTAATTCCTGCTTTTGATATATTGAAAGAAAGATCTGTTGCTACTTGTGAATTCCTCTGCTAGATGCTCCCCAAAATTCTTCTTGTCTTTTTGTGCTTTCACATGTTACCTGCCAGAAAATAAAATTTTTTTCTATTCTTTTAATATGGACATCTGTTTTTTGCAGAGCATCTCCTTGCTTTCATTATCCTTGTCACTTGCTCCTCAGTATGTGGGTTTTCTTTTGCCATTTCCCACACTTTTCTTCATAAGTAGGTGTGTTGGCCCAATGCTTCCAGTGTGGTGGTGACAAAAAAAAATTCAAGTGAACTAAGAGGATTTCATCCTTTTAAACAAGGTGCTCCATTTCCACAGCTCCCTTTTTTGAGGAGCCAAACTGCAGTTGCTCCTAGAAGAACACTGAAGCCGAGTGTGCTGCAGCAGCTGCTGCAGAGCAATCCCTGAGCCGTGGGGCTCTGGGGCAGCCCCTAGAAGCTGCTCTGACCCAGCTCATGGGCTGCAGACCCTCCTGGGGCTCTGCCCAACCAACTGCCTCAGACCCATCTACTGAGTGATCTCCCTGTTACAGTCTCATGGGATTTGACCCGTCGCTCTAGGCCAATAAGGCAGCCCATGACTATTCTATTGCCTGATTTGGCTGCTTCTTTGATGGTCTTAGGGTACTGAAACCAGTGCTACTATCTTTCCTGGGCAGCTGCAAACCAAATTACACATTTCTTTGATTTAGGCTTTTAATTTCAGTCCATGTGGATTTGTAAAGTTGTTTGATGAAGCAGGGAGCTTCTTCATTACATTCTAACTTTTAAGAAGTAAACAACACCACATCACCACCATGAAGACCTACTCAATTTTCACCTTTATCAACAAATTTTTTTGTTTTGGTGTTATAATCTGTGGATTAACTTTCTTCTGTCAAGCTTCTGGGAAGTGTACTATACCACTTCTTCCACTTAGGGCTGGACTTGCTTCCTTCATTGTGTATCTTAGTTTTTAAGCAGTTGTATGTGCCACATTTCCTTCTTTAACTGGCAGCCTATTTGATTTTTCTCTGCAACGACTGATGTATCTCAAATTGCATAGCATTACCAGTACCACAATTTCCACTTCAAACCACATGTTCTTCTCAACATACGGGTTTTCTCAACACTTCTTTGTTTACAAGCTCACAATACTCTTGATTTTAAGTGCCAGAACCTCAGTTCCCTAATGACCCCTCTCGTACATCTTCCTTGTATGAAGACAATGTTTCTAAATCCCAGTAAATCTGGCTGTCCGATTTTTGCAGCTTTAATATCTGGCTGAGGGGATGGCATTCGTGTTTGGCACCAGTATATTGTGCTTGCCAAAAACATAACAATACAAATCCTCTAAAACGGGGTCAGTTCCATAGTCTCTTTCAAATATGGTGTACCCTCTTGGACCATCATGCCAGCATAGCCCAGGGTGACAAGCTGTGGAGAGAAGAAAAATCAGTGTGAGAGTGGTAGGGAGGGAATTTCTAAGTGAGAACAGCCAGCAACTATTTCACAATGTGCATTTACATCCCCAGAAGGGCTCTGTCTATGTAATGCTTCTTCACATGAATTAACACTGTGAAAACACAAAACAATTAATTATATTGTATTGTTTGCTATTGCACAAGTTTCCAAAATTACAAGACTAGGAAAATGAACATTCAGATACTCATACTGACCTAGAAAAGTTCAGGCTTAAGTTTAAGACAGAAATACTTATATCAGATTTTTCTAAAAAAAGTTTAGAAGAAAATTTTATTATTCTAATAATATTTCTGTTGTTCAAGTAAGTATAATTGCTTGCTTTCTTACTCTCACCTCCCCTGCAAGCACATACTTACTTCTTTTTGTGTTTTCTCACTGTGAGCTCATTAATATTAATATCTCAGTGTGTGATACAGAGTGAGAGACTCCCATCAACAAGTAGGAAAAATATAGGCTTGTGAAATCATAAAAATTCCTTAGTTATCTATCGAGAGAATGGATTAGCACTGGTTAAAGCAGCTAAGATCTTTGCCCTTGAGGAATGAAGCTGGGAAACCTAATTTTTTCTTCCTCAAGATGAAAGTATTTAGTCTACATTGCTACTTCAGGGTAAGTCCTATGCATAGTCTAACTCTGAAGTCTCTAAGTTTGTTTCCATTAAAAAATTTGGGAGAAAAACATCTCCTGTGCACTTATGTTCAAGCTTCTGTGGTCTATGCAGCACACAGATACCAGGGCTCTGTAGCATGTCCAAATATGGAAAAATACAATAGATTTGAGGAAATACAAGTAGTGTCCCAATACAAAGATTTTTTTTCTATTAAAAAAAATCCTTAATGTGTAAAGACCAATGGTTCAAACATAGTCTTCATAGTGAAAAGATGTAAGATGTAAGATTACATGTAAGATGTAATTTGTATGAATGGAAAGCTTTATTTCTGAAACAGCTCTGCAGGAGAGGTCTTTATCTGTGGAGGGCAGAACGACGCCCTGAGACTGTACTCATTACTTGTAAAGGTGACTACATATTCCAATGGCACCTTGACATATGAAGACAAGACATGGGCAGTTCATGCTTTTAGAGGATTTCTGGGATTTTACATTCTCTCAAGAATAAATGAAAGGGGTTTTTTTAAAAAAAAAGAAAAACAACTGTGGTCAAGAATCTGGGGAAGACCGGTACTAAATCACACAAGAAAGCTGAATTCTAGAATTGTCTGATTAAAATCCTCATCATTTAGAAACTGGAACGAAGCTGCAGGAGATTGAACAAAAATGTGCAAAAGCTTCATGTTACCATTATGAGGAGATACAGACAAACACAATATGGACAGCAACTCTCCAACAGAGTACTCTCAGGGACAATTTGGCATATAAGAGAGAAAAAGAACAAAAAGACAGCAAAAAGCCTGCCCAAGAACCCACCCCCCTCACCAAAACCATCAAAAAGCAATACAGAGCAGAAAAGACAGGCAAATTACATGATCACATAAAATTGCTCATGATGTACTATGAAGAAAAAATAAGGTGATGGGCAGATCTTCTGTTTGGGGTCATACACTTGCAGCAGAAGAAATTATCATGGCAAAACTTGGTAGTCAAGGGAAAAGGAAATAGGAGAGGGAAAAGGAGATGAGGAAAGAGGAAGGGAACAAAAAGGCAACATAAAACAGAAAACATAAACCTCAGCCTATCATAAGACATCAAGACAAGGCAGCACACAAACAGGAAATTAAATGCCAAGTTCACAGTAAGGCATCAGTGAACCTGGTAGGTTATGAAGAATCCTACATTATTACTTGAGAATAGAGAACAAAATTGAAACCATAACAAGATAGATTAAAATTATAAAATGCATGATCATAAAACCACAAGGACCATGCAATAACCCCCCCAAAAAAGACACATACAAAAAGAGAAAGAAAACATACAGAGAACGCTTACAGGCTGAAATTTCAGGTAGTTCAGACAACATGGAAACTAGTACCACTGAAAGAAATAATGAAACTTATCAGAGGTTTCTGACAAATTATTGAAAACAGATTCAAAAATCTTAAAAAATCAACACCCTATACTATCTAGAGCAGATGATACACTGGCATCCCTGCAGCAAGGCTGCTGAAAGATTAGCAGATTGTATCTGAAGGACTGGAACATCTTCTAGGCATGTTACACTCGAACAGAAAATACAGTTCAGCTGGTGGAGAGCCTGCATCACAGGGTATACATTACATAAATAGAAGAAAAATAGGAGAATCAAATGCAATAGAAAAGAGACAGCTCTGGTCATAGACCCTCAGTCTGATGAATGTGATTGTAAAAACTGCTCCCTTAGGAAAGCCGCAGAAAGAAATGGTGGTGTTTGTGCTCGGTTTTAAGTGCAGAGAGAGATTTAAAATCCCAGTATAGGAGCCAGCCTAGGTAACACGGTTCTGTAGGAATTCATAAGAATCCAGTTAGAACTCTGACACTGACAACAAATGTAATGTCTATCCTTTAGATGATCAGTTTGTGTCCAGCTGGCAGAAGGTGAAAGTCACATAGATGTGAAATATCTAAGTTCAGTAGCACATGTTAAAAGAAGCTTCTAGACTCAGTGCTGCTCTTATTTGATTAGTCATCCTGGTCTCAAAATAGATTTCACCTTTAGTAAAGATCTACTATCACAATATACTACAGTACAACCCTACCTTACTATACTGAATTTCCTCTTAAAATACTGAACTGCACATGCAGCCTCATGGTTACCAATAAGATTTTTATGGATATTATTCAAAGGGCATTTACCTTCTCAATCTTCGTTAAATGGGAAGGAGGGGGGAGGGTTGTAATGACTAGATTTTCACAAGAAATTAGTTTTTCATCAAAATACTATTTTCCACTGGAATAACACCTTTAGAAGCAAGATAGTTGACCGTGATGGAAACCCAAGTCCTTTAGTCATACAAAAGGAAATCAAGAAAGTGTAGGAAGCACCATTTCTTTGATAAATGAACAAACCAACGCAACAAAGCAGGACACATTTACCTTTCCTTCAAAATTAATAAGTTAACATTGGAAAACTACCTCCTTAGTGAAATCCTTCATAAACAACGCATACTGCAGTTCTCACAGCGCATAATTTTAACAATTTCATACATTCTGAACATACACCAGGCCTATTCTAGTTTTTGCTATTATAGCAATATGGGAGAAGACTGTTGCTTTTATTGACATTTCCACATTACTGCAGGTTCTACTCCAGGTTATGCACTATAACCATAAAGTTCCTACTACCAGGACAGTTTATTTCATTTTGACAACAGCACTAAGTCAGTCTTAAGTATATTTACTGTTTTGTACCAACAGTTGGCAAATACAGTGTTCAGGCCAGGCTGGATGGGGCTGGGAGCAAAGCTGATTTAGTGGAAGGTTCCCTACCCACGGCAGAGGGGTTGGAACTCAGTGACCTTTAAGCCCCTTCCAACCCAAAGCATTCTATGAAATTTGATGTATAGCTCTCAAAACACCCTTCTATGGAGGCTTTGCTATACTGTGTATCTAGGATATTGAAGTAGCCTTTCTTTCTCTCACTCCTGGCTGAACACAGAACTACAGAACTACTTTGGCGTATCAGCATTTTCATCACACTGGGAAAATTGCAATGCTTTTTTCTTAAAATGCCTGAAGTCAAACCATGACACAAAAATACATTCAGTAGAAGTATGTTTGTTTCTAGTTCACAAGCATTCAGACATGCAAAAGCCAAAACATAAGAGTTCAAAAGGTGTTTTACTTATTTAAATGCCATGACTTTAAGCAAATTGCAGAGGGATTTTCCAGTCTGTATTACTACACATCTACAGCCTTAACTCAGGGAAAGTACTGTGCTGCCTGCCCAAGCTTGGGAAATATGGACAGACAGATGTTACATGACACTTAAAAAAAATTAAAAAAAAAAAAAAAATTGACCACATTCTAATAACTTGTTCGAAACATATAGGAAAAGAATAAATTTGAAGTTTATTGTAATGGACTCCTCCTGAATTAAAATTCATGCTAACATCAAAATTTTCAACCACTGTTTCCACTGGTGAGTGCAGCAAGTTATTTCATGTGCCTTCTTAAATAAAAAAAAAAAACAAAAACCCAAGACTGGTACATAATCTGACAAATAGAAGCTGACTGTTCAAATCAACAGCAGTGAGACAGCTGGCATGGAAATTTTAGTCCAAAGACTTCAAGTGTGGCAAAGCCACAAGCAACTGAAAAAAAAAAATCTTACAGTAGTAAAATAGCATCTCATAACTGCAAATAGTACCCTACTTAGTCATCAGCTTTACTGAAATGGTTCACTAATTTCATTAGTTTGCCTTAAAATTTAGCAGCACGTCTAGTACTACTGGCTGGTAGTAAAACCTAGAACTCAGCTTGTTCTGTGGCCTTGTGTCAATCCCACTCTCTGTTGCTATAGTTCATCTGCAGGTATAAAATTAGCATAACTTTTAATGTTTCATATTATAAGGGTAGACACTAAAGCTGCTTTTCTTCCTAGAAATTAGTAATACCAGATAAAATTAATCATAGAAAGAGTTAAAGGCTAACCATCTCACACCCTCTGTATTACATTACAGACTCCATCTGGGAAACAGACCCGTGTTTTCTTTGCATGGATAGCAAAGCACAAGTAATGGTCTGCTAGGATCTCACGTGAGAAGGCACTGGGTTACAATGCTAGGCACACCCCAAAACTGAGAGTTTCCTGGGTAGCACTTCTGGAGTAATGCCAGAGACTTAGAGAAAGACCATAAAAGGTGATTTTATTATTTACAAAATGCTAAAGTAATATCAGCACTTCTACAAATGCAGACTGACAGAATCACTGACAAGTAGCACAGAAGTTTCAGCAATGCATGCAGTACATTTCTTCCAGGAGCTGCAAAGTGCAGGTGGAAAATATCATGTCAATCATACAGACAAAGAAGGAAAATTACACAGAGATTAGATAGCTTGAAAATGTCTATAAAGTTAGGCATATGATACACCACTGACTTTCCTTATTAATAAAAATTTTCATATGCTCTTCTACACGTATTCCATAAACTCTTCATAAACTACTTGTCTCCCAGTACCACAAGCTTCTTAAGGCTCTAAAGAAAAAAGTTATGTCTATTCTGCTTTTATGCAGAGCTAGTTTTATACAGAACGAGAGTGATGCAGAAGTGTTAGAAGACTGATAGGCAATGACAAACATACCACATAAATCTGGAACAGATAATGAACAGACTTGCAGTACAAAATTAAACACAATTGCATGTACTGCTGCTGAACAAAGAAAGACATGTAGGGAACAATAACGCTGAAAAGCTAAAGTAGAAACAAAAGTTGGCTTTTGCATTAGACAATTTTCATTACTATCTGCACAGGCAGAAGTTGCCTGCACATACAATCTCATTTATATTCCTGTAAAGCGTGCATCAGGTCTTTTCAAAACTGAAAATAAACTCAAGATGCAAGGTTCTTAACCCCAAAGCAGACAACCTCAACAAAAAATACAGATAATCTTGATAACAAAATTAAAACAAAACCAGAAGTATGTAAAATAATGAGCTTGTGCAAAGATTTTCTAGATACTGATTCAGTTCGATTTCTTTGGTTTTGAGTCCTGTCCCTGGGGCCTCTCTGGAATCACGCAAGAAGCTGTCGTTTTGTTTGATGTACTTGTAGGTTGTAGTTCACTGCTAAAACGACCGGCGATCATAAGAGTTTAGCACAGAAGTATCCCACAGCCACCAGATGCCACTGCTGTTCTTTGCTCTTTTCCTGCCTGCAGCTGGGCTGCCGCGAGCAGTCAGCTTACTGACGCTCCAGGCAATGGTCACACCAGCTTCAGTCCTCCTTTCCATATTTATATGCCAATGTTGCACTTCTGCAAAGAAAATTAAACACAGTACACTTTCTATTGGCGGATAAAATGCGAAATTATCTAAATATTGCTTACTCAACCTTAGCCTTCAGGAAGAAATGAAACCTTGCATTCCAGAAACCTGAATTCATTCTTTGATTTGATTAAATCGGGTTGCTTAAGGCAAGTTTTTAGATGTAATTAAATTAGGTATCTGAAAGGCTTTCACTTAAAAAAAAAAACCAACACTCATTTGCAATGGAACAAGATAAATGAATTAATGAAGCGATAATTAACATTCAACGATGAGAAAACCATTAAGTAATGCTTTGCTGCTATAGTTTACAGTTATCAGTATCCAGCCACCCTATTTTTTGATCAGTGATCTGAAATACCTGACTAATACCATATGTAGAGACTACAAAAACTGACATTAAAGTAATAAATGTAATAAATGTGGACAGGATTATCCAGCCTGATTTATGCATCATATTAGATGTGTTTTAATACAGGCTATTGAAACACTACGTAGCTGGTAATACAGAAACTGGCTACGTGCTGGCATATGGGATGAGAGGACGAAAAAGGGACATCCTTGGAAAGCAACAAGAACTTGAGCATTTTAACATTTTAGCAAATAAATAGCAGCAACCCAGTTAAATGGCAATGGGCTTTGAACCAATTTTTGGCTGTAAGACTTGAGTAGCCAAAAAAATTTTTAAAAAGTAGCTTGATCACTGCAGGCAGTATTCTCATACTAGTTCCCTTTGTACAGAAATATACTCCTTTAAAAAAGGCATTTAAAAATTAAAAGTTTCAGATAAAACTCCATGACACACGAGAAAGCTTTAGAATCTTAAATAGGTCCAACTATTGAGATAATGGAAGAAGAGTAATCAAGTCATGCATCAAAAGTAAGTATTTTCTATTAAGTTTTATTTAGCAAGAAAGAGGTGCAATAAACACCTAATTTTAGAAGCTGGAACCTTATGTATTAAACGATGACATACAGCAGTGTCTTTGGAAGCAATGAAATCTATGAAGTGCTGAATATGCTGTCAAGAAAAGCATATGCAACTTTACTGGTATCTTTCTGGAGAGCACAGTTCTATTGCACACAAGTTACAGAGGCCAGAATCAAATGCTATGGCTTATGATACCAAAAAAACACTACTAAACGACCCAGTGATCTTTTATGACAACTCACATCAAGATCTGGAGAGGGACTTCTGACAAGGCTCACTCACAAGGAGTGATAAGACAAGTGGGAATGACTTTAAACTGAAGGAGGATACACTAGATACTAGAAAGGAATTCTTTACTATGAGAGTGGTGAGACACTGGAACAGGCTGCCCAGAAAAGCTGTGGATGCCCCATTCCCGGAAGTGTTAAAGGCCGGGTTGGATGGGGCTTTGAACAACCTGGTCTAGTGAAAGGTGTCGCTGCTCACGGGCAGGGCTGCTGGAACGACGTGATCTTTAAGGTCCCTTCCAACCTAAACCACCCTGTCACTCTAAGATCTCCTCGGGCAGCATTCGGTTCAGGCAGCAAAGCCTGGGCAGGGCACAGCCAAGCCAAACAACTCCAGCAAGTTCAGTCGGCTTCTGCAGAAAACCCCACCTGCCCTGGTAGCCGTGCAGGCTGGAGGCTGCTGCCTTCCAGGGCACCATGTGTGTCCCACGTGCTCATGTTTTGCACCCTTCGTCCTTAAACTAGGATTTATGGAGGGCGTGGGAGGGAAAGGCAGGGAACAATCACCCACAGCGAACACAATCACAGGATACCCACAGTTGGAAAGGACCCACAAGGATCAGAGTCCAACTCCTGGCCCTGCACAGGACAGCCCTAAGATCACACCGTGTGCCTGAGAGCATTGTTCAAACACTTCTTGAACTCTGTCAGGCTGGTGCTGTGACCACTTCCCTGGGGAGCCTGTTCAAGTGCTCAAACACCCTCTAGGCGGAGAACCCTTTCCTAGTACCCAATATCCAACCTGAACTTCCCGTGACACAACTTCAGCCCATAACCCACGCGGCTCTGTCCGACTGCTGCTTTCGGGCTCTGAGACTCCCACCCTCGCAGAACCACAGAACTGTTAAGGTTGGAAGGGACCTCTGGAGATCATCCAGTCCAACCCCTCTGCCAAGGCACAGTCAGCTACAGCAGGGGACACACGAGCGCGTCCAGAGGGGACCCACAGGCAGGCAGACCCACTATGCCAGAAGCCGATCGGCCCCATCCCCGTTCCCAAGCCCGCTCCACCAGGGCGCCCTCCCGGCCCCGCCCGCTGCCGCACCCGGATGTGCCAACCTCTCCCTCCGGCACAGGCTGGCGCATGC
>VZRR01009903.1:295325-365690 GCA_013398015.1 Oreocharis arfaki | reverse complement strand
GGGGGGCGGGAGGGACGGGTTGGGGGCGGCCATGCCGAGGGGGCGGCCCCCCGAGCCCGGCGGGGAGAGTGGCGAGGCCGGCGCCGAGGCAGGTAACGAGCGCGGCCGGGCGGGCGCGATCCGCGCCCGGGGGTGGGAGGCGAGAAGCCTCCGCGGGCTCCGCATATAGTCCCCGGATATGGGGGAGGAAGGCCGGGTCTATTGTGCGAGGGTACAGGCGAGAGGGCGGAGGGGAGGAGAGCGGAGGGAGCCGGGCCCGGCCCTGCGGAATGATACCGAGCGGGCAGCGGCGGAGCGGGCCGGGGCGGCCTCGCCGCCTCCCCGCAGCCTTCCGCCAGGGGAGCGGCGGCCGTGGCTGTGATGGCCGGCGGAGGAGGGCTCCTCGGGCCTGGCTCTCCTCCTCCTCCTGCCGCGGTGCGGGTCCCGGCGCCGCGCCGGCGGGGAGGGCCGGAGGAAGAGCTCGGGCCGGCTTGCGGCGAGCAGGAGGGGAAGGCTCCGGCTTCTTCCGCTTCTCCTCTCTTTCCCCTCCTTCCCGTGGCCAAATTAACGAGAGCTTCGAATAAAGAATGATAAACAAATGGAAAATGAGGTTCAACTCGTCCATATTTCAGATTTGCAAGGAGGACGCTATTTTAAAGTTTGTAGTTGTTGTTTTCCTTTAAAAACACCTTTGTAGTCGTTTTCTTGGTGAATACATGTATTAAAAAAACCCGGACAAAACTGATTTTCTCTCCCAGCATATACTAGTCTCACACATAAATTTTAAAATTTTTAATTGTATTCTATTGCCGTTGATATCTGAAGAGTAGTTCAGGACGGGGCTGGTTTGATGGGCTGGCAGGTTTTGGGGTTTTTTTGACAGCAGCTGGTAGCCCGTGAGTTTTATGGCTCTTTTGTGTAGTTCATTCCTGCTGATGTTACTGTGTTTCTGTGAGCGATATCGGAATAAGGCCCACAAATAAAAAATACTGTGGTTCAGGTAGGCCTGAAGCCCTCATAAGTGTCTTCTTCAGCACAAGCATGTAGCAGTAGGTGTTTATTTTAAATACGTATTTTTCAACAGATAGAATGGAGAGAGATTTTATATAACATTTGAATAGCATGCCTATTTCAGTCATGAAAAGTCAGCCAATTAATATTTTCGGTGTATATTTAGAATATTTAGTTTTCTCAGTGCTTGCACATGAGCTCTGGCTCTGTAAGGGGAATGTGTAGGTGAGCCTTCTGTGGAATACTTTTCTGTAGAACTGAAATGTGCTGAGAGGCAAAGAAAAAGCTGTACTGTTATGTGAGGGTTGGGAGGTTGGGCAAGATGTTTTCTACAGTATGGAAAGCCAGATGGGCCACAGGTTCCTGCCAGAAGTGGTTGGGGGTTTTTTTGCTGTTAATTCTGTTGTGGCCATTGATCTCAGCTTTTGATCACTAAGTAATAAAGATATAGAGAAGATCTCAAAGAGCGTTTGCTGTTGCGCCCTTTGGAGGTTGAGGGTTTGAGTTGTTGTTTTTTTTTTTTTTAAATATAAACTAAAAATCTACTGTAAGATCTGCTTAGTTCTCCAGTAGTTTTTTGAAGGGTATGCATGTGTCATACATGTGGGAACTCCTGTAGTAATGGTGTGATGTACAGATGAGAATTGAGTCAAGCTGTCCAGAAAAATACAGCCTAGTGGCTGTATTCATTTTGCTTGTAGTTGGACCTTGATCTTAGACTATTTCTGTTGTAAGAGGTGTGTATCACTAACAAGAGTTACTGTGAGTTTTATCACATTCTGTATTTTTCACGTATTTATTTATTTTAAAAGAAATTTGCCAGTTTATTGACGATGTTGTTTCATAGAGGTGGTTTGAATGCAGACAGCAGTTGAGAATTACAGGGTCTAGGGCTATCATAGGGATTCAGAGAGAACTGCAAGGGCTGCCCTAAATAAGCAAATTTTGTGGATTCTGGTGTTTTTGGTCCTTGAGATTTCAGCAGTTTGGGAAAGCAGCAGAGTCAGTGTTGGCAAGCAGCATGGTTTTTTCTGCACTTCTCTGTGACAAAAAAAGGTCATGAATGAGGAAGCTCTGGCTGAATAGGACGACTTGAATCTGGGAAATTTATGTTCTCGAGACATTTGGCTGTTTGTCCTGTTCACATACAGACTTTGAAAACTGGTTCTGCATTTCATAGGTTTCACTTTTACCAGAAGGAATTTTATTTAGAAAACAGATGTTTACAAAAATAAATTTTGTCTGTTTTACTTAGGAAGTTGCATGGGTTTATTTTTTTTTTTTAAGTGTGGTCCTTGGAATTCCTAGAGTCATGCTGTGCTGATGTCTTTCATGGACGCGTTGCTCTCTGTAGTTGTACAGTGTATATTTAGGGTAATACAGCTCTGGGAGAAAATCAAGGTGAATCAATAATGTTTTATGTAGCTTCCTTAGACTTCTTTAACCACCATGCATGTCAAAGACTAGAACAAGTTCTTTGTTCTAGGAAAATTAAATATGTTGGATGAAAAAAATGAACTCCAGGCAGCAATAGTTAAAATAATATCTTGACCTCAATAGCTGGTATTTTAAAAGATCCTTTTTCTCTTTTGGCATTGTAGTGTTTTCCCAATACTATCTTGCATTTTTTTAGTTTTTTTTAAACTCAATTGAACTGCTCAAATTGACCTCTCTGGGTACAAACTGAAACATGGTAGGTTCTGTCTGAGGATAAGGAAACCCGTTCATTACTGTGAGGGTGACTGAGCACAGGCATTGGTTACGCGAGGGAGTTGTGGAGTCTCCTTCCACAGAGAGGCCCTTTCTGTTTTCACTTGTGATGTTTGTCACTGAATAGCAGCAACATGAAATGAGTGGTTTTGACTTTTGCTATCTGATCATTTTCAAAAGGAATGCTTTGAGCAGCAAAATTAAATATTTCAGGGTGTACTGAAGCAGTTTTTAAGCTTAGAGTGTATGTCCTTTATTAAACCCAAGGGCTACTTTTAAACAAGTTTGAGCTGAATTCCTTTGTGAGTGCAGTTAAAACTTGAGTATTTCATGTCTTCAGAGAGCCTGAATTGTAACAATTCACGTATGAAGAGTGATAAATACTAAATAGACAAAGCTAAGAAACACGGAGATGACACAGTTTTAGGTCTTCCTCTACAGAGCTGGCTGTATTTTGTTTGCTACCTGTCAGTCCTCTAGCAGCATTTAGGGTGTGGGTACATTGTATTAGGGAAAAATCAATTTAGGGGCTTTACATTCCAAATTTATATAACTGAAGAAAAATGAAATTTGAACTCACCAGTTAAGTCTTACTGAATTTTTCTTATGTAGATTATTTTAGTAGTTGTGCATTAAGGTTTTATGTAGTGACCTCTAACTGACAAGAGAAGAATAGGTAAGTGATGTTGTGCAGGAAAGAATGAAAAGGTTGTGGCACTGCTTGTGTGGCATGCACTAAATCTCTTAAATACAATAGGTATAGGTAATTCCTTTTGAAAACATACAGGAGGAGCGACTGCTCAAACTTTTGCCTTAGAAAAGTTAATATTTAGGCTTTAGTGGTGATACTGTTATTTGGTCATCTCACTGTTCTGCAGTAAAACAATCCATATTTATGTATGCTGGGCGTGTTGGGTGATAAAGATGGTAAACTTAGACTACACTGGCCTGCTTTAATTCCACATTAGTTCCTCACGATACTTGAAATAGTGTCTGTGTCTTTTCCCAAGTAATCTATGCAGTTGGATAACTTGCGTTCTGTCTGATAGCTTCAGCCCTTGTTCTGTCCCTTGTCCACAGCTTTCAGCCAGTTGCAGAAATTTTATTTCGTGTTGCATTTGTGCTCATACCTTCATACCTCATTTATTCCCATGCATTAAGCGCATCCAGATATAATTACAATTTATATTTGAGATCTCTCATGTTCCTCTTTTGAGTTTATTGCTGCAGTTGTATTATATTCATTCTCTGGAGGAGGGAAGACCATGTAGTAAGTAATTTAGTTCATTCAGAAGTTTCTGCTAACAGTGTAGTGGCTGGACACGGGTAAAGGTCGTGGTTTCAACCATGAGAAATCCAAATCATGGTTGTGAAAACAAACAGCTGAAAAGTGCTAGCTTGGTACTTTCATATGCAGCTGTCAAAAAAAGTGTATCTCCTGGAGTATTTAGCAATAAATGTAGCAATATTTACTTGAACATCAAACGAAGCTGTTGAAGTTGGTTAAGGAAATGCCAATTTTCAGCTGTCTCTGTAGGTTAGGATGATGTGGATAGTGTATCTGTGTGGTGGGTTGACCTTGGCCAGCGATTAAGCACCCTCCAACCACTCACTCACTTTCTCCTGAAAGAAAAGTAGAGTGAGAGAAAGAATAGCAAGAGCAAGAAAAAACTTGTAGATTAATATGAAGGCAGTTTAAGAAATAAAGGGAAAAAGTTAAAAAAAAAAAGACAGAAACTAAACAAAAAACCAAACCCCAAACCAACCAAATTGCCAACAAACAAAAAAGCCCAACCAAGTGATGCAAATAAATGTTTGCCATCTTTCACAGAGGTGCAGACTGGTACTGTCTCTGAGCAAAGAACACTACCTTGGAAGAACTACTCCCAGGTTTATATTGCTGAGCATGATGGTTTATGGCTTGGAATATCCCTTTGTGTTAGCTCCAACCTTTCTCCCACCCTCAGCCTACCCACTGTGGGGGCAAAGTGAGAAACAGAGAAGTCCTCCATGCTGTGCAGCACTATTCAGCAGTAGCTTAGGCAGTGATGTTAGCAGTATTGTTTTAGTCACAGATTTGAAACACAGCACCATATGGGCTGATAGGAAGGAAGTTAACTCTATCCTAGCCAGACCCAGTGCAACCTACTTAGCCTGTAACTGGCTGTGATGGAGCTGTTAATTCTGTGTCCTGTCAGGCTTCTCTGCAGCAGCAGTGCAGCAGTGTGCCTGTACTCTGTCTGGACTCACCTTTGCTCCTGAAAGGAGTGCAACTACTTTGGGTTGGCACATGCCGGGTGACTGGCCCCTGGGTGTCCATCCCAGCAGTGTGTTCCTGGAGGCAAATTGTCTGGGCTAATACTGCTTCACACACCAGATTAAGTGTTGACCAAAGCATAATAAAAATACCTTGTCTTATAGGAGCAAATCTTGATTGATTTCTGTATTTTGGCTCAATATGTGGACTGAGAGTTGAGTCTCTCTCCCCTGCTCTTCCCGTTAGAAATCAGGAGGAATGCCTGCTGCTTTTGTTTAATAGTGCTGAGCTAGATTTAAACTATCCTGTTTCTTTTATGATTGCAGAACTAAGCAAAATGTTTTAATGATTCATTATCATTTGTGTTCTATGAGTTCAAGTGTAGTATGAGGAAATGTCAATATTGCCATCCCTGTTTTGTTCTGTTGTCCTACCACTTTCTTTCCACTGATAAATTAGTAAATAGGTTTTGATGGGGTCAGAACCTTTTGTCCCTAGGCTTGCCAGCTGCCATTTAACTTCAGTGACAAGTTTTCATCCATGAATTTCACAAGCTTGAGTGTTTTATTTGCAGTGTCCTCTCAGTCGGATTTGAGGATGTTATTAGAGATGTAATAAGGCTGTGCTGCGTTCACAGCTGAATGAGTCCATCTGTGCCTTGCAGAGAGGGCTGTGGGCTGCCATGAGGCACAGTGCTGCTTACACAAGGAAGGAATGGCTAGGAGTGCTCTAATTCTGTCTTCCTCCTTCCACATTGAGTTGTCATCAGTGGCTTCTAGCAGAGAGCACCTGCTTGCTGACTCAACTCCTGAGGTCAAGTGTTGGTGAAGGCTGTATCACAGCTGAGTTCACCCAAAGTGATTGCTGCTGCTCTGTGAGGGACAATAAATTCAGGAAAGAAATTACAGGTTGTAACATTAAGAGTATTCGAGTAAGACCATCTTTAAAGTGGAAGTTTGTTATCATTGATAGGTACTTTGCAAATCTGATTCTGCTATTTTTGGGCACTTTGGACTAACTGTAAGAATACAGACGAAAATATGTTTGACAGTGCATGTTGACAAAAATGCGTTTGATGGTGCATAATGAGCTAAGTGCTCCCGGTTTAGGTTAATTGTATTGATACTTGACTGTCTCTCCCAAGCTGTGAAGGAATAAGGTTGATTTATGTTGCTGCTAGACTAGCATGCAAATTGAAAAAAAAAAAAAAAAGTGACAGTAGCTTCTGCACAGTTTCTATGTAGTTAATACTAATAAATACAAGTGTTTGAAATTTTCCTTCTGTTCAGCAAGGTTTATCATTTGTTGTAGTGTGCAGACCTGAAAGAATCACTTACTTTCAGGAGGTTTGTTTCTCTGATAGTCATTTTGTGTTTTCTCTCTCTGTGTTTACAGATATCAGTAAGAAGCTGCTCTCTAGTAAGAGCATGCCAGTTTTTCATGTGATTGTGTTGACATTATGTGCTTTATCAGTTGATATCTTCTTGAACTAAAACCTTAAAGTTTTAATTCTGTGGTTTTTGTTTGAATGGCGTTATGAATGGCCTTACTTCATTAACAAACAGTGGACTTATGTTTTCATCTGTCAGAGTATACCTGACAATAAAGAGATTGCTTAATTTGTGCGTATCTAATATGTATATTTTTCTGAGAGACTGGCTATTTATTGTATGCTTGCTAATATAATAAATGATTAATTGTGTCCATCAAATGCTGTGTCAGTTATGTCAATATTTTGATTTTTTTTCACTTGAGTACCCAGGGAATGTTTAGAATTGTTGCTGGTTTTTTTAATTGAAAAATTTCTCAGTGCATTTGAAAGTACAGGGTTCATACCCCACTGCCAACTTCTTGAATGTGCTTTCATCTGTGTGGTTTTTTGGCTTTTGAAGGTATTGGTCTTTCAGATAGGTTTGCTATTTTGAAGTGTTTGGCTTGTTTGATGATCCAAGCTGATGCATCAAAACCATTTTTTTCCTTTGGTATAGGGAAAATAGGGATATTTTATTGTGGATTTATCTGAAACACAGCAGCATAGGTTATTACTTTGACTTTTTATGAAAGAGGTGTCAGTGTAAATAAAGTTTTCATTGAGATACTCATTCTTCTAACAAACAAATTTTGTCAAATTGTTATTTCATTTTTGAAACCTTTTTTTTGATAATACTGACATGAAAACAGACCTGAGTCGTGTGACACCTGCCTGAGAAGTCAAAATATACCTCACTTGCTTGTTACTTCTTTAATTGACAGTGTCTTTTCTGTTTTTACTGTCCTCCTAATTATAAGTAAAGTGTAACAGTTTCGTTCTTGCTCTTACCCAGTTGTTTGGTTTAAGGAGGGATATTTTTCTGAATGCTCTCCTTGTTAGTAGAAGAGTAAGATATAAAGTCGCTTCCTGTGTCTGTGATAAAAAAGAGTTTTGTGACCCTCTGAAATACCCAGTATTTGGTAGGTGATAGAGGACCAGACTGTTTCAGTGACAATACAGATTAAAAAGGGCATTATAGTCTCATCTCTCCCATAGGCTACTTCAGACGAAGTGTTAATGAATAAATGAGTTTGAGTTTTAATTTAAACCTGTATTAGATAGCAGTCCTGCCCTTTGAATAAAAGTGAAGCAGTTGAACTTTCAGAATTCTTTCATATCCAAACTGGACTGTTTCTGTGGACATACTGACAGACTTCAGGCTGATTTCCCAATAGCTGAGCCTTTGAAGACTTCTTGGAATGTAAGCTGGTCTGCTGTGCCTTGCACCTGAGGATTTCTGTACTGAGAGTCATCTGCCAAGAGAAGCTGGACTTTACAGTGCAGTTGGTGATTCTAGGGTCCAGTCCTGATTTCCCAAAGTTTTTCCTTTGCTTTTTAGCAATATGAAAGATAGGACCAAAAAACCCTGTAAGATTTGGCTGTGGAAAGAGTTACAAAGATTTTCTTTGAAAGAGTAATGCTTAAAATGTTACAGATGTAAACAGTCCATTTTCTATATGGGTGCCTTCTGTTTTTTTCTTCCATGGGATCTGAGTGCCGTTGGGAAGGCAGAGCAGCCTGGAGGCAGCTCAGGGTTTATGATCATCCATGAACTACTCTTGAGAACTTCCTCATGCTTTGGCATGGGATGTGATATGTTCAACTCCTCATTTTTCAAAGTTCAGGCTGTTTTTCTGTTCTTTTCTATGAAATATTTTAGGATTATGTGTTTGTTTCCTCTTTCTGTTTATTTTAGTGGTGATTGTTTCTGTATTTTTACAGAAAAGCTGAAGTACTTTCAGGTACTGCATCAGGTGGTCTGATTTCAAACAATTATAGTCATCAAATTCTGTGAAATACTACAAGATAGTTAATTTTTTATTCTCTAGTTAAACACCTTTTTGGGTTGCAGAAGAAAATTCACGGTCTGTAGATTAATCAGTATTACAGTCAATACAGATATGATACACATTTTAATAAAAATGGTATCTAGAAATATTATTGACCCAAGACCGATGCCACTTTATAGTATTTTTCAGAAACTAGTGAGCATGTTGGGTTTTTGTTTCAAAGTGTAGAGAAGTTAGCACCTTTGATGATGTCAGTGCTACATTTTTGCTACTTCAATTGCTTAGGCATTATTTTTGCATATTGTCCAGTGCCTTTGATCTCAAGAGTGAATGTTTAAAGATAATAATCTCTTTGGCTCAAGCAGAAGGTTTGAAGGCCTCTCTAAAGTCATGGATTGGGTCATTTTTCAGTTGTCAATTTAAAGTTGAGAGGTCAGGCCTTCATGGGGTTGAACAATTACTCCTTTTTCCAGAGAAAAGGAAAGCCTTGTGCTCTATGTTTTCATATATCCCAAGTATAGGAGTGGATTTTTCTTTCACTTCTCTTGTGATGCCATTATTTACAGAAAGAGATTTTGAGTCCTTTATTTTACTCAGGCATATTTATCACAGGGATGCTTAAAGGATTGTGTCTTGTAATTAAAGCTGTGGTTTTCAGCTTTTGGAGAAATGTGACCATTTCAGGGTGACACCATTGATAGTGTCTGTGTACTATGAATTTGCAGTTTATTAAAGGATGCGGTACGTGTAAGTGTACACATGACAAAGATTAGTGATCTTTGCATCATTCTGATACAGAGAATTACTTGATAACTAAACTTTGCAAAGCAAAATTTAATTGGGTGACTTGGTCCGAGAAGGGGAAGTGTAAGTCCCTAGGGCATTGTTTTTAGTTGTGATTTCTTGCCCAGAATGTATTGTACTGAAATGTTTCCTACAGCTTCCTCAACTTCAAGCTTTTCAAGTTTATGAGAATTTTAGCAGGAAAAAAAATGATCAAGACATAAGGTACTGATTTTTCTTCCCCCTTGTAAATGGTGTGGTGAATGAGAGAGGACTTTGAAGTGGGTGCAGTAGAGTGGAAATACTGTATGAATTGTAGTCTTCAGTTTCCTCTGAGGAAATGTAAACAGGATGCTGTAAACTTCTACTTGTGTTGTTACTTCCTATGCCTAGTTCTTTCATACATGAGGAAAAGTACTGACTTAAAGAGAAACATCAGGCCTTCCGTGTCTAGATAATAAAATCAGTGTTCTCTTCTTTTTGTGTTCTGTTGTTGATGCAGTTTTAGTTATGGCAGTGTTTGAAGCTGAATTCTATAGACTTTTTCATGACCATAACCTGCAGCACAAGCTGACTCCTCCTGCCAGTTGCTTTTCTTAAATTTTATTTTAAATAAAGATAACTTCCGTAGTAATACAGTATCTTCTCAAGTGTAAAATGTGGTTGGATTAATATTTTCCTTATATCATATTTATAGGATTGACTTCACTCATTTGAGCAGGGGGATATAGAAGCTTGCCACTTGTACGTCAGAAGTTGTATGACTGTAGGAGTTCAAACGAAAACTGTATGGGCTTAGACTGGATCTGTTTAAAGAAAAATACATCTCTTTCCATTGAATTAATGTGTACACACTTAGACTTGCAGTTGATTGCATCTCTCTCAACTGTTTGAAACATTGGTGTTGGTTCTGCAACTCTTCAGGTTTTAAAGTAGGTTTTAATAAAGGTTTTATAATGCCAGAAGAAGAAAGAAAAGATGTCTACATTTTTCTTAGGGAAAGAGAGAGAGAAAGGAGAGAGGGCAGAAAACCTGTGTAGTCAGAACTGCTGACTGTGTAATTTTAAAAAACTTTATTAGAAACAGGTGATGTAATACTATTAGAAGTAGCCCCTGGCAGAATCTTACTCATACCTAGTGTTTTTTGCAACATTTCATTTTGTTGCTATCTTGATGGGTGTTATGAAGCAAAGGAGGAATTTATTTGAAATTAGGGGGAAAAGGTGATTATTTATGTCTTTAGTGACTGGCAGTTTGAGGTATGGCTATATTTGGTTGATCATGTGTCAATGGAAGCAGTAATGTGTGTGCCCGAGATATGCAGGATCCCTTGAAGTTACAGTGTTGGATAAATCAAAAATCTTAGAGGAATTGGAATAGTTTCTGCTTCAAATGATTCTGTTTTTTACAATAAATTATAAGCAGATAAAATGTGACTTCATGCAAATCTTTTGTTGCTTGTTTTGTAGATGATGTTCTGACACCAAATATAGAGAACAGTAATTTTCCCTACCAAATACCCAGCTTTCGTAAGTGTGAGATTTGTTTGCTGTCTTTTCCAAGAGAGACCCAGTTCCAGCGCCATATGAGGGATCATGAGCAAAATGACAAGGTATGGATTGTGGTAGATATAACCAGTGTATATTGATAGTTTCATATACTGTCAGGTGAAGCTAGCACAAGACATCTTTTCCATTTCTTTTCAGTCACACCAGTAATAATTATTTCTTGGGGACCTCAGAGTTTTGTGACATTCCTCTTTCATGTTTCCTTATGTTTCCTTTGAGATAGGACCTTCCTTTGATGCCCTTTGATTAGATTGTTGTTTCTGGATGAGTAATTTTTAATTTTAGCCATTTCCTTTGATTTATAAAATACCTAGGTAGATGAGAAAATGTATGAGGTTTTTTTAATAGAGTTTGCAAAGTGATTCTACACATTAGGAATAAAAAGCAAATGATGCTTGTATTTACTAACAGGACCCTACCAGTAAACTAATTTAGTATGTATGTATTAATCAATAGATTAATGTCATCACTTTAGCTGCTTACAAATCAAACTTGGGAAGGAATGAGAAGAATAGAGATATGTGATTAAGACTAGACTGTCTTTTTAAATGAAGCTTTTGCCACAAGTTGCATTTGTAATACGAAGTATTTGATTTATTTCCCTTGCTTTCTATTTCACAAAGCTAAAACTACTTACATGTGATAGGAAAATAATTTTATTACTTTTTGAGGTAGCCCTAAATACAGATTAATTTTTATGAAACATAGCATTTGGAGATGATGCACATATACAAAGAACAACTTGCACAAGTTTCAGTGTTTTAAAGTTGATAAAGTTAAACCCATGCTGTTGCACACTTATGTGTAAGAGCCTTTACATCTAAAAGTGAAGATGTTCTTAAAGAATTAAAACTGATTGTGCAGATGCCAAGTGAAGAGCAGTCAGTATAAGCTAAGTGTTTTGCTATTTTGATTATTAATTTTACTTAAGGAGATTTTATGGAATCACAGAATATACTGAGTTGAAAGGACCCTCAGGGATCACCAAGTCCAACTCCTGGCCCTGTGCAGGACCGCCCAAGATCACACCATGTGCCTGAGAGCGTTGTCCAAATGCTCCTTGGACTCTGTCAGGCTGGTGCTGTGACAACTTCCCTGGGGATCCTGTTCCAGTAGCCAACCACCCTCTGGGTGAATCATGACCACAGTTAAAGTAGGAAAGTGTATTTCTGTCTCTTGCACATTCCTCTTTCCTACTAACTTCACTCTTTTTGGACAGTCTCAGTTTTGAGTCTCTGGTTTCTTTAGTTCCCCTGCTTTCTTTCAGTTTGTGCTCTTGTAATGCTGTATTTGTATTTTCCGTATTGAGATGCAGAGAAAATAAAATAATTAATACTGATATTATTAAGCATCATTATCCTTTGTAGGTACTTGAATTGCTCTTTTTTTATAATGTTTAACATTTTGATTTGTATGGTTATATGTGTCAGGGTATATGTAGCTTATGGGACGACTGAATTTTGTCTTGATTTTTGTGATTTTAACAAACAGCCTCACCGGTGTGACCAATGTCCCATGTCATTTAATGTTGAATTCAACTTGACACTTCACAAATGTACTCACAATGGCGAGGATCCTACGTGTCCTGTGTGCAACAAGAAGTTCTCCCGAGTAGCCAGTCTGAAAGCACATGTAATGCTGCATGAGAAAGAGGAGGTAATTCATGAAACTTTATAACTTAATTTTGAAAAGACATGTCATAGTGGTTGTATTTAATCCCTTACCTGTATGCTTTAGCTTAGAGGATTGAATATGTGATTTTGTTCCGAATAAATATAAAACTTTAAGTGGGGAGTCTGTTCTAATATTAGTTACAGAAATTAATATCCTGAATAAAAGTAGGTGTTCCCATTGTCTTTATGAACAAAGAGCATCTGTGCGTGTTTGATAGCTACCATATCATACTATATATATAAACATTAACTGATTGGTTATTTACACACACTTTTATTTTGAAGATGCTTCTATGACTTAATCTACATTGATAAGCCCACACATAATAAATAATATGTGATCATATTTGATGGCAGATGTCATGGTGAAGCACTTTCACCATCCATAGAAAAGATTAAACTATTCCCTTGTCTACAGCTCCCACCTCCGTTTTTGGGTGGTTGTTTTGCTTGAGAGTACTTCTTGTTCCTTCCCCTCTCACAATTTCATTTTCCATTTTGGTGGAGTGTTGGTTAAATTTTTAGCAAACAGTTAATACACAGTGGTGTATTTTGCACACTTTGTAGTCATTACTGCATTAGTACAGTTGCCAGAGTTGATTGCACTGCCCAGAACACCAAGTTTTCAGTCATGTAATTGCCTCTTCCTCCTGTTAAGGCTTTTCTAAAATTGCACTTTGTGTTGGAGAATTGGAGCTGAATCGAGAACGCACTTTTATTGTCAGACTTCTGATCATAACTGTAGCAGTGGTGTGTTTCTCCATGCCAATTGCCGACACCTTACAGCAGTTTTGACCTGTAAGTTGGAGATAATAGGCCTGTTTGCACTTTTCCCTAAACCAGATGCAGGGCATGCCACCTGTAGAGATTGTATTCCTTCTTTAATCATATTTTAGTTCACATTTTTTCATGTACACAATCAAGTAAGTAGCCAAGTTAAGTGGACTTGAGTACAATTTTGTTGCATATTAATGTATCTGTAATGATAAACGACTTAATGGGTATTATTATGGAAACTTGATTTATGAATTGCTAAAACCATAAGGAAACTAAGCATTAAGAAAGACACCCAAGGGTGGTTGTTGATATTTTTTCTACCACTTAGTGATTTTTTATGCACTGCAGCAGCTCTGAGTTTGTTGCTTTGGTGCAGATGTCAGAAGAATAGGCTGCATGATGCCTTCCAATTTAAAATTCAATCTGTTGCTTGAAAATGAAATTTATAAAAATACAAACATGTTTTAATTGCTAATGAATGTGTTTCTTATAATGCCCAATAGTTTTGTGATAAAACAGAGAAGAATGTAACAATTAATTCACAGGAAACTGCAGGAATAACTTTCACAGTGGTTATGCGCAGGACCTATAGGAGAACTGGAATTTGAACTTGAAGCAGAGGGTATTGGTGATGGCACTAGCTGTCATTGAGGAGTTTTCCACAGCATGCAGGACAACAAATTACCAGTGGAGTACATTCTCCCTCCTGCTTGCTCTTCTTCCTTTTGCTGTTAGAAGGGTTAAAAATCTGAAATCAGAGCAAGGGGGCATACATAGCAGTTAAGGAGATGGCTTCACAAGCTGAAATCTGGGGAACTTTACCCTTGTTTTGTGCTGCATCAGGCAGCTTTATCTACAGATGAATACAGATGGGTAAGACAAAGAAATTAGAGTGATTAGCTTCTTGAGTGCTCCAGTGAGATTTGGGAGAGTGGGTCTGTCTGTGAAACTTAGATTTTTGTGATTGATTGTTCCTGTGAGAGGTTCTGGAAGGAATTTTCTGGGCTATTGATATTGAGATTGCAAAAGAGTGTATTTTCTCCTCACATTCTTTGGTGATTTGTGTGTGGTAAACTGGTGTGAGGGAAAAACTTCACGTTTGATAATCCTCACTAATATGGGGTAGCTTTCTCTTGAGAAATCATGAAGAACATATCTTGTTTAAATATGCCCCATCGTCTAGAGGATTCTTGATTTTGTCCATTTCCTTAGTGGAAATGTACAATGGTTTTCACTGCTGTGTTTTGCCCTGGCAAGACATAAATGCTGAAAAAAAAAACTGAAAAAGAAGATTATTTATTGCATTAGAACTGCTACTATGTCTTCTTTTACCATGAACATGATGGGTTTGGGGCTTTAGGAAAACCTTAATGTGTTGAAAAAGTTAAAACTGATATTTGGTGGATATAAAGTGAAAATTCCGTCATTATAAGATCCTCTTGGTTTGATTTTTTATGTTTCATTTCTGTGATGTTGGGATTTTGTTTGTTTTTTGGTGGTTTTTTTTAGAAATGTTCCCTGTATTTGATTTGTCCTGTCTAATTAAATTTGTAAGCAATGATCTTTTGAAAAAGTGCAGATTAAAATCCTTTACAGATGCTAGGAGTCATAGATACTAAACAGGTGAAGATCATGAGTTCCAAAGTGTTCTTCAGATGTTGCATCTGGTAAGACAGGGAGAGCTAATACAGGCAGAATCCAATGAGCAGAGCTTTAAACATTTTTTTCTGAGTTTGGGAGTTTTGTATATGATCAGCCCCTTTTGTTCAGTTATAAAATGTGGGTTTAACTATAGTGAGGTTACAGTGTTCAATTACTTGTTCTGTGTGTGGTGGTGAATTATTTTGTTTGCTTGAGAAGCAAAAAAATAAATCTGGTATTGCCTATAGCAGAGTCTGTTTGGCATGATACATTATGTTGGGGAAGATAGAATAGGAAAACCTTACAAATATGATTACCTGGCAAAAGATGCTGAGATTGAGATGAAAACAAGCTTTGAGTTACCCAACTCCAGTCACTGAACAGCTAGAAAACAGTGTATACCGGCTATAGGTAATCCCCCTTTGATTAAACAATGTCCTCTACATGTAGACAGGTCCAAAGATCAAGGAAGACCCTGCAAACTCATCAAAGAGTCCAAAGAGCAATTTTTAGAGTTTAAAATATAATGCCATAGGTTAATGTAATGATTCTTATAGGCTGTAGGCAAATGTTGTAGGATTTGTAGCTTATTCTAGATTGGTTCATGGAAATTAGAATATTCAACACAGAAGATGATTTAATGTATTGTAACCACCCTTGAGAGCATTCTGTTCTGCTCTGCTCTGCTCTCCTCTCACTCTGTCGCACTCTGACTCTCTCTCCCCTCTTGCCTGCTCTCTAACTTCTCTGACCTGCCTGGAGCTGCAAGTGGCAGCTCCTGGCAGGGCTCTTTTCCCACACCTTCTGCAATAAACATCATGATCTAAAACCTGAGAATAGAAATCTCCGTCACTGTCTGTCCTGGCCATCCACGACCGAACCAAGAATTCGGCAGAGAGAGAACTCCACAACATTGCTGGGTTTTTTGTAGTTTTTCTGCTTTACCATGATCTTGCTTTCCTACAGCAAATTCCACAGTACTGAACAGAGTCATGAAGACTTTCATTGTCTCAAATACTTCATCTTAGGCTATTTTTTTGTTTGTAGAAGTTGCTCAATATGGATATGTATATTAGCAACTTAACATGATACATATGCATGTCTGAAAAATGCTGAGGAGTGATTAAAAATCCTCTCAGTTTTGAGGTTCATGAGCTTGGCATAGTGATTGTAAGCTTCCCTTCTTAAAATTTTTCCCCACTTTTAGTTTAATTTGATCATAATCTAAATTAATTGTGTAAGAACAATAGATGCCCATAAGAAGTGTTTAGATTTGAATGGATGTCCTAAAAAAAAAAGTATTAGTTATTTATCATCTCACACTGTAACTTTAGTCCAGTAATGATGACATTTAGGTTATATTAAACAAGTAATTTTTGAGTTGGTAATGAATTTCATTAAAGGACTTCACCTTTTTCAGCTTTTGTGTGGAAATGTGATACAGCAGAATTTTTCTTTTTTCAGACTTAAAGAACAAATTTATTGTCAAAACAGTCCAAAAATAGCATTGCATACCTGTGTTCCTCTTGATTAAAACATTCTTGTCAATATCCTTCTTGAAATGAACGCTGTTGTTTTCTGTTCTCTGTTTCTGTTTTTCATGTTGATCATTAAGGGAGAGGAAAAAAAGGGGAGAAGATAAAAAACATTTTAGTTTGCAGTGATAATCACAATTACTGAAAAATGAGCTGATAAAAAAACCTTTCTGAAGTTACTTAGGCACACCAGTAAAGAACATTTAGCAGAGATGGATATTTTTAGACATTTAAGATTAACTCTCAGCTTAGGTTTTCTAAAATAAAGATACACTGACAAATGAAATTAATGATTTCAAAAGGCCAGAGGAAGTCAAATAAATGCAGAGCTTTTAATTTTCACTGAAACAATATTTGACTTTGATTCTTACTCTGAATTTCAGAGAAATGGCAACACTTTTGTGTTAAACATTATAACTATAATTTCCATTCTAGGTTACATGGAATACTAATACAGCTGGAAAATGGTGTTTAACACTGCTATAAAATAACAGGTTGAAGAGGTATCTGTTAGAAACATGTGTCCCTCTTTATTTCTGTCATGTTTTCCATCAAGATAGCTTAAGAAAAGTCAGTACTAACTGTGGTGGGATTACTGTTTAAAAGTGACAATCATTATAATTTTAACCAGTAAAAGTGTGAAATCCCTGCATCTAGAGTTAAGATGCTTTTGGTTAGAAAGTACTCTTGGTTACAGGTGTTTCTGTAGACCACAGTGTAATGGCACTGAGGTGAGCTTCTGTGTGTCATGAAGCAGCCCACCAAAGACATAGGGAGTGGTGATAATGGTACTGAACTGCTTCTTTCTGCTGCCGTATGAAGTTTTTCAGAACACAGTTCTAGTGGAGTTTCTTAAAATATAAATATTAATATAATCTTGCAGCGATTATTGTACATGATTTATATTGCAGGGCTCATAAACTTTTCTTGCTTGTGTACTTCTCTTGCTGCTTGCTTCCAGCTGCCAATGTCCATAGAAGGATAAATTAATCTACTTGAGCAAAGCTTGTGCTTGTGTACCACTGTTTTGAAAAATCAGTCTCTATTATTCCTTTCAGAATCTTATCTGTTCAGAGTGTGGAGATGAATTCACTTTACAGAGTCAGCTGTCCATACACATGGAAGAACATCGTCAAGAATTGGCAGGCAGTAGGATCCACAGCTGCAAGTCTTGCAAGAAGGAATTTGAAACTTCCTCTCAGCTAAAGGAGCACATGAAAACTCACTATAAAATAAGGTGAAAATCATGGGATTGTAACAAAATGAGCAGATGTTACTTTTATGGTGATAGCTGGGAAAAGCAGGAGTAGTATTTCCAGTCAGCAAAGTACCATGATTTATGCAGATCATTCCTTTTCTTTGGTATGCCGTTCTAAAATGACACTTGCTTTTTAAAACTTTGCTTAAGTAGGTGGTTATTTTTGGAGGCCTCTTTTTCTTCCCTGTTTTTGTATTTCAGCACACATGCTAAGCATAGTTCATCTGCCAGCTATTTGTAAACTTGGTTTAAGTTTCTCTGATGCAAAGTGATTTTTGAAGTGTGTTTATGATTTTGAATGCTAATAGCAGTACATTGAAGCAAATGTATATTAATTTTACATAGCATTTATTATGACAAAAGTTTTCATACTTTCATTCTGCAAAGATATACTTTGTTCTTTGCAGTTTAATCATCTTTCCCAAGAAGTCCTCATTTCAGCCTCCCATGTGTTTCTTGTAAATCTGAAAAAGCACAAAATGAAGGGGAAAAAAAGAGGCCTGGTAAATGCTGTTCTTGTTTTTGGTGAATGTTTGTTCTGTCCTTTCTTTCAGCTCTCTAGTTTAACTTTACTTTTATCAAGGTGAGAAATACTTTAAGTTAGAAGGAAGAAAAACTTCTCTTGGTTTACTTTACATATTAAAAAAGCCTAAAGTCTTGACAGGTGATCTCTCTTCTAATCTTTACTGTTTCTATAAAAAACAGATGAGGAAAATTATGTCTTTAAAAACAAGAAATCCTGTCTATTCCCAGTTCTTTTTATTAGAAGGTAGTTTGGATTCTGAGATCTTAATGGTTGTGTTGCAGGAGGTTTAAACAAGTGTTGTAAATTTCAATCTGCAAACAGAAATTTAAAGGTTTGAAGTATCAAGTTAGGTTTGTATTGAGTTATATAAATGTATTACCTACAAAAACCATTCTTCTTGTGGACAGCTCCTGTGTAGAGATGTTAGGATGAATAAACTAGTTAGTTTGATTTGTAGCAAAATCAATTTTGGGAATTTATATTCTGTGTTTCTGTGGTTCTGCAGAGAGTGTGATTTGTATTTGAAGGCCAGAGGTGAATATTTGGGTTGTTCACAACTTACTCTAACTAGGCTTCAGCAAGTGCATTTGTACTTACAAGATTTGCGTATTCTAGTTTAGAACGAAGGGCTTCCCATGTTCAGGCAAAAGAAATAGCGTTGCGTAGAGTTGAAAGTTCCCACCAAAATATCTGTGAAGCCACTGTATACTTCTGGCAGAATTTACGCTGAAAATGTCTGAAGAGAGCCTCTAAGATGTATCAGATTTTTACTACAGAAATAGCTAAAATTCTTGGTGCATTTAGGTACTGAGAAAAGAGCCCTTCGTGTTGTTCTTTCAGTATGATTGTGGAGTTTGAGTTTTCACTGTTGCAGCTGATACTATGTTGCCATCAAGTTTTCACTTTGTTAAAAACGGTGGAGTAAAATAAGCTTCTTCAAAATAACCTTTCATATTAAAATTCTTTCTTTTTTTTTTTTTTTTCTTAATCACAGGGTATCAAATACCAGATCTTACAACAGGAACATTGACAGAAGTGGGTTTACCTATTCCTGTCCTCACTGTGGAAAGACGTTCCAGAAACCGAGTCAGTTAACACGACATGTTAGAATACACACAGGTAAGGCTGTGGAAGTGCTTACTTTTATTTATTTTTGTTTCACAAAAATCGGTTAGCCTGTGAAGTACCGGATATTTTTAGTCCCTGTTGGGACTTGAAATATTATTAATATGTTTGCCTCATTAGATGCACTTACACATTGGTTTAAAATAAACTTTATGTAATTCTTTCGCTTAGAAAGCTTATATGCTTCTAAAATTTCCAGAGTTGTATGATCAGAAACAGTTAAAAATATGTAAAATACTCTATAATTTCATTTGTTACCAAATATCATCTACTTTAAATTAGATCTTACAAACTCTAGAGAGCAGGTTCTAAAATCTACAATTGCAAAAAGAGCAAAAGGACATGAGAATTAATAATACTAATAAAGTAGTGGTCTTGCATTTGTTTAAATTGATTTATTTAAACTTACAAAGTGATCTTCATAGGTGGTAAGCCTAGGTTGTAATTTTAATAATTGACTTGCAGGTGACGGTTCAGATTTGCAGAATGAATAGGGTATGTTTTTTACCAAATTTCTGTCATGAATATGTGCGTGTTTAAACCTCAAGCAACTAAAATAATTGAAAAATGCCAAGCATAAAATAATATAAAAGTTTTTGAAGTGTACAGATGACTATGAAAGAATAGTTCCTATGTTTTAGCCAGGTACACATATTATAGCAGGAGTTTGGCTTTAAACAATGCCTTCATTTAAGATATTCCATTGATGTGCAATTTGTATGTATTTTTTCATACACATTGAATAAATTACCATTTGTCTAGTTTTTAGTTAATTCAAGTATTCATTTATGTAAGTGCAATTCTGTTTGTGATATCAGTCAGTGTAATATCACTGTTCAGACAGTGATGTGGTGAGTTGCCATGTACCAGAATGGCCTTGTTTACTGAGAAATAAAAATACCAATGTGTGACACTTTCTTAAGAACCTTTTGAAGTTTTACAGATCTAGTTATAGAAAAGTAACACAAGAGGTCACCCTTGTTCCTGCTTTAAAACAATTGCTTGACAGTAATATCCAAAAAAAGGTCAATGAAAATTAACTTCAGTATTTTTCTTGACTCTGTATAGTACATTGGCTTATTCTAGTCACAATTAAAGAAACAATATTATAGTTCGTAGAGGATGCTTTTTTAAAGCTTCAAAAAGTTCAAGGGCATTTATAGTTCTTTTGAATACTAAAAAGACATTTGTCTGTTGAGAGACCAGAGACAGAAAATGCAGTCCCAATCTGCACGACAGGAGGTCGTTTTAAGTTCCAAGTAGCTTGCAAATACTCATTTAATTTGTGAAGTATGTCAGTACTCTAGATCTGCAGACAATCTGTCTGGCACTCAGCTGCTTGAGGTACTGTAAATATGTAGAAAAGAACAACTCTGCTTTAAAGGATTTAGAATGCCCAGGTCTTTAAGTGTTAAAACAGCAGATCTGTGCACAATATGCAGCAGCATTACATTAGCCTCTTAATTGCAATACTTCTTGTTCATAGCTAGTTATTTTGAGCACTTAAATCCTTTTGGGAAAAAAATCAAGTCTCAGGGACTGCAATTCCAACATTAATAACTAAGTAATGAACCCTTTATTCCCCCTCTCAAATCTGTATTTTATGAAGTTATAGTTGAGAAATACAGATTTACACAGTAGAATTAAGATTTCATTTTTATACTGAGATTTGGTTACATAGGCAAACTTAACCTAGAGCAATACTTCTATGTGTCCACCAGCAGCTCTAACCAGAAGCTAAGCTTTTTGCCCATGAAAGCTGAATAGGAATTTTGTATTTCCAGATATGAATCAGTGTTCTTTGTTTTAATCTCTATGAAAAAATATACAGTTAAAATCTGCAATCCTTAAAGCGTCTTCAAAACCCCTAAACAGCAGAACAGAAGATATATATTCCTTCAGTGAGTTGTATGCTTGTAATCTATTTCAGAAAAATAGCTGCTTTTGTTTCTGACAATGTGAATTGGATTAAGAATTAGTGAATTTAAAGTAGGTGTAATTACAGCTATAAAATTAGAAATCATATAAAAATATTTATTAAAACTGATTTAGTGTGCACATGGTAGTACTTACTGGTGTAGCAGATATAATATACTGTGTGCTTATGCTGGTCTGGGCTATAGAAATGTACAAAGGCAAAATGTTAAGTATTTCCAAGGTGCTAGAGCTACCACAGCTGAACTATTTCATTAAAGGAAAAAAAAGGGTAGTAGTGAGTGTGCAGTGGGGGTTTCCAGGAGTTAATTAGGACACATAGTTGTAAGAAACTGAAATTTATTCTTAATATGTTTAAAATATGTAACTTTGTAATCTGTTTATGCAGTCCCAATATGTTCTGTAACTTAAAATTTCTGTGGAGTTTTTCATGCTTATCTGTTAATGTACAAAAGCTATAATTATGCACAGCACAGAGGGCACCAAAATTGGGAATTCGTGACAGAGCATTTCTGTAACAATACTGGCTAGTTTTTCTTTAAATAATCAATATGAACAGTTTTAAAAATTATTTTCTCAGGAGAACTGTCCAAGACATTATTTCATTGCATATTTTCAGTAGGTGGTTGCAAAGAATGAATGGCTGTTAGTATTTACTGGGGAGTGGGAATCAAATGCCATCTTTTGCAGTGTTGCAGTAAGACTTTCTGATTTTAAATTAGATGAAAGGTTTAATTTTTGACTGTTAATTATTTATTACTGTCCATTTACCTTCTGGGCCAGTTTGTTTCTGTGAAGGTATGTTCATTTGATCAGATTTTGTGTAAAATGTATGTGGGTTTCTTTTTTTCCCTTTGTTTTTTTTCCTCCAGTGATTTTGCATAGCAGCTTCTGAGATCTTCCAAGCCACAAGTTGAGGGAAGCTATTTTAAATAATTGCTTCATGTAGATTTCCTTTATTTTACCCGTTTCAACTGGTAGTCATCAACTAGGTCACAAAACTTTTTCACAAGGCTACGTTTTCAGTAGAGTGGGTGCTGAGGTTGGTGGTCAAGGTGAACGATTTTATTGTCAAAACCTCCTAGTAACATATATAATAATTCGTGTATTTTATTTTAACTGATACAGTTTTTCTTTTAGATACAGGAAACTGCTGATGTTTACTTAAAGCTCCTTACCGTTCTTATTCTTCGTCCTCTTGTTTTCTTGCAGGTGAAAGACCTTTCAAGTGCAGCGAGTGTGGGAAGGCCTTTAACCAGAAGGGGGCTCTGCAGACCCACATGATCAAGCACACGGGGGAGAAGCCCCATGCCTGTACCTTTTGTCCTGCTGCCTTTTCCCAGAAAGGCAACCTGCAGTCACACATACAGCGAGTTCACTCTGAGGTAAATGCAATTATTCATCGTGTCCTGGGTGTTAACACACATCTTAAGTCAGTTTTACTATTCCCATGTGCTCCAGCCAGTATAGATTTACTGCTGTAGTGTAGATTCTGGTTTGCTGCTTTTACCTGTGAGCTGCTTTTACCTGTGAGCTTTCCTTAGCTTGGTCTGAATAAATGTTTACTTAGGAGAAGCAGCAGAACCTTCATTTCCCAGTGTCTTTTCAATACATGGGTAGATTAATAGTGGGTACCTATGTACAAAAATGTACCTATGTCAGTCCTGGGAGACCGAGGGCTATAATCAGATGAAAGCAAGCCAAAAGCAGCCAAGCAGAAAATGGTGAAAAATTTCAAGGCCAAACAGCAGCTCACTAATTCCATTGTAGAACATATTTGCCATTTGTCTTTGAAGTATATGTCTTGCAGCCTTTTATAGAGGTTTTTTTGGGTACAGGTAGAAGGAAATTCCAGAATAAGATTTTAAAAAGTGGTTGCAGACCTCTTTATGTCTGGTTTTTTTCCTCTCTTTTACAGTTTTTAAGATTCAAAAGGGACTGCTGTGATAAAGTAACAGAATCTTCTGAGCAGCATGATCTGTGCAACTTTGTTCAGTAATTTCCTTGCAGACTTTTGTGATTTGTGGTTGGAAATACCCATAGAAAGAGACTTAGTTTTGGTTTGGAACTTGTGAAGTGGTAGAGGTAGTGCTTTTTGCTTCTTTTTTTTCCCGTGTACAGAACATCATCTTTGTTCTCACTCTTCCCCTGACTCTGAGATTTGCATTCTTGTTTTCCGTTTTTGTGTTAAAATGGTAGATATTACTGAGGATCCTTTTAGCATGTTAGTTTCTTACTTTTAGGATATGCTTTAGTATATGGATATGTCTTAGTAGTTTATAATATACTTAATTATATTAAATCATGTAACTTGAGTGCTGTGTACAGTTTGGGCCACTCAGTTGAGGAGGAAAGACGCTGAGGTGCTGGAGCAGGTCCAGAGAAGGGCAGTGAAGCTGGTGGAGAGTCTGGAGCACAAGTTCTGTGAGGAGCAGCTGAGGCAGCTGGGGATGTTTAGCCTGGAGAAAAGGAGGCTCAGGGGAGATCTTACCGAGATCTTACTGCTCTCTACAACTGCCTGAAAGGAGGCTGTGGCCAGGTGGGGGCTGACATATTCTCTCAGACAACCAGCAACAGGACAAGAGGACACAGTCTTAAGCTGCGCTGGGGGAGGTTTAGGTTGGACATCAGGAGGAATTCCTTCACAGAAAGAGCAATTAGACATTGGAATGGACTGCCCAGGTGGAGTGAAGTCACCGTCCCTGAAGGTATTTAAGGAAAGACTGGACTTGGTGCTCAGTGCCATGGTCTAATTGACACGGTGGTGTCAGGTCTTAGGTTGGACTTGAGGACCTCAGAGGTGTTTTCCAACCTAGTTGAATCTGTGATTCTCTGACTTTGTGTGATAAGTCATCCTCAAGGTTAACAGCTCTCTATATGCTTTTGCTACATAAAAAAATGCACCATTGTTGATTTGATAATTTAAATTGACTTTTTTCAGTATTAGTTAGGGACAAGGTAAAAAATATTTTTCACTTTTATCTCTGTTACTCTGTTTTTCTGTAAGAAAGAAACAAGCTGTGGGATACAGTACTTAAAAAAAATGCTAGCTCTTGATCACATCCTATGCTTTGTTTTGCAGTCCTGAGCCTACATTTGAGTTACTGCTTTGGATAATTTATTGATTTTTTTTTCTTTCTTGCTGTTGCTGTGTTTTCTTCAAGCCTTCATGGAACTCCATTAATTCTTTGTTTTATCCTGAGACGGTTACAAAATAACATTGCAGGTGATAATGAATTACAGGTTGATTCTCACTTTGTAAAGCACTGTTGAGTTGTAGTGTATTTTATTACCTAATACCTCTTTTTGAAAGTCCTGTTTGCAGTTTAGTGTCACAAAATACGAAATTCCAATACTATATTGCATGTACTGCAGTGTGTTTTGTTTTGAATATCTTGTCGCTCCCTGCACATTGCAAGTACTACACTGGTTGTTATTGCTGTGTGATGGACTGAGGAAGGATGGTGAGGATGGTTGGAATCTGCAAATTTAGCTGCTTTAATTCCCTTAACCCATTGGTCTGAAAGTGTCAAACAAGTGGCTGCTGATCCGTTTCTCATTCAGTGTGTTTAAATTCAGTGCAAACTACGCATTAAGCTTCCTTGCCCTTCACGGTGTTGGTTTTGTTCTGCATTTTTTTTATCTCATACTTCCAAACTTCCATTTGTTCCAAACTTCCATTTGTAATATGTGTGATGTTTCATCTTCAGGCACGTCTCGATTGATAAAGTTGCATTTCGGTTTTGCTTTTAAGTGTGGAATGGTAGGAGATTGTAAAGAGAGGAAAGTCTGAGGCCTCATTTGCTGGAGGACATTTGTTTTGCTGTCTGGTGCTTCGCAATATTGAGAAGTGATAGTGAGCGATGATAGTCATGCATATAGATTATAGTTCATTTATATCCAAGAGGTACCAACCTGATTCCATAAATGCATATTGGTGACTTGAAAAAATAAACCATTTTAGCTCTCATAATCCCATAGTGTACTTGTTATCTAGAAAAATAGTGAAAACCACAATATTTGGTAGATATAGGGAAAATTTACTTAATTTTTTTTTTTTTAAGGTGAAGAATGGCCCTACATACAACTGTACCGAATGTAGCTGTGTCTTCAAAAGCTTGGGTAGTTTAAACACACATATCAGCAAGATGCACATGGGTGCTCCACAGAATTCTGCAAGTGCTTCAGCAGATGTATCTCATGTTGCAGCGGTAAGCTTTGCTTGGTATATTGTGAAAATGTCTTTGAGAGTTTAATTAGGTCTATGTCTTAATTCCAGTAATTCTTCAGATAGGTTAGCACTTCTAGACCTGTAGCTGTCTTTTGTCTTTTTCAAGTTTTGTGTGATTTTTGGTATTAATTTGCAGGATTAAATATTGAGAAAATGTAAATTAGCCAACTATATGCAAAAAAGTATTTACAGTTCAAGGGTTTGGTTGAAAATTCTACAACTAAGTAAAGTATAATTCTTGTTCTTACAGATTATGTTAGCCTCCTTGGTAAAATAAATATGAGGGGGAAGTTGTGGAACTGTTGAAATAATGTATTAGTTTCAACTCATTTTCAGAAATTGTTTATATAATTCTAGTCCATATAAACACATAGTGGATTCTTCTGTGTTTATCTGATAACTTGTTTTAAATGTTAGCTTCTTATTTGGCAGATTATAAAGGAAAAAACATAGCTTTTTTGGAAGCAGTGAATGTTTTTCTTTCTTTACTAAGATACAAAAAAGAGCTAAAATTCAGAAAATGTCTCTAGTTTCATAAGACTACTGTACTTTTTGAGCCAGTGCGTATTTAATTTATCATAGTTCTCTTCTTTTTTTCTTTGGTTAGAACCACCTTTTCTGCCTTTACTCCACTCTGTTTTGCCTAATCTCCAGCTCGTGCTTTAATGTTTAATGGGTGATGAGTAGTACCAGACTTGGAAAGAGGAGGGTTAAAATTTGAAGTCTGAACTTCATTTTGCAGCTGTGTCTTGTTAAAAAAAAACTGTCTAGTAATGTTGTTTGGAAAAGCTTTTTGTTTGGATTTTCTGAACTTGTTTTATAGGGCAGATGCTATTTGTTTCTCCATGTTAATTCATAAAAAAGAAGACCAGTGTGTTTTACTTGTTTGCAAGTATAGATATTCTCTATGTCTTTTTTTACATTTCTACATTCTCAAGCCTAATCTTGAAAGTAGGATAGAAAAGAATTCCTTCATACTACCTCATGTTTGTTTTCCCTGGCCAGCTCTGTTTTTATTTTTTTTGTTTGCTTAAATATTTTGGATTTGCTTAGCATATTGATATTACAGTAGTGTGGTATTATCTCTGCTTGCATGAATACTTTGCTGCTTGCATGCATGAGGGGAATAGCAAAAAATGCCATACAATAGTATGAGCAGAGAGAGAGAAGGGAGAAAAGGATTCTTTCTAAAAATAGTTAACCAACATGTTTAGCAAGGAGGAGCAGAGATGAAAAATGACGTGTCACTTGCATATTAGAGAGGATTATGCTTTTTATTTGTAATTTTTTATCTGAACCAGCATATATATAATTATTCTTTTTTTTTTATTGCTGTAGAAACTTAGTACATTATTAGATTATCACTAGCATTCTTAGATTAGAACTTTCCTTCGTTCTGCTCAAGGCTTGCAGAGCTGCTTTAACGAATCTCCAGTGTAATAATTCTATTCTGAAGTTTGCAGTCAGTCTCTGTCATCCCTTGTTACGTACCTGGGGATAAGCAATGATTATGTCCTTATTAAGTACCCATTCCAAAAGCTGAAGTTTCTTGAAGTGTGGTGATACCAGAGAATGCACTCTTGTGTGATACATGAGTATATCTTTTAAATTATGTAAGGCTCTCATTTTGCTGTCATTTGCTGCATTAGTATTTAAGGTGATTTTGTGTACTTTTGTTTCTCTCGCATAGTCTGATTTTTCTGCGCTACTTTTCTGCATTGTATCAGCCATGTTTTTCTTCTTTTTGACAAAGGTTTAAAATATTTTGATTTCTTTATAGGACTCTGTCACCCAGCCTTTAACAACATCCCCTGCTAATCTTTTGCAACCTGTTGATAACAAATGGAAGAATGTAAGTGTGAAGTTTTTCTAATAATTTTGTGTCTACTCTTAAGTGGGAGAAACTTAACGTAATTTCGTAAATTTTCATTTAACTGGTGAAAAAGGATATGCTGAGATACTTTGTGATAAGTCGGATCAGCCAATCTGTGAAGGGGAGCTCCTTGGTGAATGCAGCTGGTTATTTAGAGGTGGAACAGGTCTTGAATGGATTATATTGCCTCATTTGTTTACACACTCATAATTTTTCATGTAAGTCTGTTCAACAGCTCTTCAAAATGGAGGTAAAAACTCTTATGTACAAAAAGACCAGTGGGTAAGGATTCTTAAAAATACTGGATTGCCTTACCCCTCTTTATTTAGCAGGAATTACCATGATTTGGTTGGAGAGGGAAGGAGCTGTGTTCGTACTGGTTGAGTTGGTTGGAATTTAGGCAGCAGAGGAAGCATGGGGCTCAGGAGGAGCCCTGAAGCTGGGGAAGGATGATGCAGGGCTGACTTTCTGGAACTCCATAGCAAACACTTGTGACGTGCAGGAAGGCCTGTGTGTGCCAGTCCCCCTGAGAATGCCAGTATGTTTCGTCTCAGCTATACAGCATCTTGTTTGTCAGCTGTAGGTTGCAGTATGGTGTCTTAGGGACAGACCATCTGACTTAGAGTCTCCCCTTCCCAGCTTCAGCTACTGATTATTTTCTCATGTGCTCAAATCCACAAACCCAAGAACTGGGAAATGTGGCAGTATTGCTTTAAAGTCACCATCAACAGCCTGGCCACTGTAGGCAGGGCAGAACAGGTGGAGGGGTGGCACTGAACGTGTGTGATAGAAGGGTTAGAATGTTTGGAACTCACAGTTGGCAATGGAACAGTTGAGTGCCTGGATAAGGGGGAAACAAATCATGCAGATATCATTGTGGGAGTCTACTGTAGACCTTCCGGCCAGGAGGATGACATCAACGAATTATTCTTTGAGGAACTAAGGGACACCTCTGAGTCAACTGCCTTTATCCTTATGGGGGGCTTCAACTTGCCAGAAACTAACTGGAAGCATCACACAGCTGGTACAACCTGGGCCAGAAGATTGCTAAAAAACCTGGATGACAACTTTATGGAACAGGTCCTAAGGGAGCAGACTCAGAAAGATGCCCTCCTTGATCTGCTGCTTGTCAGCAGAGAGGATCTCCTAAGCAAAATGGAGATTGGCAGCCATCTTGGCCACAGTGACCATGAAGCGATTGAGTTTAAAATCTCTGTTGACAGGAGGAAAAGTGCCAGCAACACTTCAGTTCTGCATGTGAGGAGAGCAGACTTCAGGCTGCTCAGGGAACTAGTAAATAAGGACCCCTGGGAGAATGTTTTTGGAGGGAATGTGAGTGTGGTCACTTTTTAAACATCACCTTCTGAGGGAACAGGAACAGGCAGTTCCCAAATGTAACAAGTCAAGCAGGCGAGGCAGGACGCTGGCTTGGCTGAGCAGAGATCTCTTCTTGGAAATAAGGCAGAAAAGGAAGGTGTATGCCCTGTCGAAGCAAGGGCAGGTGACACAGGAGGAATACAAAGATACTGCTTGTTGCTGTAGGAGAAAATTCATGTGGCCAAAGCTCTGCTGGAGTTGGAGCTGGTCAGAACTGTGGGGGGCAATAAAAAGAGTTTTCAAATTCATTAATGGCAATAGGCAGAGTAAAAATAACATTGGCCCATTACAGGATGAGGATGGTCACCTCACAAATAGGAACAGGGACTTGGTCTGTTCAGCCTGGAGAAGAGAAGACTTAGACCTCATTGCAGTCTAATGCAACTTCCTCATGAGGGGAAGAAAACGGACAGACACTGAGCTCTTCTCTGTGGTGACAGGGACAGAACCTGAGGGAATGGGCTGGAATTTTGTCAGGGCAGGTTTGGGTTGGATATCAGGAGAAGGTTCTTCACCCAGAGGATGGTTGGGCACTGGGACAGGCTCTCCAGGGAAGTGATCACAGCACCAAAACTGACAGAGTTCAAGAAGCGTTTGGACAATGGTCTCAGACACATGGTATGACTTTTGTGGATGGTCCTGTGCAGGGCCAGGAGTTGGACTCGATGATCCTTGTGATTCCCTTCCAGCTCAGAATATTCTGTGATAATGTGATGAAGAGTGACAGGTTTTTCCTAGTGAGAGGTGTGAGTTGGGAGCAATGGATCCTATTGCCTTCTCCTCCCAGAATTGCCTGAAACTGCCAGGCAGCTTTCCAGCCACTCTGCCCCCAACCTATAGCACTGCATGGGGTTGTTGTGACCCAAGGGCAGGACCCAGCACTTGGACTTGTTGAACCTCATACAACTGAGCTATTGATAAAGTCTGTCCAGATCCAGGGTTGTATATGGTCTGTATTTCACTCTGGCAATTTTTAGGGTTTTTTCAGTTGTCTGATTATAGTGTTCACTATTCATGAACTGTATTCAATGATAGAGGAGGAATCAGAGCTGTTGAATCCTTAAAATACTCTGTGGTATATTTATTAGTGAAGAGATTCAAGGTGCATTAGCTGCCTTGCCCGTCAGATGAAATAATTGGGGGTGATTTCATCTTCTGTTTTGAAAAAGAGGGAAAAGTCTGTCATCTTAATTGAGAAGAGGAAAACAAAAGTTTGAGGGCTGAAGCTAGGCAGATTGACACTTTGAAATAAAGTATGGAATTTAGATAATTAACTCTTGGAGCCACGTATTGAAGTTGGATGGCAACAGAAGAAGTTAACCACAATAAACTACTTGATTTAAAGAACTGCTCTCGTTTTTTACAGTTCCTGTGACTTGAAGGGGTAAGCAGCTCAGAGCAGTCACACTGTCTGTGTTACACAGCAGATCAAACAAACCAAGGGTCATCACAAGGTCCACTATTCCAATTGAACAACAGTGGAATTATGAAGCAGTAATAAAACACTTCATTCTCCATGTTAGCTTTAAAATCAGATATTCAAAAGAGACCCAGGAAGAGACCTCTGAAAATTTTTATAATTAATAACGTGTCTTGAGAGTAATGGTAACAAAGTTCATATATGTACATGCGTGTACATTATTGTTCAGAAAAGATAACCTTCATGAGACTGTGTATAAACTGCTGTATAATACACAGAACACGCTAGCTAAATGCATGTAATGCTTTAATTTTCATATCAAAGATGATGTAGAGAAGTTCCTTCATTAACAATTTTTCTCTTGCTAAAGCCTGGGAGGATGTTATAGACTTTTAGCGTAGGCATCCTGCTCTACATAAAAGCTTCCCTACATTCTGTTTCCAGAAAAGAAATTATCTCTGTAAAGAGCTGTTACACTCTTCAGAAAACTGCTTTGCTTCAGTTCCTGTTTATTGCAGTGAGAATGGAATATAGTGTGTTTCCCATATTGAAATGTTTATAGCACTTTTGCTAAATTGGAATCTGATGAGATGAAGCCTTTTTGTGTCTCACTGGTGAGGTGAAAAAAGAACTAATGGTTAAATCAGCAAAGTAACAAGTGATATTCTCACATGCATGCAAGAGAAACAAGATCAGGATTTGTTTTATATCATCTCATGAGAAGGCATTAAGAACATTTCATGCAATTTGCAGGACATAATCTGAGTAAAGCTAATGTTTCTTGATATAATTCTTTGTAACCATCCTTTCTTTACTACAGTGACTGTCAGCTGTCTAGTGTAAAGTGTCAGTATAAAGAAAATCTCAGGGAAGTTTTCAGGTTAGAAAGAAATAGTACACATGTGAAGCCTAAGATTATTCTTTGCTAAAAGTGATCTGAAAGAAGATATCCTTTTATATCTCTGTGTGGTTGCACATGCACCTGGAAGTGGTTATTTGAGGGAGCAGAAGTGAGTATTAGAAGCAAATAACCAGAATGTTCTAAGATACCCAGCTATGGGGCAAACCATTGTATAGATATATATTTCTCTTCTCTGCAGTAAAACGAATTCTTGAAAGCAGTTGTTTGAGTAATGGTATACTTAGGCAGTCTATTTGTTATAAGAAGAGAATGTAGTTTATAAGTGTAGGCAAACAGGAGTCTTTATTTCTGATTTTAAAAATAAATATCAAGGCTCTTTATCACTTTTTTCCTTCATATTTGTTACTTAGGTAGTCTAAAATACAATTTCAAATTAAAGATTGAGAAATTAGGTTTTTACACTTCAAGTTTTTTAGTATTTTGATGGAGCCTAATGTGTATTTAAATTTTTAAAATATGAAGAGTTTCCTCTAAAGCTAAGTGGTTTCAAAGGTTCCAGATTGAAGAGGTTTTGATACAGCAACACAAATAATTTACTAAAAAAAAAAAATCTTAACTAATAGAAGGTTGTTTTTTCCGAAGGACTTGCTTGAGATAAATGTGAACTGTAAAAAGATAGCCATGTCAGTTTGTTTCTTTTGGGAATTACTTTTCGTGTGGCCTTTACATGTGGATTTTTGTAGTTGGTACCTGTGTTTTCTCAATTGGTTGAAGGTTCAGTAGTTAACACTAAATTTAATTCAAGCTGTAAGCATACAATTCCAAGCTTGAGAAGAACTGAAAAAAAAAGAGATATACAAAAGCAATTCTATATTGGAGTGAGCAAACTTTGAATGAGGCTCTGTATAATCATTATGTCTTATACAAGTAGCCATCCTCATAGTGGGCAGTTACCAGACATTGAAGGTAAGGGAGTGGGACAGGTGAGTTCATAATACATACTTTTCATCTTCCTTGACAAACGTACTGCTGTATATTTCAGGCCACACATTTCCGGTCTCCACTTCTTCAACAGCCAGAAAACCAGGTGTCTCCAGCTGCTGCTCATCAGGGGCAGCAGACTGTCACTGATGTCATTCAGCAGCTCCTTGAGTTATCAGAGCCAGGTCCTGTAGAAAATAACCAGCCTCAACAGCCTGGTCAACAGCTCAACATTGCAGTGGGGATCAGTAGAGATATTTTGCAGGTAAGAGCTCTGTCTGAGAACAGCTTTACATTTCAGTGGTTCCCTTCTCATTTTTTCTTATATTTTAATGAAATTAGTTCTCAATATTTTCAGTTGTGGCATTCCATATAGATTTCTAAACAATTTATCAGTCAAGAAAGAATTGTAAAGATTTTTTGAACGGGTATGGACTGTACCAATATATCTTTTGTGCAATAATACAAAAGAAAGGCTATAAATATTGATTATATGGCTTTAAGTGTACACCCCTGTACATGGATATTTTTTTTGATGCCTTTAGTTTTTTTTTTCTTTCCAGTTGCCTAGAAGCAGCTTGTGGCATGTCCTTAGGTTGTGCAGTGCTTAGAACATGGTATCATTCAAGAGGGGAAAAATATTTTTCTCTGGTTAAAAAATGAGAATGTATATTTGGCCTTTACCCTGTTCGAATTAGTAAGGGCTTTCTGAATATTTCCTATTTGTGCAAGAAATTTTTTTCCGAGGTCAGCCAGTGTTTTTCCTAAAAAACTTCGTATATATTGTCCTTGATAATGGCAGAAGGAGATGCAGTGTAACGGAAGAAATGTAGGGTGGTGAATTACTGTCTGTGCTTGTTCTGCAGCCTGCACCACGTAACGGCCCAAACAGGATGGAACAAGGCAGAGAATAATATTCTTTAGTGTTAGTGGTAGCCTGCTAATCTGTAAGGTACTTTTTCATCTCTAGACTTTTAAGTGCCATTTAAATTTGGTTTTGGAAGATCCAAATGGTATATGCAGCTATGTGCAGGTTCACCCTGTTACCTGTGCTGAGTTCTCTAATGTCTGGGATGTGTGGAAGAATTGCAAAAAGTAACAGCAAGATACATAGCTATTATCCTGATAGCTATTACAAAAAAAAAAAAAGTTGTTTCCTGAAAAGCAGCTGCTAGCAAATATGTAAGTTCAGAAAATCCTACCTAAAATTTCGCAGACAATCAGAAATCAATGCTGTGTAATAACGTGTTTGCAGGTTTGAAATGTAGCTGAAATTCTGTGAGAATAAGACGTTCAAATCCTTTAATTATGTTTGCATAGTATCCTCTATTTGCATAGTGTCCTCTAAGTGCTTGTTTGAGAGAAGTTGGGACAACTGTGGAATTTTTCTTTCTTAATCTAGAAATTTTTTTGTTCTTTTTTTTAGCAAGCATTAGAGAACAGTGGGTTGTCATCAATTCCTGTCTCTGCACATTCTACTGACTGCGGCCAGGCTAAGGCTGCTGGGGCCCAGGATCCAAACCCAGATGTCCCGAGCCTCTCAAATCATCAGGCTGATTCTAATAGTGCCGAACAAGATAAGGAGCAGGAGAGTACAGATAAGCTAGATAAAAAAGAAAAAAAGTTCATTAAGAAAAAATCACCATTGTTGCCTGGTAATGTTGCCACTGCTTTCTACTTCTTGTGCTGTAAAGAGTGTAGTAATTGTGGATGTGTTTATGGCTTTATAAAGGGATTTCCCAAAATGTGTTGTGGATTAGTTGTGAACAGTATTTGCTCTTACCTAAAATGCAGTGTAAGGTATGATCAATAATTTTTATAATTTTCATTATAAAATATGTTTTCATTTAAAAAACATGTCAGGATGGCATGAAGAGAAATTATACTTCTAAATCTTTTGGATTAGATCAGTGGAGTTACAGGAAAAGGACAAAAAAAGTGCGTGAATCTGTTTTCCTCTCCCATCTTCCTTCTCTGTCAAGGACTGGGTTTTCATTGTGTGTCCCAGAGTAGAGAGTTCTTGCAAGAACTTTTCTTCCTCTTTGGAAGTGAGGCCTCACAGACGTAGGGGCAGGACTGCAGATCTTCACTGATCCCATGAAGGGAAGGATGAAGGCTGGCATTATGGATAATACTTCATGTCACCTGTCTCTGGAATCACAGTACTGATATGAAATTGTCACCATAAATTCATGTTGTTATTCTACCTTTGTACTGTGTTGTGTATATGCAAGCCTGCATTCTGTCTCTGTGTGCTTAAATGCAACTTCAGTTTCAAGGTTGCTTAAGCTTCATGGCTGCTAGAAGTTGTTTGTTTCAAGTAAAGCCTTCATACTTTAGTGGCCAGTCTGGTATATACAGTGCTGTAATGCAGCCTTTGATCTCTCTCTGTAGTATCTTCATCGGTACATTTATATTGCTTTTACTTTTACAAGGGATAGAGAAATTGATCCAAAGTAAAAACTTGTTTTCTTTGGTATAGCTGTGATAAAAATTAACTTTTTCCTCTGGTAATAATTATTTTGTTACTTGTGTTTAACAGTAACAGCTCTCTAGCTGTGACTGCAAATAAAAATAAAAGGTCACTGCTGTACAGACAAACACAACCACTTTTGGTTTTTGCTAAAATAACATGACCTCAGTGTGTTGACAGGAAAGAAACACTATGTGAACCGATTTAAATGAGCAAACAATCTGATATTGAACAACATATATGAATAAAAAAACTCTGATAGGATTTAGAAGGGGGTCCTTTCATTTTTGTTTAGAAAAAACATCCTGTTGCTTTAGGACAGATGTTAGGGTTCTTGGGTCATGAAACAAATTTTGTAAGAAAAGTAGCCTTAAATTGTAAAACTATCAGAAGTACTTGTGCAGTTTTTCTTCCAAGTTTACAAAATGTAATTTAGGTCTGAACTTGCAAAAGAAAGGGTCAAGCAAAGTATCTCTTCCAGTTAGATACGTGTTTAGTATGTAAAATAATTTGGTGTGGTTTTGGTTGAGGATTTACAGTCATTGTTGGATAATTTTGTGTTAGATATGTTATAAGTATAAATAACTGGCATATTATATTGCATTATNACAAGTTTACAAAATGTAATTTAGGTCTGAACTTGCAAAAGAAAGGGTCAAGCAAAGTATCTCTTCCAGTTAGATACGTGTTTAGTGTGTAAAATAATTTGGTGTGGTTTTGGTTGAGGATTTACAGTCATTGTTGGATAATTTTGTGTTAGATATGTTATAAGTATAAATAACTGGCATATTATATTGCATTATAGCTGCATTCTGCCTTTCTAAGTGGCATAGAAATTGTATTGTTTGAATTTCAACAGGATTCTCTTGGGGTTTGTTTTTGTCGTTTCAGCCCATCACCATTTTCATGAAGTAGAATATATCTGATAGAGAAGTTAATCTTTTATGGAGTGTGTTGTGATGGCATCTATTTCACAAAGTGTTTTTGTGATCTCATTGCTTTGTATAATAACGCCAAAGTTGTGGGTTTTTTCAAGAATTGTTAAAAGGTTTAGAAGGAGCATTCATTTTGAAATTCCTTGTTTTAGGTTCTATACGTGAAGAAAATGGGATAAGGTGGCATGTTTGTCCATATTGTTCTAAAGAATTTAAAAAACCAAGCGATTTAGTGCGCCACATTCGCATTCACACCCACGAGAAGCCATTCAAGTGTCCACAGTGCTTTCGCGCCTTTGCTGTGAAGAGTACTCTGACAGCACACATAAAAACACACACTGGCATCAAAGCTTTCAAGTGCCAATTTTGTATGAAAAGCTTTTCCACCTCAGGGAGTTTAAAAGTTCACATTCGCCTGCATACAGGTAAGGCCTTGAAATTGCTTTGTGTGTTCTGTGATGTGGGTGAGACCTTGAATGAGAAAAGACTGTGAAATGTGTAAGTTGTAGACATGTCTGTCATGTCATTGTTAATATCTGTCAGAGAATGTATCATTTTAGTGTTGTACATGATGAGTGTAATTTTTTGTCCTAACTTTCTAGTGTTTCATGGCTTTGAAACTTTGGGCTCTTACAAAAGCCATGGACATTTAGTTTTATGATGAGTCAGCCGTTGTTCCTTTTTGATATCACTGTTCTGAGTGTATTTAATTGTGCTTTCTAAAGAGTAATACTCTTACAATTTGAGTTCTGATTTTACTTATCCCCAGTCATCTTTAGTATTTACTCTGCATCTTCCTTTCCCTTCCCCACATTTTTGGATAATTTCACTATAACACTCAGGACTGGTTACTTCTGTTTTATATTCTTGATTACAGTGTTGCTTCATGTTTTCAGCCTCTTACACTGCATATCCTAAAACTCCTCTGATCATATGGTCCTTGTTTACGTAATATGTGAGGTCTTCAAAACCTCTTTTTCTGTGTTTGAGCTATCTTTTCCATAGAGAAAAATGAATTTTCTGCTTTTGGTAGGCTACCTGGTTGTTTTGCAATTTCTTACTTTGTTCGTACAGGTAAATAAAGTTTCAGCAAGATAAATGTGCTGCTCTTTCCTTTCATTCCTGTTTATGTAATTACCTTCTGCGAAAGTGTCATTCATTGGCTTAAGTGCATTTGGAATCCAATGTGTTTTATAGTTTGTATTTTATCCATGAAATATCAATGCTGGATTCATCTGCAGAAATTCTTTCACTTTTTTTTTGTAAACTTGTAAACCAGTATTTTTTTCTGTTAGTTTAAAGTCAAGCTTACTTTATACAAGAATTCAGATTAATTCAGAGTGGCAGAAGTACTAGGTGGCTTGGAAAATAGGTAGTCCAGTGTTTATGGAACTACTCTGTAGTTTCATATAATGTTTTACTTATTGCATTGTGAAGAGTGGTTCGTTCTTCTACGTTTTTTCTGCCTCAGATTGATAAAAGCTTTCTTCATAATACCCAGTCATGTTTCCTATCCTTTTAAGTCCAAGACACCTCCTTGAACAAAACCAGAAAGTTGTTCTGTCTCTAACTTACCGAGTTGTCTAGGAAGTCTCTCCCAAGGAGATACTTCTACTGGGTTTTGCATTATGGAAGTCTTTCTTTATACTTCTGTTGGCATGCTTTTTTGACTGCCATCTAACAGAGTTGATGTTTTCAGAGATGGATCTAGAATTTTTTTGACTTTGTCACATCGCTGTTCCCTCTCTTTTATCCTGTTATATAGCATATTTGTCTGTGTGTTTGCTGATTCCTTTTTCTCACTGTTTTTTAAAAGTTTGTTTTGGAAGGACTTTAACATGCCATGTGCAATTCTTCGGAGAGCTTCTGAAACACTTGAAAATAGTTGTCATTTTCTCATCATCCAGTTTCTTGAGAACAAACTTGCTTCAAGTGATGTCTTTCAATCCATTAGCAGTTCAGCAGATTAGTTGTTGCTTTGATTGGTTTTATGGATCTGTCTTGAAAACCTGTGTAACAATAACCACCATGAAAGAAAGCAAAAAAAAAAAACCAAAAAAACCAGGAAAGAGAATCGGTATTCTAAAGCTACGTTTCTAGGTTGATGGAAATAAAATTTTAAACTAATTTTTTTTTAATCTTTTGCAGGTGTTAGGCCCTTTGCTTGTCCTCACTGTGACAAGAAGTTTAGAACATCAGGCCATCGGAAAACTCACATCACTTCACATTTTAAACATACGGAGCTAAGAAAGCTGCGACATCAACGTAAACCCACAAAAGTTCGAGTAGGAAAGTCAAGTGGTCCAGTACCAGACATTCCTTTGCAAGAGCCCATACTCATAACTGATTTAGGTAAAGATTGAGTAAATCCATACTCTCTTGAAATTTGGATTTCAATGGAATATAAAGGTCCCATTTTAATCAAGCAAAAGCATTCAGAGCTCACTCATCTTCAAAAATGCACTTTGAAATAAGTCATCAGAAACAAACTTCTGCGAAGTGCCGTATTGTGTAGTTTGCTTCCACTAGAATTAATAAGAAGAGGATTTTTTTATTTACAGTGAAATTGTATAATCCTTATCAGTAAAAAAGTATGTGCATTTTTATATTAGGGAGTTTTATTTAAGTATTATTAGACTGTTGGTATTGAAGAGATGGCAAGACAGTTCATGACCTAGATTCTTCTTAAGATGATCATGAAAATTTAGATTACAGATATTAAATTAATGAGTCAGTGTGATACATGATTTTAAAGTATTCGTTACAATTGTGACCTCAGCTGAATTAGTGGTAATCATTAGTGGTCAGATTTCAAAAAGGCAGCTTAATTCTGGAACGTGCTTTGGAGAATTCATCCAGTTCCTTTTAATTCTGTTGTATAAATATTGTCAGGAGATTCTGTAAAATGAATTTTTGGAAGAAGTTGTACAGCCCCATCAAAACTATATGTTGTTGTCCAGTAGAGATCAGTGTGTAGTGGGTGAGGTGTTTACTCTTTGTTGTTTGATAGAACAGTCTGCTAACCCCTGACGTGTCTGTTGTGCAGTCATCTTTATGATGGAATCTTATATTGGTAATACCTTCAGCTTATATTGATAAAATTTTTATCACTCTTTAAAAATCCTTTTGCTTTCACTGCATCCTGAGTTACTGAAGGCAAGAGTAGGAGTTATTTTGGTATCAGATAGGAGAAACCTAAATTTTTGGGGTACAAACAAAACTTAGCTGACAGCTTCAGAGAGATCACACAGTATTTCTTTCTCAAGTGAACCCCAGAGACAAATATAATCCCATTTCTTGATTTTAAAGAAAAGCTCCACTTGAGTACAATAAAGATCTGCGCAGTTGAAGTCCAATTGTTGGAAAAAGATTATTATTAACAAGAAATACTATAGAAGTTGTTTCTTGTGGATGCTGATAACACACAAACTCTGCTGATATTAGAATGTTCAATGTAAAAATAATTTTTACTGTTTATCAGGAAGGTGTCATGTTTTTTCAACCCCCTGACAATATTTCCGCATTTTTATTCCTTTCCCCTGCAGAAAAATAATCTTAGTTCTCTTAGAGGTGTCAAGAACCTAATAATGTTACTCTGTAATAGTGTTAATATTTGAGTGGCACTTCTTTTGATACATATTTTGCTTTCTAAAATAGTCTTACTTTTTGTAAAAGCCTATGAAAAAAAGTCTGCAAATTGTTCTCCACTTGTTTCAATACTTTTCACAAAAGGCATAGTATTTGTCAAGTTGTATACCTGATACGCATTGATTAAATATTATTTGCTAAGTTTGAAATTGGAAGAGGAAGATATTATTGGATCAGCAATGAATTAATTACTGACAATTTTTTCTAAAGTTAATGCTTATTTTGGAGAAGGATACTACTGTAATGAGGTGGACCTGTGGATAAAAGAAGAACTTACCACTAAAATAGCATGTACAGTATGATATCTATAATGCTGAATAGATGTATGCATAATTTTAAATAAGTGCTGAAAACATTGTATTTTTGGATACTACAAGTTTAGTCATGCTTTCTTTTCAAATACTAGCTCTTCAGACTACTGCAACTTTACCAATCAATTTTTCCTTTTTGTGTGTGTGTGTTTATGCATGCAGGTCTTATCCAGCCAATCCCAAGGAATAGCCAGGTCTTCCAAAACTATTTTAACAGTAATTTCGTGAATAATGCGGAGAGACCATACAAATGTTATTATTGCCATCGAGCCTATAAAAAATCGTGTCATCTTAAACAACACATCAGGTAAAATAAGCACAATGAAGAAAGGAAATGTATGTAATAACAAATTTATGGAAAGGCATGAAATTTATGTAGTATTCACTGAAAACACCTTTTTTTTTTTTTTTTTTACCATCTCTTAAACAGTGAACCAGTGGTAATTGGTTTTTTTTTTCTGGTAGAGTTGGAGGAGGCTTTGGACTTACTCATGCCTATATGCAGTTCTAGCAGTACAAGTGGTTGTGTTCAGTGTGCAGTTTAATTTACTGACACTTGGATTCTTTTTTCCTAAACAGTGTATAGAAAATAACAAGCATTGTTTGTGAATTCTTATGGTAATTTTGTAATTGCATACTCCAAATTGCCTGCTTTCTATGTAACTCCTATTTTTTGAGAAGGAAATTTGCCTTTTGTTCTGTATAGAAGACCTAAAAGAATTTGAGCTTACATTGCAATTGAGTAAATAATGTTGGGGATCATTTTGTTGCTTGAAGCTCAGTTCAAGTTCCATGTAGTCAGTGCTTGTTACAACCACAAAGTCATGAAGTCACAGAAAAATTTAGATTGTAGGAGAACCAGTGGAGGTATCTAATCCTATCTTGTTTTGAAAAGAAGAGTAGCTTCAAAGTTGCATCAGTTTTACAATTTTGCAGTTTTACAGATAGTGAGATTTAACATTTAGTCAGGTTGTGAAAGAGTGCTCTCTGACTAACAAACTATAAATAATTAGAAGAGGAAATATGAAAAAGCTTCACCAAAGATGATTACTGGAATCTAAGGGAAGAGTCCATACAAGCAGGTGGCAGTCTGCTTGTTTTTACAGTGTAAGCTCTGTGCTGCTTTTTCGCTTTTTCTGACTCAGATCATGGTGAATTCCTCTCATACTCTCTTTAAAAATGAGTATGGGTTCCTCATACTGTCTTTACGAATCAAGTTCTGTATTTTTAAGTTCTCAGACCGCCTTGAAACAGTTCCTGGGTTTTATATGCTGTCTTAACAGGAGGAAGGGAAGCTTTACAATATCACATCTTTTCTTTTGTAATATCCTACCTAGATTTCTCACTGTCTTCTGTAGACACATTCCAGATGGATTGATTTAAATAAAAATAATTTTAAATTATACTGAAAATACAAAAATATGATGTGGGTACCAATCACCTGCTGCTGTGCTTGTCTCATTGATCTTTCAACAGGGTACTGAGGGAAGCATGGGTTTGTTTAAGGTTTCGTTGGAAGAATTAGAAACTTTTTTCTTTTTATGTGTCTTTGTAAATTGGCATTGCTGTAACTAAATTGCTATGCTTGATACTTTTGTGGACAGTGTGTCCTCATGTAGTGCTGATGATTGCTTGCAAAGCTTGTTTCCTTTTCTGAAAATGCGAGAAAATTGTAGTAGGGGTATTTTCAGTAGAGCAGTGACTGTGACTGGTGTGTCAAATTATCCCCCATGCACGCCAAGGAGGGTCAGGATACCCTACTGTTGATTTTTATAGTATGTCTTGGTAGCAAAACAGTAATCTTAATATCTGTCATATACTATGTTATGGTGTCTGATGTGGTGGTCATAGACTTCCAAGTTTACTGTAATCATAGGCTTTCCCTAACTTTACCTGATTTTACTGAATCTTGCTTCTTTTGTCTTCCATTTCCTAGCATTCCCGTTGCCTTCCTTCTAGCTCTCTCCTGGGATGCTACAATTGTAACCCTTAAAATTCTTGTTGCATTCCACTCTATTTCATGGCTTTTCCTTCCATCTGTTTTGTATCTCTGTGTAGTCCTAAAAGGAAACTCCTCTAGGAGTTCTGGAGGGAAGGCTATAGTGAGTGCTATGTACTTTGATAACATAAGTGAGAGGCTTTCCCCACTTGAATATTTTTTTCAGTAGCGTTATGAGAGACAGGTTGTGCTGTGCCTCGTTCAGGAGCTGTTAGGATGGACTGAGTTCTCTTCCCAAGAGTTTTGTTGTTAAGTGTAGTGGTAGTATGTATAAGGAGAACCGTATCTTTTTCTCTAAAATTTGTGGACAGTTTTTTAGCTGAATTAAGGAAGATACATGTGAGTGATAGTATACTAGTCTGAAGAACTACTATACCATCTGGAATGGAAAAATTAAACCCAAGTGTTGTAATGGAGACAAAGTGTGATCAGAAGAGGAGATTGGACTGTAGAACATAATTAAAACTACTCAGATGGTATTGTTTTTAGCCCTGCCAGGTTGTTTGTAACTTAATAAAGTTTGACTCCTGGATTTTCTTAATAGAGGCCTCTTTCATCCATACAGCTGTCGCCTTAGTTTGGTTTATTTTGCTCATTTAAAAATTGAGTCCTTTAATAACTTTGTAAATCAAACTGTTAAAACTATTTTAACTTCTGCTTTCTCTTAAACAGGTCACATACTGGTGAAAAGCCATTTAAGTGCTCTCAGTGTGGAAGAGGTTTTGTGTCAGCTGGAGTTCTGAAAGCACATATTAGAACACACACTGGGTTGAAAGCTTTCAAGTGTGTTGTGTGCAACGGGGCCTTCACTACTGGTGGTAGCCTCAGGCGACACATGGGGATCCATAATGACCTCCGACCGTATATGTGTCCCTACTGTCAAAAAACATTCAAAACATCACTCAACTGTAAAAAACACATGAAGACTCATAGGTATGTTTGCAATTTTTGTATGAATCTTTCAATGTAGTTCAGCAGCCGTTCCTTAAAACATACTTGGAAAGGCAGCTTTGCTCTGTAACAAATGTATATATTTGAATGGGGATTTTTATTTATGGTAGCAAACACTTAGGTACCTTTGCAGGTATGGTGAATTGTGGTGTATAGTAAAAATAAAAAACTGTTCATATAAGTAGGATATATGTCTGACTGAAACCATAAAGACTTTCTCAATTTCTTTGTAGATATGAACTTGCACAGCAACTTCAGCAGAATCAGCAGTCTTCTTCAATAGATGATTCTACAGTAGATCAGCAGAGCATTCATGTTTCTACACAAATGCAAGTGGAGATTCAAAGTGATGAGCTACAGCAGTCAGAAACTGTTGCAACAGATCAGCAGGCTATTTTAGAGTTAGACCAGCAGCCAGTAGTAGGCACAGAAGAAACAGCACTAGAACAAGAATTGGCTGATCAGCCTTTAGAGCAAGATGAGGGTGAGTATTTGAAAAATTATAAGGTTTATAATGAGGTAAGTTTACAAGTTCTCAAATAATTGTTTCTTGACAGGAACTAGAAAAATACAAGGAGTAAAGGCTACTTACTATGTACTTACAGTATATAGTACAATTTCATTCATTGGTCTTTAGGTCTACTGTTAAAATATAAAAAGAGTAGGATTTGCACCCTTTACTTGTAGCAAGCAAAACTACTAAACAAATATACAGAAAAATAATACATCCACACAACCTTACCATGTCAGTTCTCTTCTTATTAAAAAGCACTGCTGCATAGTGTACTTTGAAGGTAATACCTGTGTTTTGAGGTGAATGTTCTGTGTACTTACTCTATTTGTATTAGTGGAGCAAAGTATTTTGGTTTTGCTTATTTGCTGTTTTTCATGGTGCAGTGAGTTATCAAGTACAACAGGGGAATATAAATAAAATGTACCATAAACAGAGATTTAAATACCTCTTCAGCTAATAATTGTTTAGTTTATTTTTGATGTGAAAATTCAGATGATTGTAAAATATGGGGGTTTTGAAACAACTGTTATATACAGTTAATTACATCTTTTTTTCTTGATATTTCCCTCTTTTCTTTCCCCCTTTCTCTTCTCCTTCCTTTCCCCATTTCAGATAGATTTGTGACATCCCAGCATGCTTTACAGGAAAACATCACTCAGTTTGAACAACAGACCATAACACAGCAGCCATTTGATCAACAGAGCTTATCACAAGGTTAGTAGTAAACAAAGGAGGTAAAAAGTAGTTTTTATAAATCTTGCTTTACAGCATAGCTACGATAAAACATTTCTAAAGTGAGCATCTGTAGTCAAAGCAACTGCAATGCAGAGAACTTGCAAAAAATCATAGTTTTGGAGCTATACTTGGTAGAATATTATGAATACTTTTTTTTTTTTTCTTTTATGAGCTGATGTGTAGTCATTACAGTATGGGTTTTATAGTCAAGCATTTCATATTCTTTCCTTGATTATGTTTGAAATTGCTGTTGCAATAGGTAGTTTGCGCAAGTTTCCCCCTCAATATACATGCTTATAACCTGAGATGATCAGAAACACATTCTTAAGATTTGAGTATCTACTGGGATTCATTTTGGAAAAAGACAGTGCAAAATATAGTCAGATGAAAATCATACTTTCACCTATCCACAGCAGTTTCCTTTTATAATTTATAGAGCAATGAAACTAGCAAATTAGAAGACTGTAGGCACTTGGAAACTATTTTTTTCCCTATAAAATACAGAGAAATATGTGTAGGCATGTGTAGCCTGCAAATAGAGGAGAAATGACTGTCTTTCTTTGCTTTTCACAGCTGGATTTCTTGAATTGTTCCATAATATGAAGCTACTAAATTTGTTTTGGGTTTTGTGGCAGGGGGCTGTTGCTGAGGTGGGGAATATTCGAGGGGTTTTCATTTGTTTTGGTTTGGAAGCATACATCACTGGCTGATTCCTTGATCTCTTTGTTTCTGACTTTAGGAAATAACTTTTTGTAGCTGGTAACCAGTAGTTGGTATTCTGTCTGCACAAACTTCTCTGTTCTTAGTTTCATTCCCTTTTAATTGTGTAGTATCATTTGTAAAAACTTAATTGACTGTGGTAAGTTGCATCACATTCTGAAGAAATAGTATAATTTGCCAATTTTAATTCTCTAGGTTATGCTGCTTTGCATGTAAAGAAAAGACAATTAAAGTCTCCACCTTTACTAAACAAGACTAATCCAGATCCTCTTACAATATTATGATTACTTTCATTGGTTGACTTTTACAGTTTTTCAAATGAATGAGAAGACACTACAGAAAAAAAATGCAGCCTTTTGTTCTACGTTACTCTGAAAGTGATGGTGGTTTTTGTTTGTATTTTTTTTAATGGCTCCTTGGAATTTAAAAGCCCAATAAATAACTCTTTTGTTACCTTATTTAAACTTCAGTTTCTATGTATATGTATCTTCTGTATTATATGAATATTGAATGATTTCTTGGGGAGGGGAAAGACTCTTCTAAAACTCACAAAACCTTTCATCATCAGAAATCTAGACTGATCATCAGTACTCTGTAAAACTGGTTCAGAGAAACAGGACATTTGTGGTGTGGGCTTTTTAAAGTCTCATTTGTATAAGATGTCTCCTATTCTACTTGGAATCTCATCCACAGATTCCCAACTCTTTGAAGTTTCCTTGAAGATCCTGGAGCCCTTCAAAATTTTTGAATTTCAGGTAGGTAAGCATTTGCGCGGATGCATGCGTTAAATTGGTCGACCCTCTCCCTATGTCTGCATCTGTGCTTCATGCTCCTAATTTCTTTTTCCTATCAGCTAGGCTGAACGTTCAAGCTCAAAACACTATGTCTTTTTTATTCTTGATATTTGAAGGCTGTATTCTTGCTAAAATATTTTGCTCCAGTGTTTATTAATAAAATGACATAGGAATTTTAAGAAAGTCTTTGATAGGTTTTTTGATTTTTCTTTTTCCTTTTTTAAGAGAAAAAGCCCAACTTTGCATTTTAGTCAGACAAGTCTAATCTCTAGGTCTGCACAGACCTGCCAGAATTTTGTTTCTTCTTTCCAGTTTGTTCGTAATATTTCTATTGAATTTCTTGTTTGTTTGGATAGATTTTCTTCCTCGTATGTTCAGACTTGTAAGGTGCAGATCCTATGAGGGTGCTACAGTATCATAATCTATGATTCATTTGAGCCAGATTTGAAAGCTTAGGAAAAGGACTTAGGTTCTTTGTAGTTTGTGTTCAGGCATCTTCATTTGAAGACTTTTTAGTGATGCCAGAACAAACAACTCTGTCTTTTATCTGAAATTGTCGTGGGTTTTTGAATATCATCTGTCACCAAATGTGTTTTCATACATATTTCATCACCTTTACTTCCTTTAAAGTCTCCCTGTAAGCATGGTTGAATGATAATTCAAATAGTGGTGATAGGAAAGTGATCTTGAAAATACAGAAGTCCAAATGCTGTTAATTCTATAGCCCATACAAATATACCCTTGCCACCAGAATGCTGTTTTGCTTTCCTAAGAAGCTGATCTGCAATCTCAGGACTTTGTATTCTGTTTTTTCAGTAACTGTTTACATATATTTGCAGTCAGTACTGTTCAGCTGGTTGCCAAAGTTGCCTAAGAAGCAAACCTGCAGAATGTGTAATTGCTAGTCACCGATCCCTGCTGAGATGCACATGTGCATGTCAATGTTTATAATGTTAGAATTTGAATGATCTGTCACTAAAGACTTGAAATTTTTTCTGATTTAAATATTGTATTTGCTACAAGCTATCATAGTGTTGTTTTCTCATTCTCACATGCAAGACACATCTTTCTATTAGTGAAATGATTTCCAGAGTATTCTGTTTTTCAGTATGTTTTGTTAATATAGAAGATAATAGGTTGGATGATGTCCTAAAGCCAAAAAAACCCCAAGCAAGAGAAATGATTACCTGTACTGAAAAACATGAAATCCAATTCCAAGTTTAGAGGACTTAGTACAAAGAGACCCCCCCTTACTGTACAGAGCTTGTACTGTACTGTACATGTTCTCTGTTCTTTGAAGATTGATCAAAAGCTTCTGAGAGACACCATATAGTGATGAAAACAAGAGCAGAAAATAAAGGTTGTGAAATTTCTCTCTCAGACTGAATGTCTGGGTGCTGGTGCTGGGTGGTACGGGTTTTTTTTTAGTGCTGTTCTGTAGAAATAGTATGGTAGTAGCAAATGCCTTTAGAATGGTCAAAACTGTCAGATCTTTTTTAAATTTTTAGGGGAAATTGACCCCTTTGCTAGGTATTGATTAAAATGGGGGATGCCTTATGTATATTCTTGTTACGGCTTTGGTTTGTATTTATTCCAGAACTACTTTCAGAAGTAGCATTTCTTTCTTCAGTTTGTGCTCTAATACCTCTACATTCAGAACTTCTCTTCCTGGGCATTTTGTTGCATGATCCTGGGAAATTTTTCAGGGTGTCAATAATTTGTTTGAAGGGTGTGAAATGAAACAGGTCATGGTATAGTGACTGCTTTTTTCTTTTTGCCTAGTAAAATTTACCTACTGATTAAGAAAGAAGTTCCAAGTTTTTTAGATAGTATATTTAATAGTTATGTCCTTTTTTTTTTGTGTAGGGCATGGAAGTGACATCACTTTGCTTCAGTTTCTTTTTTCGTATTCTCATCTGGTGTAGTGGGAACGCCATTTTTGTATTAAGATACTTCTAAAAGTTAGTTGAAAAGTAGAAATTAGCAGCCCTCTTATCACTGCAGAACTTCTTGTTGCTTTTTTTCAGGCTACTTTTTTGTCATTTCACGAAGGGTAATTGAGGTGCGAGGTTCAGCTTTTATGATCTTTTTTTCTTGTACTCTTGTGGTAGTTCTAGGAGAGGAAATGACATACAAGTTTCAGTATTAGGTTTGGTTAATCAGTTATGACCTGATTAGTAATGCCTTCAAGATTTGTTTACATTTGTGAGTTTTCATTCTATGGTGGAGGCAGTAGCGTACAAGTAGGGTTTTTTCTCTATTGATTACAATATTCTTCTGCTGTCGAAAGTGCCTTTGGGGAAAATTTCTGCTTAAATTCAACACATCCAGGTTTTTGTTTTACTGTTACTCAAAACATTCTTTAAGCATTGCTTTTTGGCCTTTGATGCTGTGATCATCTGATGTGGGTTTGTTTCTACCCTGTTTTCATGATCTTCACCTTTTTTGTCCACTAAAGGCAAACTGCACAGAAGTACTAAAATTGTTGCCCATACTTTAATTACTGATACCTGTGGTTTCATTTTTTTCCACATGACATTGTGGGTTATTTTTTAATACTAGAAGCATTAAGACTTAAAAGGATGGATAAAAGGATATCTCTAATAGCATTAAAAAACACTGCAATCTGAGTTATATTTCCCTGGCTCTGAATCATTGGTGCTACCATTTCAGTCATTCATTTAGAAAAGGAGATGATTAAGATCTGCTGTTTCAGGAGAACAAAACCAAATAAAAATTTCAGGGTTTTATATTGGTAATGTGAATAAAAATGTGTATATTTTTTACTTTGCAGTTTGCCTTTGAGAGGCTCTACTTTACTGTTATCTAAAGAGTGGGAATATGTGGAGGAGATCCAAAGTAGGAGAAAATGGGGTTACTTTATCAGAAACTGGACTTCTCCTATTGGGTCATCTCCTCCACTCACCCGCCATCCTCCCCACTGAGCTTTGCATCCTTGTGATCGGCTTCCAGTGTAGTTAAGGGAGCGTGGTACCAACGTGGATAAAGGGAGATGGGTCAACCTGTTTGACACATGCATGCTTACATACAAGAAATTCAAAATTTCAATGGCTCTAAGGTAATTGTGGCACCCTGAAGAAACTTCAAACAGTGTTTTTCTGTGGAGGAGATTTTCCAATAGAATTCCAGCTAACGGTAAGTAACCCTATTATGCCTATTGCGTAGATGCCAGAGACATACCTGTGTTTTGACGCTCAACAGTGAAGAGTACAACTATTGCTATGTGGTAATGCTACTTATTCTCTTTTGAAGGTAGTCTTCAGAAAAGTGTGGTGTTATTCAAAGTCCAATTCAGTGTGTTTTACAGGTTTATGACTGTTTAATTTCTGGCAGGTTTTACAGTGAATGACAGCTACAATCAACAGACTCAATTTCCAGCTGTACAACAGCTGCAGGATTCAAGCACACTTGAATCTCAGGCTCTTTCAACGAGTTATCATCCACCAGCCCTTCTTCAGGTTCCAAATACAGACACTATTAATGTAGTAAGTACTACTTGAAGGCAGGATTTGTTGTTCCTTGTTCAGTTGCGACTTTTTTGTACCATTTCATTGGTGATTAGGTAAAATGAGAAGTAAGAAAAGTTTCGCCATTTTCTCTCTAGATTGCTTACGTTTTACAACTGGAAAATAGGAAGTTGAGGAGAGGATAAGTGACTTGACTACAGTTTCTAAAAAGGCATTGTATGTTTTGATGCTCTAGACTTAAAAAATACTGTAATGTTGGATTGTGAGTTTAAAATTTAGGAGAGGATGTAATGTTATGAAATAATTTTGCATTATTGCATTATATTCTCTCGTAATTATTGAATTGCTGTAGACATAGATGATCAAACAATAAAAAGAAAGCATTACAAATCTTTAGTGATCATTCATGGAGCTTGCATATTGCTGTGTATGATGTTCTTGCATAGTTCTCATTTAGTTAAATATGTAAAAGGACTCAATTGCTAAAAATACAGTTTAAATGTAACTTGAGATGGGGTTTTTTTTGGTGGTAGAAGTACCTAGCAGGGAGACAATCTGTTGTACTGTATTTACCACGATTATCTCTATGAGTTACTGTCCCTTCAAGCTTGTTTGCAAAGTGCAAATGTTGTCAGAGAACTGATGCGGGTTTTAGGATCTGGAAGAGTTTGGGTCATTTCAAGTCTACAGGCTTTGGAATTTCCCTTGGCTTCAAATTTTGAAGCATACTCTTCTTCTCAAGGATTATTCTGTTGTGGCTTTTACTTACCGGAATTTTCAGAAAGTAGTGAAGTCTGTTAGCAACACTGTGTTTTGCTGCTTACTCAGTGTTTAAAATGGCTGCTCTAGTTTTAAATTTAACTCCTCAAACACTAGAAAATCTAGACTACTTAGATACATTTTTGTGGAGATTCAGAGAAGTGTTAGGTGCACCATGTTGTCTGTTTATTCCAGTTCAGTAGCTGAACATTTTGATGCTTTCCTTCTCACTATGTGAGAGGTATTATACTGCGCTCCTAATTTCCTGTCAAAATATATGAAAGCATAAATTGAATTATTTGCATTGACTGTAAATGCTGTAATTTTTTCTTGCCTATTTGTGTGACTATATTTAAGTGTTGTGTTATTGACATTTACCTGAGGCTTTGATTTTTAGACCACTCGCTTGATACAAGATCAGTCACCACAGGAAGAACTTGAATTGCACACCCAACGGCCTCATTTTCTTGAGGAAAATGAAGATCAAAGTAGGCGTTCATATAGGTATGTTACGCTTTTAGTTTTTGTAATAGAATTTCCTGGATCTTTTATGGCTAAAAATTACATCAAACTAATGAAAACAATTTTCTTCTAATAGGTGTGAATATTGCAACAAGGGTTTTAAGAAATCCAGCCATTTGAAGCAACATGTACGATCACATACTGGTGAGAAACCTTATAAATGCCAACTCTGTGGCCGTGGTTTTGTTTCCTCGGGAGTTCTTAAGTCACATGAGAAGACTCATACAGGTAACAAGAGTATACCAGCTCTATATTAGCTTAACCCATGTTTGGGTTTTGTAAAGTGTGAGTAAGCTTAAAGAAATAGCATGCTACTTATTTGTTTCTGTTACTTTAAGGAGTTAAAGCATTCAGCTGTAGCATTTGCAATACCTCCTTCACAACTAATGGCAGCCTTACCAGGCACATGGCAACTCACATGAGCATGAAGCCTTACAAGTGCCCATTCTGTGATGAAAGCTTTCGAACAACTGTTCACTGCAAAAAACATATGAAAAAACATCAGGCAGTCTCCTCAGCTGTAGCAGCAGCTACAGATACAGGAGGGGGAGGTAAATTATTTCATTTTTACTTTTACAGTCCTTACTACATAAGAAATACAGATGTTTTGGTGGATTACATGAATGCTGTAACAGTAATGGTACAAAATAGCCTTCCAGCATGGATAATGTCTGATGTTCAGAGCTGCTGAAATTGCTCTCTTATCTAAATTGTTTAAAGAAATTAGTTTTCCAGGGTCTGTCCAGCGCATTAAAGGTATTGTATGTGACATAGATACTTGAGTATGTCACTAAAGTAGAAGGTTTTTTGTCCTATATTACTTAACCTGTGTTATTGTAAAAGTAAGAATCATAAATCCAGCTTTTTTAAAGATGAAGTACAGACATGAGTAGTTAGACCTCTGAATGAGATTAAGTCCGAGCATGTAATGTAGTGACCAAGTGTTTAATAATAAAGCCTTCTATTTTTTGTAGTTTCAGCTGACAGATTAAACTAAACAGACATGGTTTTTTTGTTTTGGTTTGATTTTTTGTTTTGTTTTTTTTTTTTTTTACTTAGTAGTTGCATGTGTTGAAGATGATGATGAAAGCTCTGAAAGAACTTCCAGAAAATCTCGTCCTGGTGTCATAACTTTTACAGAAGAAGAAACAGCAGAACTAGCAAAGATTAGGCCTCAAGAAAGTGCCACTGTTTCAGAAAAAGTTCTTGTCCAGTCGGCTGCAGAGAAAGACAGAATTAGTGAGATCAAAGATAAGCAAGCGGAACTGGAAGCAGAGCCCAAATATGCCAACTGTTGCAGTTATTGTCCCAAAAGCTTTAAAAAACCCAGTGATTTAGTCAGGTGAGGAATTGAAAAGTTTCATATGTTTTTAATTTGCTGAATAGTTCACCAGAAACTTTAGAAATAACAGTGTCATATAACTCTTTATGCCCAAGTTGAAGTCTGACTAATATTCACATAAATTTTTATTTTTCACAGTCATTTAAAAATGTGTCACGGTGTTACATATTGTGAATATGACTAATCCAGCCTTGTCATATTTATTTTCCTGCAGTATTAAAATTATCATTATGAAGTTTTAAAATAAATTATTTTTTCTTGCTCTAAGACTTACAAATAAAAACATGTAAAAATCTGTTGAAAAAATGCAAATACTTAAATCATCTTGTTCTGTGTAGTGTAATGCTACTATAAGTATTTACTTCTAAAATTAGTAAAATAGAAAATAAATATTTATACAAACTGACATAAAAGTAGAAATTCACTTATTCATGTGTCCTGGAATTACTAGGCATGTTCGCATCCATACTGGAGAGAAGCCGTATAAGTGTGATGAATGTGGAAAGAGTTTCACCGTAAAATCCACTCTGGATTGTCATGTTAAAACACACACAGGTCAGTAAGGTTTTGCATGTCTTTGTTGAGAAGCTGGTTGCTTTCTTGACCAGCTATTCAAGTACAGATTTTGCTAGGAATGCTTGCTGTGTTTCACTGTGATCTAGTATTTGGAACTGTGGATGGCACTGCTGGGGGAAATTTGGTACTTGTGACATCATCAAATGAATCGCATTAGAACATTCTGAGTAAACCATGTTATTATAGCCTTCTGTATTAGCAGGCTTCTAAAGCATACCCTTAGCTCATGCAAAAACTGTATGTAAGTATCCAGAATATGTTCATGTCAAATCTTCTGTAGCATTTCAATGATAAATGATTTTCCTGAGTAAGAAGGTGGAGTTGGGGGAATCTTACAAAATTAAGTTAGAGAAAAAAAACCCTATAGACATTAATGCTTGTGCTGCTAAATAAACTGGAAAATAAGTGTACAAAAATCTTGAGCATTCCCCTGCTCGAATCTTGCAAGTTGAGTGTAAACCTAATATCTGTAATATTTAGATTTTTATGGTAGTTCTTTTGTATTACAGAGAGAGGTCTGATTTTAGTAGTAGTATTTTTCAACCCCTATTTTGTGCTAATTAAAAAAAAACCTTCTGAATCTTTCATACTTTTCTGCTTACCATTGAATTTCTGTAATAAACCCAGTGCTGAACTAATTAATTTCTTAAACTGTCTTCAGTTTCATTATTATCTCTTTTCAAAAATACAAAAAACAAGATAGAAGACTTTTAATGCTGTAATGCATAATTATTTTGCTTATGGAAGCTCCCTCTTCATTTTACTGTATTTGTAGTTTCTAATGTTGTTTAGTAAGAAATAGTACTCGTGTTACGTGAAATTGTTGTGTAGATCAGTATCTTGTCTCAGTAGCAGATAGTAAGGAGAATGAAAGTAACAAAGCAGGGGTTTGGTCATGTACCTCCAGGTTCAAGCAGTTTACAAATTGTGGGACTCTGAATAAGAGATTGCATTTCTTTGCTCTCTAGCTTTAATGGAGTATTTTACATTAGTTTTATCCACTTGTTTTCTGAACCCAGAAAAAATGGGTAAAAAGAAATGACTATTTCAGTAGAGTCAGTAGTAGTAAGTTCCTGGATTCAAGTTTGATTTTCAGTTTGCTGTCTTGATAATTCTGTTCCTAAGCCCACTATTTTTTTAATCTGAGAAATGGTGAGGAATTGTTTCCCTTTCTTAATTTTTAAGCTCTTTATGGTTGTACAGACTTTTTTATAATATATAATGGAGCTTGTAAATTATGATTTTAACATCCTTAAACGGATTTTCCCAATCTGCTATTCATTCTCTTTCACATTACATATAGTACAATTTTGACTGTATGAGTCCTCGCTCAGGTGCTTAAGAACTCTTTTCCTGACTTCCAGCCTTGTGAAAATTGTCTGTATCAACCTTTTGTGTTCAGTCTTAGAACTGTTTTTATTTAGTTCATGAAAAGACTCTGTCCTTTCATCCTCTGACAGTATTTTTAAGGTCTTTTCATATAAAACCAGTGTAAAATTCAAAAAATCCAGATATCAGTGGAAATCTGATCTTCTTCAAAGAGCGCTCACAGATTTGTGAGGTGTAGTTTTCACTGCAAAAGCTACATCACCTTTTCCCTATTGTAATTAATTTTATCTTGTGGAGGTTTTCTTCCATGTTCTTTTATACTTGGGCCAGCCTCTGCTGTGCAGTTTTCTGCATTAGAGCCTGGATTCCTTTCTGGAATGCTGTTGTAATCTGTGGGCAATACCTACACGTAATAGTTCATTGGTTTTATATCGAGACATACATAATTTATCTAAATGAACAATGAAGAAAATTTTTACAGTATTAATGTCTGGAACTACCTTAAAAATAGTTCCGTTTGAAAAGCTACCCTGTTCCTCAGCTATAAATGAAAGTTGCCTGGATAGGAGCCTGCCTGATATCGTCTGTAATCAGCATTGATCCAAAGAATTAGTTTGGGGCTTTACTGGAAGTACTGGCTGATTCAAGGTTTTTAATTGAGGTATATGGTTCTTTGTCTGAGCACTTAGCTCCTGTATCCTGATATAGCATAAAGTGGGATCATTGAAGTCACGCACTATTGCATTTCTGTCTTCATTGCTTTTCCAGTTTCCTGATTATGTAACAGTTCTTGTTAACATGTTTATGTAGCCAGTAGTGTGGTACAACTGTCAATGGCATAAAACCAATAACTGTCAATGGCATTTAAGTTTTGCTATATTTGGGAGCAGTGCCGATTTAGTGTTTGCCATTCCTCGATGACTTTTCATCCAAATTTGTGATCGTCTTCCCTCCAAGTTTCCCTTGTGGACACTAACTAAAAACTACAAAACTACTGAAAACATAGTTCAACCATCTTCCTTTTCTCTTTTCAGATTCCTAGTATTTACACGAAAGGCCCAAGAGTCAGGTCATACTCTCATTCCGTATTTAAATAACAGGACTTCAGATGCTCAGTTTGTTCCATCGTGCTTTTTTTTTTTTTTTTTTTCTTTTTTTTTTTTCTCTNTCTCTCTCTCTCTCTCTTATTTTTCCAGCCTCCTTTCTCCCAATGGGTGGGGATTTTTTATTTAGTGGAAAGACTGCTAGATGGCTTCCTTTGTGGCACTTCGAATGTGGCGAAGATGACTTTGCTGCAGCCCAGATTCCCATAGTCTTACTGGTTCATGTTATTGGGCTCTTTCTTCTCCATTATTTGAAACAGAACATTGTTAGAGGTTTACTTAGTTTTATTGAACAAGAAGTGACAACAGTGTGCCAGAGTTTTGTAATTTGAAGTAGGTTGAATTGTAATTCAGGAATTTGATAAGAGATTTTTCTATGTAAATGGAAACTAGAACTCAATAGCAGGAATCATAGGCACATACTGCGCTTGTGATTTCTTTACCAAATGCATTGGTTTCTTTACCTTGTTTAGCTAGGAAGCAATATTGTTCTGAAAGGCCTAGGAATTTCAGGAGTTACAGTGGGTTTTCAGCTGCAGTGGCGTGTTTTCTGCCAGATATTTACATTATGCTTTTTGTGAATTGTACAGCTGTGCATATGGTTAAAGAAATAAACCCTGTAGTTTGCTGTTACCTGTAGTACATTAAAATTCCATTTGAGACCACAGATGTTTTTCAGATGTTATGCACTCTGAAAGGAGAAACAAAAAGGACTGTGTATGTATAGACCAGATTTCCTTACTTCTGGATTACTCTCAGGGGTTGATATTTTGTTTTAGAATGTTACCTCACTTAATTTTAGTAGTTTCCTACTTGTAATCCATTAATACTAGTTAATTGAGGCAGCATTGAAACAGAAGAATAAAGCTGCTGGAATTAGAGAGGAAATGAGTGGCTAAGTAAGTAGGAGCCAAATGCTGAAGAGGTAGAGATAAAACTTCTAATTCTCCGGTTTATGAGCTGTGTAGTTGAAACAACTGGATTAGTCAGGAAGATGAGATGAGGAGGAGGACAGAGGTGTGAAGGTGACCAAATAAGATTCTGCATGAAAGCTTTAAAAGCATAATGAGTTTTAGTAAAAGAAAAAAGGTTAATATGCACTTTATTGAGAACCTTAAATCATTTGAAAAGCAGCCAAGTGATAAAATCCAATTATTTCAAATTTATTCTGTTCAAATTAGTTTAGAATCTGTTATGGGTTTTGTTGAATGGATGATTTAGTCCTGTCAATCTTTTTAGAGATTTAATCACTTATCTTTCTGGTTTTGAAACTTTTCTAGGGCAGAAGCTCTTCTGTTGTCACGTGTGCAGTAATTCTTTTTCTACAAAAGGCAGTCTGAAAGTCCACATGCGCCTGCATACAGGAGCAAAGCCCTTCAAATGCCCACACTGTGATTTGCGGTTTCGTACTTCAGGGCGCAGAAAAACCCACATACAGTGTCATTATAAACCGGATACAAAGAAGGTTAGGAAGCCTGTTGCCCGGACTTCAACTGAGGGACTACAACCAGTCAGTCTCCTTAATTCATCCTCAACAGACCCTAATGTTTTCATCATGAATAACTCTGTTTTGACGAGTCAGTTTGATCAAAATTTACTTCAACAAGGACTTGTGGGCCAGGCTATCCTGCCTGCTTCTGTGTCAGGTAAAAATGGATGGCATGGTGGTGGTGGTGTGGAGATCAAGTTCTGAAATTTTCTTTCTATTAGAGTTCAGAAAGTTTTGCCAAACACTGCTTGACAAACAGGTAAGACTTGTACTGAATTTATGGTTTGATGCACAGTGGTGACATGAAAAGAAATTTACTTATTTAAAAATGCAGTTCACCTAAAAAGTCTCTTCGGTTCTGCTGTGGTGTTTCACTGCAGAGAGGAAGAAGATGCGGATAACAAATAGCTGGAGTACTTGTATTCTTTTTGGTAATACTTTCTGGTTTTTTTAAAAAAGAAAAGAAGCAACATAGTTGCTCTGTTTGTCTACAATGATTATTTAGGTGAATAATGAAGTGTGTCTTTTAAGTGCATATCCTCTTCTCTACATGTGTAGTTATTTGTCCAAAATAAAAAGAAAAAAAACCCCACACCAAAAAAAAGCCATTTAAAGACAAGAAAACTCCTTAGCAATACAAAAAACCAGTAGCATGGGCAAGTATGTTAGATAATAAAGTGCCTAGGATATGAAGTCTCACCAATTGGCAGTGACTACAGCTGCATTAGCACATTAGATGTGCCACAGGCCGTTCTTTGAGGCCAGCTGGCAGAGAATAGCCAACATGCTTCATGTTGCAAGAAAGTGACCTTTTGAGAATGATCCTTGCTAATTTCTGATTTTTTTTCAGGTATTTTTTGTGTAAGTGCTCACTGACCCAATATTTGTGTAAGTGCTCAGGTAAACTTGGGACAGGGATGATTTTAAGAGCAGAATAGTGTTCAGGTCTCTGGCGACGTGCCTTGATATTATTAAATGTACCACTTAAATTGTGGGTCTTGGGCTGTCTGTCATTTCTGAAAGTGAGACTTTGATTTTCTGTGCTTCTTTGGCATTTTTTTCAGTACATGTCTATGGTTTTGCGGGTGTGCCCACAAATGCGGAGTATTATATCAGTCTCATATTTAAGTGTAGCCATTTCAGCTTATGTGGTTTGACCTAAGCTCTTGTCCAAAATGAACAAATTGTTGGTGTTCACAAGATACCGATGTTACTTGACAGGCACAGTTAGTGATAAACTTGTGATGAAAAATCAATTGATGTTTGCTTGGATTTTTAAACATAATAAGGAGGAGTGTTTAGTGTGTCCAGATGTCATAGAAAGAGGCCTTCTTAAATTGAGACTAGTAATGTGGGTTTTGCCCAGGGCAGGTAATTTTTGGATGCATTGTAAACAGGATTTATTATACTAAAGAATTCTGAAGAGGGAAGGATAGGTGTTTTTGAATCATCAACCAAAGGATGCTGGTTGATCACACTCAGGGTGTTTGGAGAAGGAGGTACATCAAACACAAGATGACTTTTTCCTTGTATTCTCTCAAGACCTTTTGTAGAGATGATCTATTCTGCACTTTTGAAATTAGAACTTTTCAAGTTTTAGACTTTTGGATTTCAATTGCTAATGTGCCTTTATTTTCATCCGTATGAGTATGGAGAATGAACTTTGACACTTTGATATTGAACCGTGTCTGTGCTGTGCAAAATGTGGCATTAACTTTCATGTGTATGTTCAGAGTCAGAATGTAAATATCTTCTGTGTGTGCTGCTTTGTTTAGGTGCAGCACACTTGCCGAGGAAATCGAAATCAAATTTCTCCAGATTTCTAATGCTACTCTGGAAGGATTCTCATTTTGTAAGCTGCTAGCTAGTGCCTAAATAGCAATCCTTAAATCACATGAGATTTATGAGGCTTTAAAACAGGCAATCGTCTACTTCAAATTATTTTTCTTGTCATGAATAAATGTGTGTGTACATAGCTTTTATACTGATTTAGTTTATAAAAATAAGGACACTGAAAGAGGTAGTCAGTAATGGTAAATAAAAACATTACAATATAACTGTTTTCTTTGGTAGCTGGAGGTGACTTAACTGTGTCCTTGACAGATGGTAGCTTGGCCACTCTTGAAGGAATACAGTTACAACTTGCTGCTAATCTGGTTGGACAAAATGTTCAGATTTCCGGAATAGATGCCACTGGTATTAACAACATAACATTACAGGTAAGTTGCTCACTGTTTCTTGCTTTTAATTCTATAGAGTCACTTTGAGGGCTGAAGAAAGGTTAAGGAGCCTACATAATTCTGGAAGAGTTCCCTTGAGTTGAGCGAGCAGTAACATATTGTATCAGTTGTACAATGTTAGAAGACTTAAAAACGAGCTGCACAGTGGGATATTTTGTTGATTTGGTTTCTTTCATTTTCATTTTTCTCAGTTTGTTTTACCTCTCTGGGATTTTGACATACTGCTTTAAAATATGTATTTTTTTTTTTCTTTTAATTGCATTTTGTCTTTACACTTCAAAAGTACTTCAGGTTCCCACCCAAAAGGCACTACCCCCCTTACCCCCCAAAACAAACCCAAATTATTGCACGGAATGTGCTTTTCTGAACATAAGACACTGTGTTACTTTGCAAGCTTTTAATAGTTGGATTCACAATTTAAATCCACTCTGAGTTTGTAAAAGGAACGACAGAAAGGGGTGAGATGATCGCATTCAAAAGTGTTTGAGATGTGTGAAACAGTGATTTTCTTGAAATTGGTTGTGTTTGATCAGTTGCACAGAATTTTTGGTGTTGTAGGAGACCTCTGGACGCCACCAAGTACAACCCCAAGGTCAGGGAAGGGACATGTGCAGAGTTACATTGAGTTGTTCATAGTCCCTCTGCTCAAGGAGTTTTAAGCATAAAATGAAGACATTTTAATTTTTTCTCAACTGCTAAACGTCTCATAAGAGTAAAATGTCTTATCTTTAAGTATAGAGAATGGCTGTTGGCTTGTGAAATGAGACCTTAATGACCCCTAGGAACTGAAAAATAAATAATTTCTGGTATCAGTCTTCTCTGTTCTCCATGCCTTTTCACTTTCAAAGGCTTGGAGACAGTGATAAGTATTACATGCACTAATAAGACAGTACAGAATACCAGCAATGTGTTTACCTGGGGCCAGGCATGCTGATATGGAACTGGTCATGATTTCCTAAACATTTTGCTGAGGGAACGGAGGGAAGGTGAATCTGAATACACTGGTTACATAGTCACTTTAGAGACTGGCTATGCACAGACACATAATAATTAAATTTAAATTTTAAATTGTTAATTATAATTTTTCAGTACTATATATACTCTTTATGCAATAAACATGTATTCTGAACTTACATTAAGAATATTCATTTAACTTATTTTGTTACCTTCAGTTTGATTGCTGAAAACTTGTTTTTCAGATCGATCCAAGTATCCTGCAGCAGACATTACAGCAGAGTAATTTACTCACTCAGCAGCTGACTGGAGATCCCACCATGGCTCCCCAGAATCCCTCCCTCCAGGCAACAGAAAATGCAGTGCCAGCTAATGTGGTTATTCAGCCCATATCAGGCTTGTCTTTGCAGCCCACAGTAACATCATCTGCTAACATGACGATAGGGTCCCTGTCTGAGCAGGAGTCTGTGCTGACAACCAGCGCTAATGGTAAGCACTGCCAGTAGTTTTATCGTGCTTTCAATTTCTTAATTTTACTTGGAGTATTACCCACAGTGAGAAAATGTCACCCCCCTGCCTCTCTCCGCTGCCACCAAACACCTCATTGTAATAAAATAAACTCGCAGTTTATGCTTGAGCATCTTCAGCAAATTTTACAGCTTTGTGTTACGATTTCTTGAAACAGTTTTTTTCAGAAGGTGAATTAGAGAGTAGGTTTAGATTAGCTATTCTTTACTGTGAAGGTGGTGAGGCGCTGGAGCAGGTTGCCCATAGAAGCTGTGGGTGCTCCATCCTTAGAAGTGTTCAAGGCCAGGTTGAATGGAGCTTTGAGCAGTTTGGTGTAGTAGAAGTTGTCACTGCCCATGACAGGGGAGTTGGAACTGTGTGATCTTTAGGGTCCCTTCTAATCCAGGCCATTCTATGATTCTATATAGTGAAAATACTTAAGAACTTCCATAGTCTTCAGCAAAATACAAAGTCTTCATTCTGAAAATCTTAACTGCAGAGGAACGATTTGGGTGTGAAAAAAATTTATATTTTAGACTGCCAGTTCTAGCATCTCCCCTTGGCTGCATTGATTATAGTAGTTCAGAAAATAATGTATAAATTGCTTTAAAAAGTTATATCAAAAATTCCACCGAAGGATATTCATGGAATTTCTTTTTTGTTCTACCGCTTACATTTAGGTACACAAGATATTACTCAAGTCATGACTTCACAGGGTATGGTGTCATCTACAAATGGACAACATGAGATAATGTTGACCATAAATAATTCCAGTCTGAGTCAAGTTCTAGCTCATGCTTCAGGTTCTACTACTGTGACCTCATCAGGAAGTCCTCAAGAAATCACTCTTACAATATCTGGTTTGTGTTTTTAAAAATCTTTAATGATACCAGATCTCTATTTCATAAAGTACCTTTTCAGTAGCATACGAGGATTTTCACAGTCCCCAGTTTTCCCATGGTGTATTTTTCTTTTATTCATCACCTTTAAAAGATACTCCCCAAATCTGCATTTGAAAACCAAACACATTTGCTTTGAGAATATGTTAGATTGGTTCACTGTTTCATTTGTAGCCTCAGTTAACAGCTAGATTTTTATAGATTGATCAAGTTGATGCTTTGAATCTAGATAAGTGAGATCCATATTTGTCTAAATATTACTAATGTCAGGTATTTCTGTACATGTTAGTATCTGTATTTGCATGATCACATCTGTATTAAAAGCGTGCCAAAAGTCTGTGTAGAAATTAATTCTATGTTTTGGTTGTATTTTCTACTTTTATTATTTTATGATCTTCTGTTTATAGTTGTAAGAAAAGTAGCAGAGTAGTGTTGAGATGATTCTAGTTACAATAGGACTTATTTCTATTCAGGCCAAGATCTTATTCAGCATAATTCTGGAAGCACTGATCTGAATACTGGCTTGAGGCTGACAGCACCAACCATCAGCAGCCAGACTACAGGTGCTACATTAACTATAAGCAACGACCAACTTCTTTCTCAGGGCCCTTCACTAAATGCTCCAGGTATGCATACAATGATATTTCTAATTGAAAATAATACTTTATTTTAAAAATAAATATTAGAATGAAATGGTACAATCTTGCACATCCTGATTCAGGAACTTTGAGTGTTCTGTGTTTTCTCGCAAGCTTTAAATTGTTATGTCAGTTTAAATGAACCTTATTCCACACAGTAAGAAAAAAATGAAAACAAGAAGACATATTCTAAATTAGTACTTTTAGGCAGTTACGGGAGTACTGAAGAACTGTATCTGTAAACTGGAGGATAACAAAATCTGGCGCCTTTGCTGCAGAAGTCATAAAGTACCAAATTTGCTCTGTTACTCGAATTTTGAGATTTTAAGTATGTATATGAATTTCTCTGTATGTATGTTTGTATATGCACGTGACCACCTGTGTGTGCAATATTATGTTCATGAAGCTACATTTAAATATAATTTTTTCTAATTTTATCATCTGACTGACAATTTTAGGTGCTTGATTAGCTGTTTAACCGATTTTGTTGATTCCAAAACAGAAAGTCGTAGCAATGAGAAACAGAAATTACTGAGTTCACTTACAATAAGTTTGCAGTGTAGAGTTTATGTTTGTAACAGATTTTTTTTTTTTATCATTTTGCATGTATTTTAGAACTTAATACAACAGGTGGAACAAACCTTCCTCCAGCAACACCTATATCTCAGTCTGCAGTTTCTGCACAGAATTTGGTAATGTCTTCGTCAGGAGTTGGAGGAGATGGTAGTGTCACTTTGACTCTTGCTGACACTCAGGGAATGTTGTCAGGTGGTCTTGATGCAGTTACACTTAATATCACTTCACAGGTAAGATGCTTTTCTGAACTGACAGATAAATTGATCTTTCTGTCTTACATGGCAGGAATTGGAGATTTTACTTAGAAAATGTTTTTGTCTTGTAAGTAATTAGTATTTGAAAATTTAGTTAATTTTCCTTCTCTCAGCCAACCGTGTGTGTATGGCATCTAGAAATATGAACTGTTTAAACAGAAGTGCAGATAAGTTTTGCCGGATTGTTTGTTTTTTTAAATGAGCAGATAGGTTCTACTGTTTCAAACAGTGTTTGAGATGAGTTTTTAGTGTTAAACTATGTACTTCATCATCACTATTCAGTAGTACAGCTTAGTACTCCAAAATATATTATGTTGTAAATTTTTTTTCCCTGTTTGTGAGCTTCAGAGTTGAAGAGCAGTTGTGACAGTTCTTTTCACAGCAAGTAATAGGACAGAATTTAGTTGACTATCTTTAATAACAGGTGGCATTACGGGAAATTTTATAAAAATGGTGCTGTATGGACTATTATCTCCCCAGTAATCTTGCTATTAGTTTCATTTATAGCATAATTTAAGAATTTTGTGGTGTCATCAAGAGGCAAAGACGTATTGGCAAATAGAATCTACAGAGTGGGGAGATAAAAAATTAATAAAAAACTACAAAGTGAAAATACTGGGTTGTGTGGTTGACATTACAGTGTAAATTTCACATCTGAAAACTTGGGCTGTTTCTTCTATTTTCTTGGCTTAACTAGGTTTAGATTGATTTTTATTTACTTTTTGACCTGATTTAAAGTGTGTAGATGTATATAAATTAAATGCTATTTATCTTGCATGTGGTGTGATTAAAACTGGTGAAGCAAAGTTATATGCTTCCCTCTGCAGTTTTGCTCTGGGGAAGGGAAGAAAAGATTTCTTAAATAATTCTTACGGTATGTTTGTGATTTCTGGTATTGCAGAGTAACAATGCATAGCATGGTTTCATTTCAGACTTTGTAATAATTTAAGTGATTACATTTGGCAATCTTGTTGTTTATTAATAAGATCTTGTGCCTCCTGTTAAGCATAAATAAAATTGGAACATTGAATAGTAACAGCTATGCAAACACAGGAAATCATGCTGAATAAACAGGTAGTCTGTAAAAAACCTGTTTCCTGGGGAAATTGAAAAGTCGTTAAAAGTAGGGTAGAAATAGAAGTAGTAAGATATTGATGCCGTGATGATTTTTTGCCTTTTCTTTTATACCCTTATACCCTTTTATATAGCTTTTATGTATTCTCAGTGCTTCTAGCATGCATACTTGTAATTCTTTAAGTCTGATAACTTAGCATAGACCTAATATTCTGTTAAACCAGGAGACCAAACATCTTGGAGGCTTTGCAGTTAGGGGACAGAAAGCCCTAGAAATCAAGGTCTTCCCTAGAACACATCTTGTAAACTAAGATAGGCCCATCCAGGGGAGAACTCCTTGGGATGGAGGAATCATTCAAGCCTCTCACTAGGGATTCTTTGATAGATATGCTAATTTGCAAGGCCTATAAATTGTATACGCGTTCTATTGTGTGTGTGCATTTTGGGATGCATTTTGGCACATTCCGAACAAAGTGCTGCCCATTCAAGGATCCTTAAATAAATACCGAGGTAAAAACCCCTTTTCCCTTAACCATATCTGGCTTTTAATTTTAAGTTCAGAGAAAGGCAACAATTAGTAATTATATATCCTAAGCAGTGATTTTGTATCATGATTTCATGGGGTTTGGAAGTATGTTTAATTAAGAGATTTAAATAAAAGAAGATACTGTGGGAAGGCCATGCAGGAGAGCAGAACACAGGGGTTAAAGAAAGGCAAGGGAAGGCTGAAACATTCAGCATTTCATGCAAGGCTGGTAAAAGTTTGTCAGAACTGAATCTAGTCTTACAAACTTCCAGCTGTTGTTACCGTTAAATTGTTAGATTTAAATTTAATGGAGAAAAGGAAGGAAAACAGTAGCATTTGTTCAGATAGGATTCTGAAATGCTTCTTTCTAAAGGAAAAAGAAAACTTATTTTGAGGTGTGAAAACTTACATAACTGCAGTTAGCTGTTTAAATAGAGCTTTTTAAATATAGTTACTCTTTTTTTTTTTGTGCTCCGCTCTCTGACAGGGTCAGCAGTTCCCTGCTATACTCACAGATTCCAGTCTTGCTAGCCAAAGTGGATCAGGGTCACAGCAAGTCATACTGGTGAGCCATGCACCCCATTCAGCACCTGCAAACTCTGATGAAATAACATATCAGGTAGATACCATACATTTCTGTATCTTTTGTGGTAAACGACTTTTATTTAATCAAAATACGGGAATAATTCCTTTTAATCCTGAATCGTGAGGACTGATGTCATTCCCAAACAAGAGTATTGGGAAGAGGTTCTCTGTGACTTCCTAGTCACCCAGATTCTGCTCTAAGTTTTGAGTTAAAAAACACTTTTGTGTATGTATATATATAAATATATATACATATTCACACAAAAAAGAAATGTAATTAATAAGATGTTTCCTTCTACAAGTCACATCATCATGCACTCAACACAGACTGCTGCAAAAATTTCCAGGTAAGTTGGTATTTGGATAATAAAAACAGATAAATTTTGGAGCTGTGGGGAAAAAATAGCACCTGTTGGTACACTTTTCCCATTCTCTTTCTGTATCCAAGTTGTTTCAGTGATGGTGCAACATAATCTTTTCAACTTCTTATCCCTTTGAATCACAATAGAAACTTCTACGTATGTAATACAGTTTTGATATTAGAAAAAGTGGTTCAGACTTATTTTCTTGAAGGCAGAATGGATGTTTTCAACCAGCCTTGTAAGGCAAGCTCTAAAATAGGAGAAATGGGAGAGGCAGATGGTTACTTCATTTGTTGCTTTCTATGTTACTGTACTTAGGATTCTTCTGTTCCTATAAAGTTGAAGGACTTTGGTGTTAGATTATCTGAAGAAAGTAGTTTTTCCAGGCAGTTCTCACTAGTTAAAAAAAACCAATAATGCGGCACACAACCATCCAATTATATCAATTTTTCATTGTGTTTCAGTACTTCTGGAGGTAGAGCTTTACTTCCTTATGAAAATAGAATCCCCAGTAAAGAAGTTAAACAAATAGAAAATATTCTTCTCTTCTACAAAACCAGAGATAATTTTTTTTCTGTCTAAAATGCTTTTGGCTTTGAATTTTGTTTGGTGAGAAATTGAGGATCATCTTAGATGTTCAGGAGCATAAAACTGAATGTAGAAAAATACGGATACACACACATTCTATTTATGATGTGTTAAGTCAATTTGATCATAGTTATTAATGTTGTTTTCTTAAAATACATATATGTGTCATTCTTTAGAGCAATGAAACAGAAGTTCATGTTTACATACAGCTGACTTGTTTTGTGTCTGTGAGTTCCATGAAGATCCTGACCAAAAATTTGTCATATTGAGGTAGATTTTGAAAAATAAACCAATGTGGATGTGCATATGAAATTATCTGACAGTGTATTTGTAAATTGTTATAGGTGACAGAAGTTGCCCCTAATGTGACTAAAAGCAGTCAAGCAGAAAAAGAAACTCGTGGGCACCAGTGTTTTGAGTGTAGCCAAACCTTTTATTCCGTCACCATGCTGACGCACCACTGCAAAGAGGTTCATGGCAAAGAGCGAATCCACGTTTGCCACATCTGCAATAAGGCCTTTAAGCGGGCAACACATCTCAAGGTATTTGGTAATAACAGTTGATTGTTCTCTTAACTCCTTTTGTTTTGGACTTTCTGTGATATTAACAAAAGGTACCTATTAGCCCTTTGTCTTTGCTTTCCCTTTACAGTGAGAGGTGTGCATCTGAGAGAGGGAGTCTAAGGGATAATGTATGCACAGATAGAGAACTCTCTTCTGGAGCATGGAGAGGATTTTAATGCATATATTGACTACAGAATGAAAAATGTTAATGCCTGTCATGCAAGTAGTAGTGTCAGGAAAAGATTTCACTTACTTTGTTTGCGTATGAATATCATCAGTGCTAATCCTGATTCCCAGATAATCTTTTGGTATCTCAGGAAGTTACCTGCTTTACCATCTTACCATTTCATTTGTAGATGCTGTTGTGTGAATACAAGTGATAGAGGAAGCGTTTGTTTTACAATGTCCTTATATTATTGCTGTTGTCTAGTGATATTTTCTCTGTTTTCTCTAGATTATGAACAACCTAATACTTCCAAGTCTGTAAAAAAAAAATTGGTGGTGTACCTAAGTTCTTAATTGGATTATAGAATGTTTCTATTAGGAATATTGGGCTGTACTAGACAAGTGCTTTGTTCAGGCCAGTACTTTACCTCTGAGAGACACTTAAAGGAAGTAAATTGAAGAAGAGTTGCAAGAAAAGAGGAAACGTATAAGTTGCCCAGAATTTTGCCAGCTTCCCAGAATTTATAGCAAGAAATTTTTGGAGCCAAAGGCAATGTATTTGTATTCATTCATGTTGTCTTTATATTAGCTTTTAGGAGAGCTCTTCAATAGATTTTCTTTCACTTTGATATAATATTTTAAGAAAATACCCTCTCTTTGTGAAGTTCACCCCCTTGGAGTGATCATGTCTGTTAGCTAGACTATTGGAAACTGTCATAAAACTTGTTGTTGTGAAACTCTTAACCTCTGACTTAGAAGAAATTTTTCAAGGAAAAAACCAAAAGAGTCTTGATACTTGTTTTCCTTAAATAATGATAACAAACTCCAAGTATCAGTTTCTCTTCAATTTGTTTTCTTAGAACTGGCTGGTGTTACTTTTTTTTTTTCCATAATTAAACCTTGATTTCTATTACGTGCTGGGCCCAGGTTAAATATATAACAAGATAACTTCTTACCCTCATATGTCTCTGAGATTATTATCCATGACCTATTTTTCAGGAAGGCAGCAATTGAAGTTGCAATAAGAAGTTCAAGGGCAGGCACAAGAGACTTCAGGGCCTTGAGACAGCTTGTTAAGGGATCAGAAGCACAAGTAATCTTCTCTATCCTTGCAGTTGCAGGGAATGATGTAGGAGGTGGCAGGAAGAGCCAGCAGATCAATAACTGTCTTGAGACTGGTATCACCAGCAGAATTTTGGGGTTTTTGATCATGGATTGGTCTACACAACAGCAGGCCTGCTGCAGATGTGGTGCACTTGTCTTGAAGGGGGAAAAAGATCTTTGCTGAGGAGTTAGCAGGACTCATTGAAAGACATCATCTAAACTAGATTTTGTAGGGAGAAAGGGATGAAACCAGACTTGCAGGAGATAAGCTTCAGGGCAGCACACCAGTGTTTGAGGGTTCATGTGCCAGTGATGTCCTTTGGGCTCCACCCCAGTGTGCTGACTACACTGGAGCACATTTGAAATGTCCCTGTACAGGTGTGTGCAGCACAGTAGCCATCTCAGTGGAGGCAGGGGAAGTGGTCAGTGAGCTGCTACACCACTTAGACTTGCACAAATTGTCTATAAGACTGGATGGAATCCACCCAAGGGTACCAAGGGACCTATCAGAAGAGCTTGCCGAGCCACTTTCAGTCGTTTATGGTGAGCAGTGCTGGTTAACCAGGTCCAGTTGAATGGATCTTAGCACCTGTGATGCCCATCTACAAGGGCTGGAAGAAGGGTCTGGGAAACTACAGGCCTTTCAGTCTGATCTCCATGCCAGGAAAGGTTATGGAGCAGCTCATCTTGAGTGCCATCGTGTGGCACGTGCAGGACAGCTAGGGGTTTAGGCACAGCCAGTATGGGTTTGTGAAAACCGAGTCGTGCTTGAGTAACGTGATTTCCTGTGACGAAGTGACTCACTCAGTGGAGGAGGGAGAGTCTGTGGATGTTGCCTACCTGGACTTCAGCAAGGCCTTTGACACTATTACCCACAGCATACTCCTGGAGAAACTGACTTCCCATGACTTGGACAGGTTCACTGTTTGCAGGGGGAAAAATGGCTGTATGTCCAGGCTCAAAGAGTGGCAGTGAATGGAATTACATCCAGCTGCTGGCTGGTCACAAGTGGTGTTCCCCAGGGCTCGGTACTGGGGTCGGTTCTATTTAATACCGTTATCAATGATCTGGACAGGAGGATCAAATGCACTCTCTGTCATTTTGCAGACAACACCGAGCTGGGCAGGAGTGTTGGTCTGCTGGAGGGCAGGGAGGCTCAGCAGAGGGGTCTGGGCAGGCTGGATCAATGGGCTGAGGCCAATTGTGTGAGGTTCAACAAGGCCAAGTGCCAGGTCCTGCCCTTGGGTCACAACAACCCCAGGCAGTGCTACAGGGTGGAGCAGAGTGACTGGAAAGCTGCCAGTGGAAAAGGACCTGGGGGTGCTGACTGGCAGTGGCTGGGCATGAGCCAGTGTGTGCCCAGGTGGGCAAGGAGGCCAATGGCATCCTGGCCTGTAGCAGGAATAGTGTGGCCAGCAGGAGCAGGGCAGGGATTGTCCCTTTGTACTTCATGCTGGCACAGCCACACCTCAAATCCTGTGTTCAGTTTTGGGCCCTCACTTCGAGAAGGACATTAAGGTTCTGGAGTGTGTCCAGAGAAGGGCAGTGGAGCTGGTGAAAGTGTGGAGCACAAGTCTTAGGAGGAGCAGCTGAGCAAAGTTGCGGTTGTTCAGCCTGGAGAAAAGGAGGCTAGGGGGTCACTTACCACTCTCTGCAACTCCCTGAAAGGAGGTTGTGGCCAGGTGGAGGTTGGTTTCTTCTGCTGGGTAATGAGCAATAGGACATGAGGAAATTACCTCATTTGTGTTAGGGGAGGTTTAGACTGGATATTAGGGAAAATTTCTTCACTGGAAGGCTTGTCAAGCACTGGCACAGGCAGTACAGGGAAGTCACTGAGTCAGCAACTCTGACAGTATTTAGAAGATGTGTAGATGTGGCACTGTGGACAGTGTCTTAGCAGACATAGTTTAGTGGTAGACTTGTCAGTGCTGGTTAATGGTTGGCTTTGATCTTAAAGGTCTTAAAGGACGGTTTCATTTACCACTGGACCATCATGTACTAAAACAAATTCCACCCCTTATCAGATTCTTTTCTCTATCAAAGTGTTAATAGCAGCATCAGCTGTGAGCAGCCTTTAAGGGACTACTCAACAAAGATAAATGAAGCCATGGGGTTTGGCTTAGGACATTGGGAAGGGTTTAGTGATCTGTTACTCATGGTCATCATTTTATACTGATGGAATTCTAGAGATCACCAAAAATATTAAGGGCACTGCCAAACTTCAGGCTTTTCAGAAAAACCCAGGAAGAGGAAGGGTACCAAGGGTATCAATGTTTAGATGCCAGTACTTAACTGTGTATGTGATTTTTCGAAAGGTGTCAGTACCAGCAGATTCACAATTATCCACAAGAAAATAATCTTTAGAGATCATGTACAAACGCCTCCACCTCCCACCTTACCCCCAGTATCAAGACTTTTCAGTCCAGTGACTTCAGTTCCCCTTCTGATGTGAGTTACTGTCCTATTTTACAGCTTCAGAGATGAGAATGTTAGGACACGCACAGTGACTAAACTGTCCAGTTTCATACCAATATGTAGTGGAGCTGTCTGCAAGTTGACTGTTGATAGTAAATAAGGCACAGACATGATTCCAAGATGAAAGGAAAACGGCCTTATCATCTTATTAAAACAGTGGAATGAAACAAACTTTCTATTGCCATGCTTTCAGAGGTGGTTACAATTAATGTTTCAGGAGAGATGGGTGTATAAGAGTGACATACCTATGCACGAGCCATTTCAAAGAAGGTTTCCTGATCTTATTTTCTGTTTAGATAATGCTTGTTTGGTGCCCCAAGATAATTACTCTCTGAAGAATAAAAGAATTACACAAAGAAAGTTGTGAAACATCACATGAACATTCAGTAAAATACTGAGTATGTCTATAAAGAGATGATTTCACTTCAGAATGTTGCATTTCCATGAACTATTTTCAAAAGTGTATTTATTTTACAGGAAATGTATAAGAGATGCACAGATCAGTGGAACAGAATTGCATCACAAACTGTTTCTTCAGAGAAAGTTGACAGAAAGTTTTACAGGGCTATCTGGATGATCTGTTTGCTTTCAAGTAGAAAATGGGGTGGTGGGTTGTTGGGATTTGGAGGTTTGATTTTGTTTGGTTTTTTGTTTGGGTTTTGTGGTGGAAGAAAGAAGCAACCAGTTTCAGATTTTTCTGGAGTAGGTCATAGTGTACTTCTACCATTTCAATGCTTGAGGGGGTAATGAACAAGATAAAACCAAAATATTTTGTTTATTTCCACCTAATCTGGGGTTTATAGATATCTAATTTTTCTAAGAAGACCTTATATTATTTCCCTATAATACTATATTATTATAATTACTGTAATAATAATATTCTTCCGTATAACTGTCTCACTGATTTTCCAGTGTAAAAAAACTCTGCAGACACAGTTTGCTTCAGTTCGTGGAGTGAGGAATAGAACTTCATAGACATCAAGAAGGCTTATTGTTTAGGTATAGTAAAGACTAATTAATAGTTTAGTCTGTAATGAAATAGACTAGAAAAGAATACCCACACACATTTTAGAAAGTGGACAAGTATTTGTAGTACTGTTTCACAGACAGTTCTTGATTAGATTTTTGTAGTTATATGTATTTTTATTTATTTTCTTTTGTAACTTGAATTTTATCTTGGAGTTAATAAATAAAATGAAAAAATTAATAGATAACATAAGATAATCTTTTAAGTTTGCAAAACTTCTGGGCCCAGCATCAGTGTGTTACAAACAATTGTTATTGATGCTTCTTCACAAAGATACAACATACTGCTGTCTTACCT
>VZRR01009903.1:245934-294692 GCA_013398015.1 Oreocharis arfaki | reverse complement strand
AAACGGCCTTATCATCTTATTAAAACAGTGGAATGAAACAAACTTTCTATTGCCATGCTTTCAGAGGTGGTTACAATTAATGTTTCAGGAGAGATGGGTGTGTAAGAGTGACATACCGATGCACGAGCCATTTCAAAGAAGGTTTCCTGATCTTATTTTCTATTTAGATAATGCTTGTTTGGTGCCCCAAGATAATTACTCTCTGAAGAATAAAAGAATTACACAAAGAAAGTTGTGAAACATCACATGAACATTCAGTAAAATACTGAGTATGTCTATAAAGAGATGATTTCACTTCAGAATGTTGCATTTCCATGAACTATTTTCAAAAGTGTATTTATTTTACAGGAAATGTATAAGAGATGCACAGATCAGTGGAACAGAATTGCATCACAAACTGTTTCTTCAGAGAAAGTTGACAGAAAGTTTTACAGGGCTATCTGGATGATCTGTTTGCTTGCAAGTAGAAAATGGGGTGGTGGGTTGTTGGGATTTGGAGGTTTGATTTTGTTTGGTTTTTTGTTTGGGTTTTGTGGTGGAAGAAAGAAGCAACCAGTTTCAGATTTTTCTGGAGTAGGTCATAGTGTACTTCTACCATTTCAATGCTTGAGGGGGTAATGAACAAGATAAAACCAAAATATTTTGTTTATTTCCACCTAATCTGGGGTTTATAGATATCTAATTTTTCTAAGAAGACCTTATATTATTTCCCTATAATACTATATTATTATAATTACTGTAATAATAATATTCTTCCGTATAACTGTCTCACTGATTTTCCAGTGTAAAAAAACTCTGCAGACACAGTTTGCTTCAGTTCGTGGAGTGAGGAATAGAACTTCATAGACATCAAGAAGGCTTATTGTTTAGGTATAGTAAAGACTAATTAATAGTTTAGTCTGTAATGAAATAGACTAGAAAAGAATACCCACACACATTTTAGAAAGTGGACAAGTATTTGTAGTACTGTTTCACAGACAGTTCTTGATTAGATTTTTGTAGTTATATGTATTTTTATTTATTTTCTTTTGTAACTTGAATTTTATCTTGGAGTTAATAAATAAAATGAAAAAATTAATAGATAACATAAGATAATCTTTTAAGTTTGCAAAACTTCTGGGCCCAGCATCAGTGTGTTACAAACAATTGTTATTGATGCTTCTTCACAAAGATAAAACATACTGCTGTCTTACCTGTAAGAACCTTAGTGATTTTATTTTCTGGTGGTTTTTTCAAGTAAGAGTCCAGTCTGAAGTGGTTCTGTTTGCATGTTGACATCGTGCAGCTGTGTGTGTGTATGTTGTGATAGTTGCCTCTTTGAGGCCTGTACAGTTTTACAGTGTTTCCAGTTCAGGTGCTGAGGAATACCTACATAGACCAGGAGGGAGATGGGATACTGTCGAGGAGAAGGGGGAAAATCTTACCTTAGCTTACAATGCACAGTTGTCAAAATACCTCTTTGTAGATGAACAAAGCATTTAAAGAACTCTCATTTGGTTTTTTGTATTTTGTTACGCTTCAGATAATTAGTGAAGGGACTATTGTATGCCAAAAAAGAAAGACATACAGTTATTGACGGAGTTTTTCAGAAGTGTAAAGATACCAATGCTTCAGCCTTAGACAGAGTTGATACACAAAAATAATCTCTCTATTAAAAGAGGAAAACAAATGCTGGCTTCCATTTTCTTCCAGCTTGTCTGCTGATGAGTAAGATCCTCTGCTTTTGTCTTCAAGGTGTGAATATGTTTTTATGTTAAGTACTGAAGTCTTTTTCAGTGGTCTGAAATTTTTTTTTTCCTATACTGGTTTAGGAACACATGCAAACCCATCAGGGTGGACCTTCACTGAGTTCCCAGAAGCCTAGAGTGTTTAAGTGTGATACTTGTGAAAAAGCTTTCGCTAAGCCAAGTCAGCTGGAGAGACACAGTCGCATCCACACAGGTGACACCAGAAATGGTTTTTATCTTGCAAGGTTTTCTTGGGAATATTTGGGTGTTATGTTTGGAGTCCTTGCTTATGCTTTCAGCTAACTGCATTTAAATATCAACTTAAGCTTAAAAAATCAAGTCAGTTTCTTACCTCATATGTTGGGAAATTAAAAGGAGGAACAGCAAAATTGGAAACTCACGTGCTTCACTAAGCTGATCTGTATTTTTGGACTGGCAGTACTGCAGGGATAATGTGAATGCATAAGCTTTTACCTGAAAGTTTGGCAGGCTGTGAAACAGCTTAATAAAAGCATATTTTAAAGCATTGTTTGAAGTGATGTAAAGACACTGGATGTGATCATCTTCAATCATACAGAAGAATGTGCAAATGAGTGGGTGTGCTCAGTGATGTGAAACATGGGATGGGCTTGACTGCTGGTATTGACTGCTGTATGCAGTGCTTCATTGTCACTGAGCTACTTGCACAGGTCATCTGTTTCTAATGCCAGTACTTTTAATTTGTTGTGTTCTTTTCCACTAAATTATTTCCTTCAACTCTTAATCTATAAAAAGTCTATACTGGCTTCTCCTAGAGAGCACTCGTTTTCTGTGATGTAAGTGCTTTTCAGGTTGCAGCTTCTGCCCTCCTGTAAGTTGAAGGCTGTACATAGGACAATAGCCCCGCTGCCCTCCTTGTCACCTTCTGTCCCTGATGAACAGTCGTCTTAAGAGCATGAGTTCTAAATATAGGAGTCAGTTCTCTGAAACAAGTTCTTTCTTTCCCCTACCACTGCTACCAATAAAGAGCTGTCATGGCTGCTAAAATTAAAGAGGACAGGGGAAAGTTATCTGTGTTGCTGCTAAGCTGGAGAGGACCAATGAATTTGACTGGATGTGCTGTAGAATAAGAAGACTCCCACAAAAGGATAACTCTCTCTTTCAGTGAGTCAGCCAAAGCTTTCTCTTTCCCCAGCATCAAGCTCTTTTGTGGTTACTGTGTTAGAAAGGAATATTCTGGCTCTGCCGTGGGTTAGGAAAAGAGAAGCAGGAGTTAAAATCCAAGGAGCTGAAAATTCTTTAGAATCCCACAATAATTTTCTTTTTGCAGAACTGACTTAACACAGACTCTTAAAAAAGTTATTGTCTCCTAGTTCAAGGGTTCCACAAAATATGGAGAAAGCAGGAAAGACGACCGGTTGTTATTTTCCATGCTTAGTTTCATGCTGCTGCCCCACTGTAACAGGCACAGAGCAGTGCAGGAAGGCTGAGAACAGAGCAGAGTCCTTTTATTAATTTCTATTAAATCTTCACCACCATAGGAAAAGTTCTTTCTTTCATTCGGTAAATCCTTAAATCCTTAGATATTTTTGCATTTCTCTTTACTAGGGTTCTCATGTGCTAGGTTGTAACAGACCTTGCTAAATTCATATTTATTTTTGTGTTTCAACAATGTCAGACAATCCATAGATCAATCCATATGATAGTAATTCTTTCAGAAGAGAACGTTCTTTTAGAAATCGCTTAAGATCAAAAGAGTGAAAATGTGCTGCACGGAAGTGTTTAGATGGATGCACTTACATAAACTATGATAGGAAAGGTTAATCTAAAATTAAACTGACTTATTTTCGTAAAGGTACCATCCTTGTCTGTGAGAAAGTGTTTGTGATTTCTATCTTGATTAAACATTTTTAACCATTTCTAATGGATAATATCTACTGAATCAATGGCCAGAAGGAAAACACATTATTTCTCTGAACAGCTCTACATATCTTGTTATTTAAGATTTATCAGTGAAGAGTAGTTTGCTGAAATGTTGAAATTAGAGGGAAGCAGTTGCTTCCAGTTCTACCAAAAACCGTGTGGTAATCTATTACACCAAAAAGGCTGTTCACCTTCACTGAATTAAAAAAATGGAGTCAGAAGTATTTGAGGAAACCTAGATTTCTCTTCAAACTAGTGAAAAAGTTGTTAACAAAAATAGAAAGAAAATTCCTATGCTTTAAAGGACCTTCTGTTGATTGTCTGAGAAGTTCTATTTGGCATGCATGTGGGAACACTTACATACAGGTAATGAAGGGAGAGAGATATTGGTCCTTCAAGGAAGAACTTGGAAAACTATTTTTACTCCTGCTTGTGCTTTACTGTGCTAACTAATAACAGGGTGTATCTTAGAAAGTGCTTTTAGAAGTCCTTAATGGCATACAACTATGTGTCTGGTTTTCACGTCAGAGGTTGTGCTCTTGAGTGTTGAAGTGAAAGTCTGATTTTGTAAAGTGGGTATTTTTAAATTTTAAAATATTTTTTAAGTTAATATGTTCTTGTGTTTATGGTTAGAAATCGGTAGTATTCTCGCAGAATTTGAACAATAAGTAAGATATGGGAATCACTAGTTGCTGTTGGCATAGGAGGCCACAAGTCCCGTGCAGAATTACAAGACAGGTTTTTTTTAAACATGTTTGACTTTTTAGTTTCTTAAGGGCACCAACTTTATTAATTCTAGTACATTGCTTTATCTGCATTACTCTAAATCGTGTAAAAAAGTTATGGTTTCCTTGAGTACAGAGAAGTCAAATTGGTAAATTGATTTTTTTTTGTACCTGTGTTAAATAACTCAGATGATAAATTTAATAGGAAAGATAATATCAATGATTTAGTATTTATGTAACTATTCTGACATTTCATTTGAGATTTTTGCTGACAATACAGAGCTATAGCACTGTTTGGAGAAAGTCTCAAGGAAAATGATGTCTATTTCATTTCTAGATCATCTTATTAATTTTCAATGAATTCCAAACTGTATTTTAATGTTAAAAGAAAAAATTATTAAATATATTTTCCTTCTTTATAAAGGAGAACGGCCGTTTCAGTGTACGCTGTGTGAAAAGGCATTTAACCAGAAGAGTGCTCTTAAAGTCCACATGAAAAGGCACACAGGAGAGAGACCTTATAAATGTGACTACTGTGCGATGGGATTTACACAGAAAAGCAATATGAAACTGCATATGAAACGGGCTCATGGTTACACTGGTACGTGGCATTGCGCTAGTACTGCTGAGGGCAGGAATCCATATGGTTTGTTAGGCGAGCACAAAGCACTTCCCTTAAGTAATTGAGGAATCAAGCACTAATAGCCAAAGACCACAGCTGATGAGCTAATAGTTGCACATGTGGTGCCATGATAATTTTTTGCCTTTTTTTTTGCCCTTCTATATACCCTTTTTATATAGCTTTTATGTATTCTTACTGCTTTTAGCTGACGTACGTATAGTTCCTTAAGTCCCATAACCTAGCTGAGACCCAATATTCTGTTTAGCCAGGAGACCAAACAGCCTGAAAGCCTCGCAGTCAGGAGTCAGAAAGCCCCAGACACCAAGATCCTCTCCAGAACACATTCTGTAAACTAAGATAGGCCCATCCAGGGGGAAGAGTCCTCGGGACGGGGTGTTCACTTGAGCCTCTCATTAGGGAACCTTTGATAGATATGCTAATTTGCAAGGTCTATAATTGTATGTGCTTTTCGGGTGCAGTGTGTACATTTTGGGGGGTGCATTTCGGTGCGTTCCACTGGGACCAAGTGTTGCACCTAAGGATCCTTAAATAAACACTGAGGTAGAAACCCCTTTTTTCTCTTAACCGTGTTTGGTTCCTAATTTTAAGACCAGGGAAAGGCAACATATGCAACCCAAAAATCAGGTTGAAACACCAATTTGTTGCTGTTTATGGTTCCTTGTTTTTTTATGTGTACAGAAATACAGAGTTCAAAAACTGTTCCTGGGAAATAGTATCTTGTATTAAATTTTTAAAAAATTCTTTTCCAAGACCATCTGATGAATTTACAGTATCTGAAGCAATTGTGTAGTACTGTTCTCATCATGTTTCCTTTTTTGGCAAGTGCTGTATTTGCATTTTTCTTACACTGTACATCAAATCATATTCACTTGGCTTTTTCTCTTGTACCTTGGTAGGTCCTGTACAAGAGCCTGCGAGTCACCAAGAACAAGAAGGGGAAGACATTAGTCGTGCTCTGAATTTAGAAGAAGTGGTACAAGAATCTTCAAATGAATGGCAAAGTATAGGCAATGTTTTTCGATGACACCTTAAAATTTGAAAGTTAAAAATGTTTCTGGGACTTGAACTTTAAAGCTTCAAGCATTGAAGATACTAACAATAGAATAATATATTATAGTTTTTTTAATTATTTACAAAAATTACCTAAAAGATGAATTCTTTTTTTTAAGCTTGTAGATGAATATTGGGAAAACATCATTTTAATCTGTGCTAAGTTGTCTGTGAATCAATGAACTCAGGTAATAATGTATACAGTTTCATCTTTGAATTCACAGCCAGTATATCTATTTAAAAATAAACTGGAACTTTATATCAGAATAGAATGATTCCCGTCTTTAATAGAGATGAATAATAACTTCACAGGAAAATCATGAAAGTGTTGGTCAACTTTTTTTTTATGTGTTTAAAGAAATAATTGAGATTGGAAACAAAGTGTTGCAGTTGATACATGCATGCAGTATAAAAGTATAGAGTTTTGCCTTTTTTTTTCTTAAAAAGCACAGGAAAAGGCTGTATTTCTTTTGAAAGCTTATTTTTTTTAGTCCATTTTGAGAATTTGTTGAAAAAAAATAAAACACTGCGAGCTCATGGCTTTTCTTGAGAGGGAGCATGTTCATTTTCATTCCAACCACAGAGACAGATAGATGTTAATTTTACAGTAAAAGTCTGAGGTTTTTGACTTTGCAATAATTACTTAAAAAGAATCCAAACAAGAAGAGGTTCCAGTAAAAGCCTCTGTTGTTGTTTGCTGTACTGGGTCAGCAGGTACATCTCTCAGTATCTGTGGAAAACACAGCCATATACTAAATCTGTGAAGTAAACAAGTACAATTTTGTGGTAGCAGTGAGAAAGTTAGATGCACACTAGGTCACCTATATTATACAGTGTTCCCCAGTGCTTTTAACAGTTATCATTTTGAATCTGTAAATTCCTTATTATTTTCTTTGTGGATTTTGGAAATATTTTACATTTATTAGTTGTTTAAGTCATTGTTTCAGCAAAACTACCTAGCTGACTGAGTATTGCTTTCAAGGGTGCCACTTGTTAAGTATATTCATAGCAAAGAAACACTGGAGTAAAAACATAGTTGTCTTTTAGACATTCCAAAGACAGAAGCTGTTTTCTTATTTTTGCCTTGTTCTTTTGAATTTTATTTATATGTTACATATATATAGATATATATATATATGTGCTTATATATGTATATATATATATTTAAAGTTTTGAGCCTCTGTGTGGCTGATCAGTATATTTTGTAAATACTAATCTCAGTTGCAAGAAGTTCATCTGTTCAGTTGCCACAAGTACTTCTAGATCAGTGGTGGATATGTTGTACCATAATGCAGACCTGGACTTTATTTACTTTCTAAAAGATAATTGTTCTCAGACCCTAAAAGCCCTTTTCTGTAAATATTGTCTATACTCTGTCTATGATAAAAACTAGTTATTTCAGATTGCTGAAGCAAGAAATTGCTGCTTGTTTTGATAGGGCATCTCTGAATTCTTTTGTTAACTGTTCAGCATATGTATATAAGTAATATAGTTGGTGACATGAAAATAACACTTTTGTTATGTGGAATATTTAATTCAAAAACATGCTAAATAATATTACTTTTTTCCAAATTCTGTTTCGTGTATTTTTTAAGCATATGATTCTGGATTCTAAGAGATTGGAAAAACTCTGTTTACAAAAGTGCGTGTCTGAATATTAGATGTAAAGAATAAAGTCCTTCCAGCAGTGCCTTCCCTTCCAGGCAGCATGTGAGTGTTTCAGCTGTTTAAGAAAGACATTATATCTTACAGTTGTCTGGCCTCATGGCATAGCACCCTGTTTATCTGTAATAATATAGCAAAATGTGCTGTGTTGCATGTACCATGTATGAAAATTTTTCCCTGCTGTTTCAGGGAATACTTTATAAATGCACAAAGGGCTTGGAACTAGGTGATCTTTAAGGTCCCTTCCAACCCAAAGCATTCAGTGATTCTGTGATGCTCAGTAAGCACAACCTAAAAGCCCATCTTATGAGTAAAAGATGCCATTTTTAAAGGGTCACTTCTCAAAGTGTTATGTCTCTATGGTTAGAGGCAGCGAGTTTGTGGCAAGTCTTGAAAGTGTTAAATAAACCATGTGAGTTGTGGTGTCAGCTGATATTTTTCCTGAATTCAGTTTGCTACTCCTCCAGCCCTTGGAAATCTTGTCAGTTACAATAATAGACTTTCAGAAAATTTCTTTCTAACATTGTATTTGGTTTGCTTCCCTGCATCCTCTTCCCTCTTGAATTTCAAAGTGTCCTGACAGAGGTTTTTATAGCCTTGGTAAGATTGAGTTGGAGCTTTTCAGAGCAGTTAGGCATTGACGTTCAGTAAAAATACAGACACGGTAACCAATATGTTGGTATTTTCAAAAGCAGTGTTAAAGTAGATGCATTATTTAAGGAAGCAGAAGAGCTCTTGTTCTGAGGAGTGCTTGAAGAGCCGCGTTGTACAGTGGGTAAGTGAACAGTGCTTACTTAGGACAGCCTCTGTTCTTTCTGGTTTGAGGCAGTAGTAGGCTTGTGCTAGCCTTTGGCTTTTTGGCTTGTGTCTGCTCACAATTTCTTTCGGTTTATGTCCGTTCCTTCAGTACATTAAAATACCCACTCCTAGTATTGGTTGTGCATTCCTGTTTCAAGAAAAATCCTTTGCTTACAAATCAAATGGCTGTTTAAACTGCTGGTTTTCATCAAAACTACTGGTGAGTAACTAAAAGAATAAATTTCAGGCTAAGTTTTAATCTCTTTTCATGTTGGTAAAACAATGCTTTCAAGTACTGTACCTATTCCTCTAAAGGAAGTAAATCCAAAAAAACCGCTTCCACCCTCTGGGAAAGATGTCTGAGGGGGAAGTTTTGGATAAATTCTGTTGCTCTACAGTGCAGTATTTTGAAAGATGTATTTCCCTGGCTTTTTTACTTCAAATACTCTTTCACATTTCTGAGGGCTGTTTGCACCACCGTTGTTCATGAGGGGGGCAAGTTTTCATTGCCTGTTCATAGACACCTTATGCCTTGCAATATCCCTCTGGCCTGTAGCTATCACTTCGTAGGCACTGGCATTCCATAATTCTTGTGTCCTACTGTCAGCCTTCTGGGCCATGCAATGTCACTAGAAGCCTGTGTGCAGGGTCCCAAAGTGTCATTTTCTAGTTTCTAAACATTATTCATAAACTCTGTATGTGTGTGTGGGGAAATAAAACAGACCTAAAAATACATATATATGTGACCTTTTCCTGTGTAAAAAACAAAACTGGCCCAAGTTTCATTTCAAGTTGATTACTTTATTTCAATAATGACTATTTTTAAAAGCTGTGTTCCTGTAAGAACAATACGTGTTCAAATTAAATCAACTATTACTTTGCAGAGTATACATCTGAATGAAGCTACAATAGAAAAATACACATAGCAACCAACGAAGATAATAGATGTAATATGTGTGTGTATGCTTAATAATTTTGGCAGTTTTGTTTTCTTTAGTCTCTATGTATTTTCTCTATGTATCTCATCTTCCATTGCTTCATATTAATGGGCACTGATTTAAACCTACAATAGATTTAGATGTGAAATGCAATTAACATATATATTCATAGGTAACTTTCACTGGGCACTTATTAGGAATGCAGTTTCAACCTAGGAAGCACTAACTGTAATCTACAGTGCATTGGCTAAAACTAAAAAAATAAAATAATTAATTAGACATTTAGATGATAGTTTGAAGAAATGGTAAGTTTAAGTAATAAAACAGTGCAATTCAGAAGAGCATTTATTTCCCTAAGTGTGGTTGGAAATACCATCTCCACACATTCATTTTAGTAATTTGTGAACAATTAATGTCTAAATCTATCTGAGCTATAATTTATTTCTACGAGGCAACTACAATACAACAGTTAAATGTTCACAGTAGTTTACTATGAGTTTGCTTTGGTGCACTGCCCTTAACAGGCATCCAGGTGTTACTCAGGCAAAACATGAGCCAATCAAATACAACACTGCTGCAATACCAAGAGAAAGGTTTGAAAGTCTAACGTGAGATGTGCAGGACTATCTGAGATACCAGTACTGAAGGGCTTTCTTCCAGAAATTAGACTTTTTTGTTTATATGCTTATTTACTTGTTGTACTGCAAAGTTAATGCTGTTGCAGCAGAGTTTATGTGAAGCACCAGTGATATCTGGTGGTCACTTGTGCAATCTTTGATGTTTCTCTGGGAATATCCCTTATTTTGTAACATTAGTCTAACTCAAATTTGAAATCCTCTTTCTCTCCCTCATCTACTCTTTATTCTAATGGTTTGGATGCAATGAGCAATTTGTAGTATGAAAAGAATTTCCTTATTGCTATTGCTCCACATCGTATTGATTCTACAACATCTGCCCCCTCCCACACTTCACATACCTTGAACTCCCAATGTTTGATAAACCTTTCCATGACTGCCTAATCCTGTTATGAAAATAAATTATTCTGTGAGTGAGAGAAGGAAGATTAAAACAAAACAAAAAAAAAACAAAAAAGAAAATTTGGATAAACAGTCCTTACAACTTCTGCACATGTTGGGGTTTTTTTGTTTTTAACAGCAGTGTCTCAAAAATTCATTAACAGCAGTGCTCAGTGTCCAAGACATTATAGCTCTTTATTTGTAATTCTGATGTTCACTAAACCGAAACCAGAAGAGTTGAGCTTAAATTAGGTGCTTGGGAGAAATAAAGGAGTCCAGCATACAGTTAGGGCATTCTGAAGAAGAGCAGGTAAAGTCAGAGATCTTGTTACTTCACATAAAATAAGGAAAACATCTAGTAAAGCTACTTTTTGTGTTCCTTTCATTCAACTGTTGCTCAGGGATTGCCAATAGAAGTTTGTATAATCTACTGCATGCAGAACCTAATTGTTGGCATTAAGTAATGGATTGCATCTATCTAGGTAACTGTGGCAGCTGTTACTAATTTTAAGGCAGTTATATTATGAAGCAGAGTACATGATCCTTGGATGGCATCTTGGAGCTTCAGCGCCTAGCAATGGGTGAACCAGACCGCGATCCAGGTCGGGACCCAGAGCCTCCCTGTGGAGGGAAGAACAGAGTTGGATTAATTAGGAATTTATATGTATTTGGGGCTGTGCATTGCAAAACATCAATCTGTAGTAAGTATGACAAAATTTTAAATACTATCTAATGAAAATGGCCTGCAGTTGCCTCTAGTATATCACTAAATATTACTGGGATTTTCATTTCAAAAAGATGATTGATTTTCATATCTTTTCACATAGGATTAATTTACTCTCATTAAATCTTCCACACAGGACTAGACGGTCTCTCATTAATTACTTTTAAGTGCATGTTCTTACTCAGGCCTTCATAATGAAAACAATTTATTTGCTTGGACATCATGGAAAATTTCATTTTTATATACCCTGTACTGTGTGCATACTTCAAAAAAACAAACAACAAAACAAAATCTCCAGACCTTGTATATGAGGTGTAATAGTCTCTCGTCTGAAAGAACTGAAAGTTAATAGTTTCATTCTGCAGTAAATTATCAGTGTTACATCAACATGAGACTTGTATGGAAAGCTCAGCTGCAAATACAGGAGAAAGCTAAGAAAAGATAGAAGGGCAGAAACCTGCCCTATTAGAAATAATAAGAAAGTGTCAAACTAGGAGGATAAAACCGTGACAATTCATAAACCTGCACTTGAGGAAAGAAGCAGTTCTATAGCAAAGATGATCCAAGCTGAAATTTTGACATTTCATTTTTTGGAATTTAAGATTAGGCTAGCTTGATATCTTGTTCCCTTAGCTTTAGCAACTCTTCGATAGGCAAATCTTGAAAAACTAGGCGTAAGATCACAAATGTGAGATGGTGTGGTAATTGTTACTGTAATCAGGTGAACTGTTTACTTAAAAAAAAGCACATGTGTGTACTTTGAGACTTAATTTTCTTTATTTATATTTCTCTCATCTTTAAAGGCTGCCTCCTTAGTTTTACAGAACTGTTTCTAGGAAAATTCAGGCTAATTCATTAGGTAATCAGCTTTTTTTCTTTCAAACGTATCTTACAGAATGGATAAGTTTTTGTTTTTCAAGACTGTAGAACTATATAAAGAAATAGTAATTAATGCCTTCTCCTGTAAACAGTGGGTCTAAATCAAATGGGCCTGAATAACACTCGTATCAAAGTTCCAGAAATTATAATGGCTGGCAAAAGGCTATCTAAAAAGTAGAACTGGTGTATGTATCCCTCAGATATATATAAATCTAAACTACAACAGCTGTGATGATTATGCAAAAAAGAGAATGTTCAATTTCATGGGAGGTCATTAATGCGTATTTTCAGATGTTGAAATGATGAAATTTTACAAATAATGTCACTACATAGCCATGGAATAGTTGATGTATGTGAACCCCACTAAAAACTGCCAAGTGCACAATGTGAAAATAAGACTTAAAATGCGTTTGATTTTTACCAGGGCCTCTGAAGAGATCGTTCCTTTTCTTAAATTGCAACATAAGAATTCCGACTACTTGCTTGAAGCTTTTGTGCTGTCACCTGGTGCTGCATATATTTGGAAGACAGCTGTACAATGGGAGCTATAAAATCTAAACTGTGTAAGAGACAAAAATGTGGGTTTTGCTACAGAATAAGGCACTGTTACGTCTCCTGTTGCAGGGAGGAATAGTAAGAGTCTGAAATGATCAGCTTTGCTAAGGATCTCAGACCTTCTGACTTGAAGTTAAGATGAATGCTTATTGCATCTTCATGTGCAGATATTGCACTGGGTGATTTGTTACGAGTGAATTCACTGCCTTCACCGCCTTTGAGGGAAAATACAGTATTCCTTATAGTATCTGCCAGTGGATATAGTGTGCTTTTCATGTGTCTCTTTCTTGACATAGAATATGAAAAATCCTCACAACTGACCTTTTTTTTAATGTTCTGTTTTCATTTATTGCCTGTGTTGCTGTGGCTGTGCCTTGAAATGAGGAATTGAACCAGACTAAAGATAATGTCACCATTTCTCATATGACAGTTTTCTGATTTGCTTCACTTTGTGGTGTCCTAACTTGTGATACTGACATATACTGTAGGAGTTCTCCCACCTGGGATGGGAACAAGCAGTCCCTGCTCGAAGTGTTATTGCATCCAAATATGTGTCCAGCACTGCCCTGTACTACCCTTCTGTTGTTTATCAGTTTTCTTTCATTTTCTGTGCTAAATAGTTTAGCAGCAACAAGCTGTGTCATCTCATTTGTCTTCTGTATTCCAGATCATTTTTGCATTCAGTAAACACTGATCCTGGTGCAGGTCTTTGTGGGACATTGTGGACTTACCTTCTTTGCTGATGGCCTCTAACTGTGTATTTTTGTTTCCTATCATGTAAGTAGTCCCTAAGCCACAAAATAACCTTCTGGTTTATCCATACAAATCTATTTCCGTCAGAAGCTTTAAGGAAATCTGGTGGTTTCAAACATGGCAGATTCTGGAGAGGTTTGGCTTCTCTTTCTCCCAGTTCAGTTTTTTTTGTACTTAAAGTTCAATTGTACTTTACCAGTTTAAAGATTCTGGAAAGAGTGCCCTGGCCCTCATGATAGGATCCCTTGTGTCCCTTGTGAGCAGATTTATGCTCATAGAATTTTCCGCTTCCATATCCTGGCTTGTGTCCTTCACCACCCTGCAAAGAAAGATTTTCATGTATATTGCAAATTATCACATTCAAATCATCATATGCACGTTGGAGTCTTTGTTTGTGATCACTGAAATGTAATACTTAAATGAAGAATTTGGAGGTTGTTGCAATAAAACAGTCTTCTATGTGATAAACAAGGATGAAGGAAAATGTTAGGAAATTATCTGAAAAGATTCAAATCTGAGAGAAGCATCAATCTGTAAAAAATTAATTAATATTCAAAAATTAAATACTCAGAAGGTTAACCTGTGTGACAAAACTTAAAATGTTTTAATTTCTTGAGTTCTAAGATGTCAAACACATCAGCTAATATGTGGTGTTCTCATAGTGAAAGAAATGCTTAATGGCTTGAAGGCTTTGATATTTTGTCTTAAAATGCCAGTAATTTGCATGCCATCTCATATAAAATCAAACCTGTGGTAGAGAAGTAGAATTTAATTAGTTGTGAGACAACTGTGGGAAGAACTTGACTAGGAATTGCTTAGGCAGATCACTTCTAACTGACAGGAAAGGTGGGACAAAATACTGAGGTTAGTGACAGCGTTAGTTTTGCAGGCTTTACTGTGTAAAAGTGGTTGGAAAAGTGGAATAAGCACTTATCTCATCCCAGCCCTCCCTCCCATTTTTGGTCCATCCTAGGAGAAGAAAAATGCAGCAGATGAGTCTTCCAGGAGCCTTTAAGGGAGGAGAGCTTTGCCATGCAGTGGATTTTGCTCCCTTTGCGCTGAAGCAAAAGAAATTATTGCTGCAAGGGCTGTCAAATTGCAGGATAAGAGCAAGCAACACAATTACCATCTTAAAGTGCTGTGGAAGGAGGGAGGAAGGTGAAACAGGAAAAGCAAAATAGCAAAATTGAGACAAAATTATCACGTTGCTGCAGCAGCTTGAGGCAATGGAGCAAGATATGCTTTGGCCTGGTAAATAAAAAGGCTGTTGCCGAAAGCACATTCGTCACCTACCCAGCTAAATCTGGTGAGGGATAATCCTCTTCCCTGTACATGCAAGAAATAGAAACAACGACATGATCACATGAACATCTGGGTCTGCCATACACAGAAGAAAATGAAAAGACAGCCAAGATTATGAAATAATGGCCAGGTAATGAGGCAGGCAGGAGTTGAAAACAACAATCTGTACAGTCATTTCATGAAGAAAAAAAACGGCAAAATTGTTTATTGTAATTACTAGAACTGATTTCACTAGCCATGGTTTGTCAGTATTCCATACTTCAAAAGCCAGCTGAGTTGAGTAAATGGAAGCACAGCTCCTGGTTGGAGAGGCTTGTTTGAAAGCATTACCTATTGTTAGTTCATTACATAAAGCAATCGCAGCATAAATTGAATATAAAAATCGCTGCAAGTGGCTTCAATTAGTCATGCACAAAGTTAGGAAGTGCGTGAGGAAGAGAACCGTGGCTTCTATGTCTTAGGCTCTTGCTTTAAATTGTTCCCCGTGATACCTGTAGACTTTTACTTAGTGCCATTAGAGACAATGAATCAGTTCAATTAGTGTGAATTAGTCTGTAAATCCCTTGAGCCCCTGAAACTGCTTACCTTCGCTTGCATTGGGGGAGGTGTACGGGGTGAGACCTAAAAACCAACACAGAAGAGTTGTCAAACGAAGGCAAAAATAAATGTCGGAAATCATCAGGCCTTTTGCACATTAACCATGAGCTAAAAATGGTAATTGCACTGAAAAGCTCCTCTGCTGTCTTAGGCTTTGCCTGGAAGACATTGGATTTATGTCTGTCTTGAAACAGTAATAATTTCTGAATACTGCCAGTGTTGAAGACACAAGGAAAAAACCTATATATGGTGAAGCTGTATAACTGGCATGGTTAGCATTTGACTGTGCTAATGGAGGTTCACATGCTTTTTTTTGGTAGCATTTCAGTATTGTCTTCCACTTAAAAATTATTTTTGTATTTTAATGGAATAATGAGCTCAAGGGCACAGTACAGTTTGGGGCTCGAAGGGTAATGATAGGGGAGTGTTTGTTACTGATGGATTCTAAAGAAATTACTTAATTTTGGTGCATAAGAGGAGAGGAAACTTACAATGTTCTTGAAGAAGTGGACTACAGGGTTGTCATCAACAGGCCGGCCATGCTGAGATCTCTGGGGGATGGACCCGACGTGGTGGCTGACCCTGGCTGCATGTATGTCCTGAAAAGCAGAACAGGCACGTTGCCCAGTCAGCTGGAAAGGACAGCTTATCATCCATGGCATGGAGAGTCGTTTTCACCAGGGGTGAAGAGAGGAGAAAAATGCCTTGGAAATCTACAGAGACTGCCCCCTACGGTTGTCAGCGTTATGAAATAGCAAATACACAGGATGTATATGCATGTATGCTGTGCATATTTATGGATGAACATGTTCTTAAAATAACAGCCCAGTTTAGAATTAAGCCTCTTATTGGAATGTTCAGGTAACAGAAACCTTGTAATTTTCCTTAAATAGGAAATTTTTATTGAGTAGGACCTTAGGCTGTGATTTTAGAAATTAAACCAAAATGGCAAAAAAAAATTTAAAATTATGTTGGATCATTCTGCATGGGAAAGCAGGAATAGATCATGTATCATTTTTAGTTCCCAAAGACTATGTAACACTCATGAGCTGCAAGAGCAATGTGTGGGGTTTTTTTTTAGAATGAGGGAATCAAGTGAGGCTGACAATTTCTATTTCAGTAGGACTTTCTATTTTCAGTAGGGCTTCCTGAGCAATAGTCCAAATGAAGTCAGATGTATGGTTTATGACACTGATTTCCTTTGGAAAAGAAAAATGACCAATGCAAAGAAGTATGGCTGTTTTTTATCAGGGTTGGTTTTTTGCATGCTGATATGTGGACACTTACTGTTTTAAAAGCAGGAAAAACCTGAAATTTATTGGATCTGTGAAATCTCCGTAATGTCAGGCAGTCAGTCCTGCCTAAACTTCTGCAGCAGTTTCTTCTTGGTCGCTAGTTCCAGTGTTGCCAAAATATCCTCTGCTGCCATGATTAGGAAGAGAGAGCCAGTAGTATTTAGAGCACTTCGGCCATGTTTTTGTCTTCTTAATCTGCATTCAAATCACCCAGTGCTTTGCCTTCTAAACCTGCTGACTGGCTTGTCTTTAGGATAAGTAACATGATAAAAACCATGGTGTTGCAGATCTGATGGGCTATGGATTGCCACAGGAATGGAGAGAAAATAGGATAATAAGGTTTTAGAATCTAGATTGAGTTGAGTTTCTTGATTGTGGCGTTCTGATCAATTATTAGGTTGAATTAGCACAATTATTAGGTGCTAATAACTTGGCTTATTGAAAAGGTTATTGTGCTGTAAATACAAAGTTTGTTCTGCCTGCAGTGCCAAATGTCATCACAGACTTTGATTGTCCCCCCTTTTAATGTGTATTAAGCAGTAGCAAATCTGAAGTAATTTTTAATGACTCTTCTGGGTGAGTTTCCTGGTGTTTAAAATAAAGTGCTTTCCATTCGTATTGTCATCAGCAAACTTCATCTGTCTTCAGAACCTTTGATATTATTCTTTATTTGTGACAGGTAATTTACATGTTTCCCTTCAAGTCATTGTTGGGATTACTCTTTGACCTCTAGTTTGTTCTTTCCATTCTTGGACTCCTAGGGGCAGAGAGCAAAATCCAGTGGTGTTTTTTGGAGACTGCTTATGTTTATGTAATAACCAATATCTATAGGTGTTAAAAGGTAAATTCTAATGGATTTGAAATGAAAAGAGAAAATAAATCTGAATGGTACTGTTTTGATGGACTACTGATATGATGTGATATAAGTTGACTTTTTTGAACTACATTTAACAGTTATCATATGTTTCATTAATGCATTCAGAGCATCACCATTTATCTTTAAATATGTTTTAAGTGCTTGGCTTTAAATAATATTCTTGTTAAAGCCTAATAGGAATAGAGAAGAGCAACTGTGGTTTAGGAAGGGATGTCATTTACTTCTTATTTCTTTATGTTACTAGTCTCTTTTGCTCAGGGGCTGCAGTGAGCTCTTCCCACACCTCTTCCAATGTTGTTCGGAATTTCAGTCTTGAGAGCAGTGCCAATAAAAGGCACCCTTGGCTTCCATATCCATGTATTTTGAAATGTACTTGCTAAGTATGAGCCTGAATTCAGAGCCCTTGGGTATTGTTGCTGAAGATGAAAATGGAGGTGCCTCTCTTTGTGCCCTTAAAGAAAGTTTAAACACACAGTAATTCTTCAGTAACAGAATAGGGAAGGAGAACAGTCAGCTTTGCCTGTTCCCAGTTAACATTAAGTAAATGTTTGACCTCAGTTAACGATCTCAACTAACTCAACTCTGCTGCACATTCAAAAAAGCCAAAAAGAACCCTAAAGCTGAATAATCCTAATAAAAAAGATTGCCAGTACTGGAAATTTAAGCAGTAACTGAGAGAACTGATGACAAAAACACAGTTTGCAACTTCGCTTTGAAATCAATAGTTTCAAGGATTAATAATCTAAATAAGAATTCTTAAAAATATACATAAAATACCCACAGTTATCCTGTAATGGGGAGTGATTTCCTCTGAAACATTTTGTGGTTTTTTCTGGTGATGCACAGGAAAGTTGCATTGTTTTATTGTGTCACCTACCTTAGGTATGTTGGCCACTAAGAAAAAAAGAGAGAGTAACTGTGAATGCAGTGCAAAGAAAACATGCAGGTATTTTAGTCTCAACATTAGCTATACCTTGGAATTGCGTTCCCTGTGTTAGCCATGTACTTTCACATCAGACAAATTGCATTTACTGGCATAACCTGTATTAATATCTTGAAGGAGCTGCTAATTAAAAAAAAAAATTAAATTGCCACTTCTCAAACAATATGGGCTCCATCTGGGGTTTTGTGCAAGGTTATTATGTTTCCAGTTGACCTGAAGATACCCAAGTGTGTGCTTGTGTGTGTGTATAGATATAGATATATATATCTATATACACACATATGCATATATATATATGCTTGCTTTTCAGTGTTGTGCAACAACTGGCTCCAGGTATAAAATGTATAAAACCTGCAGTTAAGCAGTTACAGGCCTTTTTTTCAGTCATGAAATCCCATGAAATCCATCCCTGACTTTGCTTGCTATAAACAGGATATGTCACATCTTGCAACTCATACGCATTAGGGGGACTTTTAAATGCATGCCCCTGAGGGCTCTCATCCTCCACAAGAGGATTGCTTCTAGCTGAAGATTCCATATGCATGTAAATAGCTCTAACTCCTAATCAGTCTGAGATATGCATTTGTGACAGTAACGGTATTAAGATGTTTTGAGTACTTGAATTTCCATCTTTTTACAGTTCCTTTCAGTATCGTTACTATGTGGCTTTGTTGCCTACTTGGAGATGTGAGATGAAAATGTAAATTACATCCCATGTTGTTTCTCTACTGGCAAAATCCAAATACATATGAAATACGGAAATAGCTGATATAAAATGCAGTCAAACCAGGTAAAGATGATAAACAATGGGCTTTTTCATTAGTTCAGTGGGTTTCATGGTTTCCAATGGCTTTTCTTCACAAGATACCTGAAGACTTGCTGTGCATGAATTTAAAAGATATCATACAAAATCAACACATTTCAAATTCACATGGACGTGGAAATTGCATTTAGATTGTCTTAGAAAACCAAACTGTTCCACAACCTGTAGGCTGTCTGTAATGCTTAACCACCCCACTAGGACATTTGCAACTGCACTGGTAGACTAAAATTATCCTTTAAGCATTATGTGACGAACACTTTGCTGTTCAGTGGGAAGAAAAAGCTGAAAGTTCAACAGGCAGTTTGTAAGCCACTCAGCTGATTTTGTGCTAGTCCTTGAAACGGACTCTGAATCCAAACTCTAATGACATTTCTATCCAGGTTCAAACTTATGTAGTCAGTATGGCTTCTAAATAGGTATGCCAAACAGGAATTGAGATGCAGCCTTTCAGTAAATATATATGGGGTTTTTTCCTTTTTTTAATAACATGGAAATCTATGATATAGTTTAATGAGAAATCTGACAGGCACTTGAATACAGAAATTGCTTCATCTTGGGATTTGGAGGGGCTTTGTCCATGGGGCTTTGTGTTCCTGGGCGTGGCTAACACTTTGTCAGAACCTTCCAGTGCTGCTACCCAGGTTCTCACCGGGCAGCGACAGAATACACAGCCCATGTGTCATGTGGGGATGTACTTTTCCATGCTTATTCTAGTAGTAATTTAACTTCTGTGAGCATGCACTGCCAAACCACAGCTGTGTTGTACTGGTGGTGTTGGTTCCATCTTCGTTCACATACAACCCAGGTAGCAGTTTGCTCTTGGTGGTGGTGTTTGTCCCAGGCTGTTCATGACTTGCTGATCTGTTGCCAAAAGCAATGGGAATGCTGACGTCTTCCCCACTGGCTGATCTGGTGATGACGTTATAGTTAATTACCTAATTCAGCAGGCTTTTTTAATCACTTTAGAATGGATGAGTCACATATCCTTGTAATGGTACTGTTAATTTTTACTAATGTGGAAGTTACGACAGCAATTTAATTACTTGCTCAAAGGTATAGAGGAGAATTGGCAGAAAGTGGGATGTAGAGTACAGGAGATTCTGCCTTTCAGTGTTGTGCTGAGATCAATCTTTGCCTAGAAATAGGTGATGAACAAAAAGAGGAAGAATTCTTTGCAGAACAACAGGAGTAACAAACAAGGCAGTAAAGAGTAGAGGTGACTGAAAAGTAAGAAATGGGGAAGAAGAAGGAAACAATGCAGAACACTCCCCATCAAGGGAGGTGCCAATTGATAATCCAGAACCACATTTCTCCATAAACCTGTTACTCCTTAGTGCCTTGATGATTAGTGTTCACAAATCAGCAGGTAAAAGAATTACTGGGGAAGAAGAATGGGGGCAGTTTTTCAGGACAGTTCTGTTTCATGATGGGACTCAAGTGAGAGACTGGTGCCATCATACTTTCTGGGTTTTTCCCCATATCCAGTTTATTCCATTGTTGTGACAACTGAGAAATGGTTTCAGAGGCAAAACCCAATCCTTTAATTTGACTTTGCTTTTCTGCAGCATTTTTTCTTCCTAGCATCAATAATTTTATTCAAATATTCTTCATGATAGAAGTTCTTTATCTGCTCGGACATAGTCTCTGATACATACTCAGCATTGTTCTCCTTGTTATTTTATCAAGTTCGTATCAATGACATAGATTAAACTTTGTTGAAATAATCCATGGTTTGGGTGGGGGTTTTCTTGGCTGGTTTTGTTTTGGATTTTGTTTGAGAACAATCACTCCAGCAAAAAAAGGACTTTGGCTAGTAGGTATTCTCGGAGTAGCTTCAGCTACCAACAAACTTCACAGCCTGAAGGACTTAACTGTACATGGGCAAGATATGGAAGGCATCCTGCACTGGTGTTCACCATTATCAGTTTCTGCTGATCCCCTGCATATTTGGTGGAGATGCAGCTGTTTGTCGGTGCTGCTACAGCAAAAGAATGTAACGTTGTGGGTATGGCCATTGGTAAGAAAGCAGAGATTTATACAATTTTTAGAAGTCCTCTTCCCTAGTCTTTCAGTCACGAAGGTCATGCAGTAAACAGGATGAGAATTATTTGGAAAACAAAGCTATAAATACCAGGCATACACTATCACTTTACAGCTGCTGGCCAGAAAAATGTTACTACAACCTTGATTTCTGGAAATCTCAGATTGCACACACTCACCCACCCACAAAATATTTGATCAGTTCTCACCTTTGAAGGGATTGGCCCAATTCTATTTATTTTCTGCCTTTAATAGGTAAGCAAGTGACAAGCTAAACTCTTGTACTGGTTGTTAAAAGCACTATTGCTGGTTTCGTGATAACTTGTGGAGAGAGCGTAAGACCAAGGAGAGTTTACTCTCAATTATGAAATAATTAGACATGACAGGGTTAATAGCATATTTCTTTGAAACAAATACTGTGGTAAAATTTCCAATAATATTGTTAGTATAAAGTGGGGAAGATGGACCACTCCAAACCTGTACAATTTCTAAGGCACATTAATTGTATAATGTATCAGAAATGAAGTAAATGCATCATAAGCAAAAGGTGATAGAGAGCTAAGGCTCATCTCGGGTTTGGAGAAGTAATTCTGTGTTTTACAAGTATTTTTTAAATTGCTTTGTAAAATATGCAGTAAAATCACCTGAAAATGGCAGTAGATGATTTCTTGTGCAGCTCAGAAATGAAACCACGTAACTTTTAAGAGTGTGATGAGGAACTGAACACGTCTAACTGGAGACCATTTCAGGAACGAGGTGAGATATTTTGCATCAGTACAAAAGGTGGAAGCTAGCAATTGTCAGTAATGGCATGTGATGACAGAGGTAAAAAACAAGGTCAAAGAAAAAAAAAGTATTAACTTCTACTCCAGTTTTCTATTTGTCTGAATTTACCATTGTTTAATCCAAAAACAGCTGAAGAACAGTCATTTATTTTGGCATTCTAGGAAGGAAAGTGCTAAGGATAATGCAATTCTTCATTTGCAAGGAATGCGATAGAAAAAAAACAATACAGCAGATTTCTTACTTGTCAAACTGATTCCTCTGCAGAAGTAAACAGATGAAATTGTTCTCAGTGTTAGGCAGAGAAGATCCTCGTGCGAAATTTTTCAAAGCTCTATTTGACCATCTGTATGTATGTTTTGGGGTCCCTGCCTGCCCCTTGCACTTCTTTAAACAAACACCCCCCTCTGGTATATGCTATGAATATTAAATCTAGACCTTACTCTCAGCTGGGCTGTGGTGCCCTGCAGGTGAACAAGAGAGGAATGGCTGAGAACAGCTGAGGCCAGTTCCCACCAAAGACCCCAAAGCTGCCATCACTGCCCCTCCAGCAGCTATGCCATCAGGCCCAGGCAAAGGGCACCAGCAAGCCTTGAACTTCACCAAGTGCTCAAAGGAATCCTTGGAGCTGTTCTTCAGCTCCCATTTACGCATACTACTATTATTATTATACCTATAGTGGATAGAAGACTCTAGAAATAGTCAAGACTGAACTGTAAGATCTGTTAGAAGTTTAATGAAAGGGGGAAACCTTTTGCTTTGGAGTGATTAGAAACAGAGATCCTTCAAATGCTTCAGTTGATTAATTTGTGGTTTAGCCTGAACATGTTACTAATACATTTCTGAATTTAAGAGGCAAAAAAAGACCATATAAAAGTAAAAACAGTGAAGCACACAGGCATTCTGCCCAGTCATGATCTTCCCTTTCACTTGTAATGCAAACCAGCAAGCCCCATTTCTGAACAAACCTTGCCATGCAGCTGCTGTCAGGTGAGTACAAAGCATCACTAATACTTAAGTGCTTGCATTTCCAAGTACCACTTACAGAGCATTTAACCTAGTCCAATTCCCAAATTCCTCTAGCAGGTTGGAATAATTGCTTCAAGCAGTAACTTCCATGAAAATGCAAGTTCCAGTGCTTTAAATAATGCGTTAATTACTAGGCACAAATAACATGTATATGGTCATACCTGTGTTAAATGAACAGGTCAAAATCAATCCCATGTAATGCTGGTTTCTCACAGCCTGTGTCACTCACCATTTGATACTTTGTTTTGTACAGGTGATATTTTTTTAAACCAGGCAGATATAAAGTACTCTGAGGTTCTACCACTGCACAAGCTGAACGAGCTTCAGACTGGCAGTTCTGATACACTAATTCATTTTAGGTATTCATCATTCATTACTACCTGCTACAAACAAGAGGCCAGATTCAGTTCCTATTACATTAAGTGAGAGCAGCAGATTCAGGAGCTTTGGTTATTCAAAGCCTATCCTTTCCTTCCAGAAGGCAACCTCTATTCCCTTCTGTCCCATGCACTGTTCTAACTGAATTTTGCAGAAGGACACACAGCCTCTGAGTGAACTAAAAACCCATCACGTACAAGCAGTAGTTTGTTGCAACTTCTGTTAATGGATTAAAGCATTTAAAACAAATTAAATCATTAGTACACTGGTTTTTGTGATGTAAACAGTTTAATGAATACATAAAGCACATAAAAAGCAAAAGATTAAAACAAAATTATTGTTACAACCACCATAAACTCTATAAAATTTTTTTTACAAGCATACTGCTTGCACAGCAGGTTTTACAAAACAGTGTATCACAAGCAATACCACTCCCTGAAAACTAAGACTTGGAAATTAAAATCACAGTAAGTATTTACTTAAATCACATCATATACTAGTCAGACTAGCACTGATTTAACTACTTTTCAAATTCTTCATGGTGCTGTAGTATACATTAAAGCTTCTGCAGGAAATGTGAATAGAATTCAAGTGCAAAAAGAGGAAAAAATATTCTAATTAATTTATCCCTCCATGGCATTATTTAAAACTGTGGTTCCTAAACTTTTTGCCTGTGCATGGTTATTGCAACCATTTTTGTAGATCCCCGCCCTAGCAACTGCTTAGCTCAGGAGTGGGTTTGGAACTGCTGATTCCAAAATGCTGATCCCAAACCATGATTCTGCTCAAGTTCAGAAGAACTTCAGCCCAGTGCTGCTCCTGCCTTGTATCTGCCTGCAGGATGGGGAAGCCCCATCTCTACCTTCTGTATTTCATGTAGCCAAACACATAGAAATTGAGAAGGAAATACAGGAGCAAGGCTTCATACAGGCAACAGGAGAATGTTACAAGATTGCATACAAAACTGAAGCAAAATATAAAAGAGAAATTGATTTAATATTCCACTCAGTCTTGCCTCACCTATTGTTTACTGTCACTCACATATTTTGGTTTGTTGCATCTGTGTCACAAGTGTAGTTTAAAGTTTAGTACGTTAATGCAAAATGTTAAACCAGGACAGAAAAGTTCTTGTTTCACAATGCAAACTTTAGTAGAAAAAAAAAATCATAAACAAAATGGAATACAAAAGCATAAACAACTGCATCAAAGAAACAAAACAGCAGTCAGTACATACTGAAGTTGAATACAGGCTAGAATCTAGGAGGTGCAAAGAACACTTGATTGTTTTAACAAACTTGCTTCAACAAATATTCTATAAAGATTAGAAAGGAAATAATTTATTGTTATGCTACTCTCTCTTGCATGCTGTTTAAAATGTCTGCACCACAGTTTCTTTCTGTCACCATTTTAAATTCTTTTTTAACACAATTAAATTTGAGCTGTGCACAACAACAGTTTTGTTTCAAATATTCTACCTTAGAAGTTCTTCTTAAAAGTACAACATTCAAGCTGGTTTTGACTGAGTTCCAGCTATCCAAAATCTTGATGAGGTTGGGGGGAAAATGGCACATGTACTTGCTGCCCCTTAGGGGAGAAGGAGTATTTTTGTACATTCCAGTATTTCTATTTTTAACAACTCCCATGGAACTCCCATGCATTCTTAATTTAACTTCAGAACTGCAGGGCAAGGGAGAACCTGCTCCACATGAGAAAAGGAGGCCATGAAACAGTCCCAGCATTGTTCCTACCCCACCTTTCTGGACACAATAGCAAATATTATTCACTAATGTACTTCTTAGCTATGGATGCAAGAAGAAAATGCCTCCACAAAGAATTTATAATGTGTTTTGCTTGAATGTCAGCCCTAAATCTGTACAAAGAGCAAGTGTTGTCTTTGCATTCCAGTGCTTGCTGGTGTGGGTAGTTGAGATGCTCCCACTGAGGCATGGGCTGGCTGAAAAAGGAAGACTGCAAGAAAGGCAGCTGCAGAATTGCTCTGAAATGCTTCAAAATAAATAAAGAAAAAAGTGCAAGCAAATAAACAGCGCAGCTCTAGGAACTTTTCAAGCCTTTGAAATTCATCCTTTAAGGTGCTTTTAGTGGTATCTTATTTACCAAAGACCTGTTTACTTAGTGAAGTCTGGAAAACTGCCAAGGGACTTCATTCTATTTTGGCTTGTCCAAGAACACCTTCATCATCTATCAGTGAAACGCGACAAAATTCAGCAAATGGCAACAACTATTTAGGGTTTAAGCACAAATTAACCATCTAGATTTCCTGTCTACACTTGTAAAAATAAATGACACCACAAGCCTTTCTTGATACAAGAAACCAAAAGGCATTGTTTCAGAGGCTAAATAAATAATAGCTGAAATGACTGCCTGTGCCACTTGCTCAATACTTTCCACACTGAAGCCTTCTCACAAGAGAGCTTCCTAGGAATGTTTCCTAGGACATACATCAATATTATCATTGTGTGGAAGAGTGCTAGAGATGCTTTGGCATGGGAAGTCCCACTGTGACTGAAATTTGCCAAAATAATTCAACTTCTCTGTGCTTCCAGCTCAGATCTACAAATCAGAACTCCGTAACACTATGAGCAGTCATTCTTAAGGGGAAAAAACCCCAAACAACTACTTCTGCTAGGTAAAAATAGTCAGAATTGTCCATAATTCTGTACTGTTTTGCAGACATTTAAGTTCTTCAGAATAGCAGTTTACTGAACAGCAGGGATAAAAGAGATTATGTCCTGTTCTCTCATACATAATTACATAGAAATCTATAGAGAATCATTGCAATCGTGTTCACGCCAAAAGATAAAATACAGAATTTGTACAGCTTGCAGACATTTTTCAGTCATTACTCCTAAAAACTGAGTTGATTGGTTTGATTTATTGCCAAGCAGGAATGCACATACCTCTGTATATTCTGTATGCAGAATCTAACTTTTTGGTATTGTTTCCTTGGTGTACAAAGAACATTTCATACACTATTTTTCATCGAATAACACAGTACATGAACAAAACAGCAAGAGTTGAGCTGGCCAACCAGGTTCCAGAAAAGAGCAGCTGGGAACAGTCTCTGTTATTTGCAGTAAGAAAAAAGGTTTTCTTCATGTTTACAGCAACTGCTTGTTGCATTTATGAACATTACACACAGGAGCATTACTACAGAAACAACTGCCTGGCTGCTAAATCTTTGTCAATAGAACTACAGGCCCCAGTTTGTAAAGGTGAGAATGAGAAATAAAAAGAACAGAACACCCAGCTTGCTTAGTACTGCCTACCAAGCGTGAGAAGCCTCTGGTTTTAACTTTCTAGAGTATTTTTCGTCCAGTGGTCTCTACATTACAACAACTCTTCAGGGAAGGGCTATTCTACATTGTGCTTCCAGGTGTGGAGCTGTGACGGACACTGACAGCCACAGCTGTGGGACAGCCACAGCTGTGGGACCACCACAGATCAGCTTCACACCACAGGGCAGGTCGTGTCCTGTCCTAGTGCAGCACTGAGAAGCAGCACAGATCACAGGCTGAAGCACTGAATAGACCTCAAAGGTTGCCAAAGGTTATTCAAAAATTCGGGCCCCAGTCAGCAATTATGAATACTGCTTTTTGCAACACACAACTTGAGCGACTACAATAAATTCAGCTAAAGGAAAGGTTTTACAGCCCTACAGCAGTTCCATTCGAATGCTTATGTAGTGTGTGGACACAAAAACACAAGACTCCACTTATCATTTACTTGGCAAAGGGTATAGCAAAAAAACCTTAAACCTTATCACTTGAATAACAGTGAACTAATATGCCAGCTGCATAATTTATCAGAGGAGGCAGATCAATCCTGGAAAAGGGAAGAATTCACTTTCACTGATACCTTGGTTTTGAATTCATAGTGTAGAAATGGCTCATTATACAATTTCTAATATGAAATGCTTGGAATAAATCTCAACTTGTCAGAACAAAGCAGCTGGACTATTTTGTACACCTGGGATTCAGGATAATATCTATCAAGCCATCTCCCCAGCAATGCTGTCAACTGACCTTAAACATACTCTTGCACGAACAGCCTAAGAACTTGGCCGCAATTCCTTTTCTAACATCCATTTCCAAGTTTGTCCCTCAGTTAGTGCCAAGATATGTAGAGATGGTCTTGCATTTAGTGCTCTCATCCAACTCCCTTATGCAAATATTTAAGAACAACACACAAAAGCAGACTGAAGTTTCTCTAAATGGCACAGCACACAAATGCATAAAACACACTACATTAAATGCTCATAAAAATTCCTCTTGGCAATGTTTCTAGAGCCCCCTGGATTTCTAATACTCCTTGTTACTACCCAGAGTAGCTCCTCTTGTTTCCCAGATCTTTGCTTTTTTTGTTGTTGCTGTTTTCAGTTTAAAGCCGAGCATTATATTACAAGTACCGTCCCGCTGGCTAGGTCAACTCTTGCATTATAGCAGTGAGACCTTTCTTTCAGACCCACCCTTCCTCTTTACTGTACTGTATTTTGCTGTAGCCTCGCAGTTCTCTATTCCTCAGAGCTCACCTTGCCCGAGCCCCGCCGGGGAACGTGTCTTTCACCTCCAAAGAATCTGCCCAGCGAGTCAAGCAGACCCGAGTCTCTGTGCCGTGGGGATCCATGTCTGGCATGGTCTATAGTGCTCGCAGATGCCAGTTTTGATCCGTGCCGGAAAGAGGAGCGTTTTTGTGAAGCCATCAAATCCGAATTCTCTGAAGCTGCTGCACTGTCCTCTTGGATGGTCTGTAGCTCGTCTGACTCTGAGGGCCGATCTTTGAAGGTGTTGTCTTCTCTTCCTGGGGCATCTCGGGAAAAGAGGCGGATCAAGTGGGGGCGACCAGTCCTGTCAGCTGGGTTGGCCTCAGGCCAGGCATTCTTCGGGTCTGCTGTGCCTTTGGAGTCTGTCACCGCTGGGCTCTTCGTGGAGGTCCCATTGTTCTGGTTCACATCTGCCTCTCCTGCAAACAACAAGGATGAGATATGAATACAGGCCTGTGAAAAACAGCCCTGGAACAATGCTGCTTTCTTTCCCTTGCCTTGAGATGCTCATTTCATACAAAACCCGTAATATGTGCAGTTGTAATGAAACTATGTTCTCTTCCAGCCTTAAAGAACATTAAGTTATCTTGGAACTGAAACCAGAATGATGTTCTCACACAAATTTGCAGTAGTTCTAGGTAGTTTTTTGCTGTGGGTTTTTTTCTTTTTAATTTAACACATATATAAACAGATTGACAGATTACTTGAAGCATAACTGAAACTAACTTTATTTACATGGAAGGTTTGTGGATGAGGAGGCTTTCAGCGAGTAATCAGAATTCCTGTACTTTCCCTTGAGAACTGCAACTCTAACTATGCCATCTTTGTCCAAAACAGAGGAAAAAAAATAATTACAGTGACATTGCAGATCTGTGCCGCCACAAGTGCACACTCCCTCTCCACGATGCCAGAGCTTTTCGCCTCATTCAGAATCCCCTCTTGTAACTCCAATACGGATCAAACAAGCATAATGAGGTGAGGGGTGCTTTTTACCCACTATTGAAATTGTCCTCACTTCAAAAAAGACAGTGAGCACTGAACTGCAGTTTCTGCTTGGCCTCTCATGACAGTTCTTCTCCATGTATGACGATCCTGGCACTCTGGGTACAATGTCCCAGTATTGATGATGTCCCATTCACTGATGCTGAAGGCCTAAAGCAAAACTGTCCAGTCTGCATTTAGTGCTTGTGAGAAGTAACAAGAAGAATTATCAGCAACTGACAAGCTTTTTTCTAGCCAAGAAAGGTGCCAAGACAGACCCCTGTGGCAAGTGAAATGCCTGCTGCCTTCTCACAGTTGCCTTACGATGATCCAAGTAAAGTATCTAAGAAGTATCAGCTGCAGCACACCTAGCCCTTCACCTACAGTAGCTCTTTCTATCAGTGACAAAAAGATTCCTGGAGGTTTTTATGATCTATACCACGATTCCTACTGTTCTAAAGGAAACTGCACCCACCGAGGAGTATGACTTATCCCCAAGGAACATTTAAAGAGTATTAGTAGGTCATTGCTTGAGGAGCAACCTTCAGCACAGACACCTCCCACACACTCACTCTGTGTCAGAAATGTCTTTTGGAGTTAAGGGGGCTCAGAATTTCAGAAACAGGTTAGTGAGTCATGTGTTACCTTTAGGGTCTCCTAATTACCTTGTTACACCCTCATTTGATTTGGCCCTTGTTGCCCTGGGAGGGATAGGACCTGGCAAATACTGCTGTGTTTCTGAAGTACTCTGGGCCCAAGTACTTTGCTGATTCAGCAGAGCAATTTTAGACTTGACACAGTCATTTCATACGGTTTCACCCACCCACAGGGCACTAAAGAAACCTTTCCTCAGGCCAAGAATAATTCTGAAATAATTTTATTAATAACAACACAAGATAGTAACGATGGCTTCTGCGAAACCTGTGTGTAAGTTACAACTGGTTGTAATCAGCCTGCTACAGTTTTTCAAATAAAAACGTAAAAGTGCAGTTTTGCTCTGCAATTCTTTTATTTCTTATGTGAAAACTACCTAGAAAATGTTGGGGAACTTCAAGAAAAACTTCTTTGGTTAAAACATCTGGAAGTGTCTCTCAGGAATACAGTTATTTAACCAGTGACTAACTGCCACTGAAGACCTCATTAGTGGGGAAAATATTTGCTGGCAACTTTGGGATTTGAGTTTTCCTGAAAAAATACTCTCAAACTTATTAGGAACTCTTAATATACCCAAATAATTTTCTAAATAGAACAAAAGAAAAGTAATTAACTTGGATTTGTGACACATTCTGAAACGGCGAAACATTTTAAACGGCAACTCTGAGCCTAGATTCTATACCATAACACAAATCCATTCAAAGACAGAAAAAGAAAAGCAAACAAAAGAGTTATTGTATTTAATTAAATGCATTAACAAAACACCAGAGCATCTGCATACTAATATTTTTTGCAACAGTTGTTCTTTGTGCCACTGAATACGGGTATTGGTAAGCAACAAAGAAGGGTATTTGTGCAACAAAAGTAGCTTCTCCCAATGCATATGCAGTGAGCTATAAAGTATAAATCTTTCTGGAGGCTTTATTTCAGTAGTGAAAGCACACATTTAAGTTTGCCTCTAAATTTTCTTCATGCTTATGTCTTCTATAATATATAAAAACACGTAAGAGAGATACTGCTATTATTTTTTCTAACTAATCAAAGTCTTCCAGGGCATTTGGAGAGACAGATCATTTTAATAATGTCCTAAGGACATCCAGAATTAATGGACTATATAAATATATGCTTATTTGTTCATTTAAAAACAAATATTTAGACTTTTATTAAAACCTATTGTAAATGCTGTATATAACTACTTTTTTTTAAAGTTGTTTTTCTTTGTTAGATGAAGCTCTTTGTTAAAATAGAGTACAAAACCTGTACCATATCACTTGTACAACAGAAAGCTGCCCAGGGAGGAAGAGATCTTAGGTGTGTTTTTGCTAATCCTTGTAAAATGGGGTGCAGCGGAATGCATTGCCATAGGCATTAACCAGAGGGTTATGGAAGTGTCTTCTATTTATATGTAAGTGAATATAGTCCTTGAGAACTGCACAAATGAGAGCACATGAAAAGCATCTCCTCACATTGGCCCAAAAGCAGCAGGAGGGAGCCAGACTCGGAACAGGGATGTGGCACTTCAGGCAGGGCCAAGGACCACTCCCAAAGGCAACGCCACCTCTCCCCTTCCCCTCACCACACACTGCCCTGAGCCTGCTGCTGGCACAATGCTCCCTGGGCATGTTGGTCAGAGTGAACAGAGCCATTTGTTTCCTGTACACACAGGGACTTCCAAAATGAGGAATATAGATGGACAAAAAAATTCTTAACAGTCTGCTAAAGAAAACAAAGAAAGTCCAAAGGTACTTTCTGTGAGACAATAATAAATCAAATCCTCCACTGCCTCTAATAAGAGTTAGGTCCCATATTAGTATTGCCATAACTGCTGTGGCCTTAGTGTTTGATAAGACACTGACAGTTTATCCCATTTCTTGAGAATCTAAGTAACTCTTTTCCCTAAGCTTCTAATTGGCTAGGACCTCTCAGCCCAATGTTTCAAACAGCAACTCCTCTCCGGACCACGGAAATTTGTTCTATGCAAAGTACAATTTCCAATTTGCATACAAATATCCTTCTCAAGGGTCACTTGGAAGGGCTGCTCTATGACAGTCCCCCCTTGTGTGCACTGCAGTCTGTAGAGTTCTTCCATACAGAGAACAAACTGGAAAGAGGTTCTTAAGCTAAGAGTTTTAAAAAAGATTACAAGTTTTTCATCTCCTCCTACTCCTTTCCAGTCTTGCTTTTTTGCAGATACTTGTAATTCCTCTCACATTCCTATCGCTGCTCCGTCTACAAATGCTGTAAAATAAATTAGGAAGATGAAGCTGACAAAAGCTGAAGTCCATTCCCTTACTTTGGCTTCTCAAGAGAGGCTTAGATCAAGTCACAGCATACTGCAAATATTGATTACAACAATACATGACATCAGTTTAAATATTTGTATGAAATCTTAAGAATTAAGTGTTATTTACTGGTTACAAATGCCAGAAAGTACATTAATCAACTCTGTAACGCTGAATATTTAATACACTTTTTCATAACTAGGGGCTACTGTGATAGATTATACTTATTTCCTTTTTCTCGGCTTTCTTTTCTCAGGGTATGAAGATGGAAATTACTGAACTTTTAAATCAACTCTTCATTTTAGCTCAAGTCATTATATATATAAAGCACTGTTTTTCAGTAAATGAAACACAATCTGTATTTGCCCTTTTCTACTTGCTAGGTCCTCTCTCTTCTATAAGGTGTCAACTGGATAGTTAAACACAATGCAGTAGAGTCCTCAATTCTGAGTTAAATTTATTTCAGTATGTTTAGTGAAATGCTGATAAAAATATTAACTAAAACATCTGACTTTTTGTATTGATTCACCTGTTTTTAGTCACTCGAACAACAAACGGTAACACCTAGAAATTAATCAACTTTGTCACAACTGAGATTACAAGATCTGTGGTAAGCTACAGCAATAAGGCAAATGTATTAGTAATAGGTTGCCTTGCACTATTTAAGAGGCTGAGACCACTATTTTGGACCAGGCCTCTAATGACACTTGTGGTAATATCAGGCACTTGAAAGAATGAAAGGCCGGAAAAAACACACCCATCATCACTACATACATGCTGGGTTGAGCTCTGTGCTGAGACCATTTCCCAACAATCCTGCTCCTGGTTTGGACTTTTACTGCAGCACAGCCCACAGCAGAATAGAGTGCCCACAGCCATCAGGCTTCACTAGAGAAGTATTCGGGGAGACAGAGAGGAAAGAATTATGTCTGCACTGTTAAATCTGAACTGCAAAAGCTTGATTCATCCTCATTATGCTAAGACAGTGCAGACGCAAGATGGCTCTTAGCCTAACTTCACTAATATGGTTAGAAGGCAAGATGCCATCAGACATTTCGATTCACAGACCTAATTACTGGGTTTGTCTGATGCTTGTCAAACAGTTGGGAATCGATTTTGGACAAATATTTCTGTTTGAAATGGATGGCATGCAGTATAATCGTGAAACAAACACTTGGTCATACCTCTGAACACAACCAGAAGGGATGTGCTGGTGCATTTAGCCTTTACAGAAACATCTTCCCCCCTTGCTGGCAGAGCGAATGCAGAGAGAAGTGCTCATGTGTCTCATGATACAGATCCACATGAGTTTAACACTCCTACTGCACTTAGCCAAGAGATCACTTCTATTACAGTTTGCTCTCCTCCTTACCTCCTTGCCAAAGCTTATCACTTTCAGGGAAAAAAAAATCCACCCAAAGGCAAATTTTCTCTATAGCTTCAGCATAACTGAAGGAATGATATTCTTCTGCACAAAAAAATTCAGCTTTTTCTATGGGCTAACCAAGCTGCAGACTAAACCACCACAAAAATGAGAAGCCACTTGCTAAGCATAACATGCTCTCCTTTGACTTCCCTCCCTCACTTCTTTCATGAGACATTTTACAGCACGTAAGGCTCTTACCAAACTAGAACAAAAAAAGTTGTGAGGCTGTTTCTGTTTCACTGATGAGCTGAGTACGTTTCTACACTGACCTGATGAAGCAGTGAATAAGCTGCTGTGCCATAATTTTATTTACAATAAAACTTAGTACTAAAAATACAATAAAAAGTGGAAAACCTCACCTGGTCCAGTATTTACTTCTATGGAACCAAATTTAAAAAATGACCAAGTTTAGCTCTATACTGAATCTCGGGTCAGTAAGGATCACTGGCTGAGCCTGCTGAAAGTTATTCCACTGCTGTTGGTAAAGGCATAACACAGGTTTAGACATTTAGACTACACTGTCGTGGCCAAAAGAATGAAACTTTCACTCAAAATTTTACAAGAAGTGCCTGAAAAATGCTGTTTTTCCTGAATCCCTGATGGAATACCAGCTATTAGCTGTTCTCTGCAGAAAGCATTATGCCCCCTAAGACTGAAAATTAATAGGTCAAATAGGATCTGTTAATTGCTGGACCTTTGCTAATACCCGAGTATCGGCTCAGTTTCTTTCAGACTCATGAAAGATCTCATTTCTCCAAGCCTTCCCTGGCCCTTTCCTGCTGAAGAAAAGCTGCTGAGGTAGAAGAGCTTGGCCTTACAGCAAAGCACACGTGAGAACACAAAAAGGTTTGATGGAGAGACAATAGGAAGGTATCAGGAAATACGGATTCAGCTGTCTTTGCTAGGCTTCATCATCCCAAAGTGTTTAATATGTAACTGTGAACCACTGCTTGTTACAAGAGTACCGGTTTTATGATAAATACATCCCTTAACCATTGCTGCAGCAAAGACAACAGGTTTTGGGACAAGGATCCCTGTAAGGTGGTAGTGGCACTGTGGGGAATTGTTGCTGTGGTATTTTTTTTGGTAGGGTAACTATACTGACTTTTTCAACTTACCCAGTAAAACCATAATACAACCAATCAATGAAAATGTGAAAACACACAGCAATGTGACATTCAGCTGGAATGGTGACGCTCTAATAAACATGCCTAAATCTTATTTTGTGAATCAACAAACAGAACATAATTTTTAGTTTTGTTGATAACTTCATGATTTGAGAGGGTTGGTTCTGTGAAACTACTACAAAATAAAAAGAGAAATTAAAAATAAGCTGTATACTCATTACAGCTTATGTTCAGTATTATCATTCTACTGAAGGCAATTATGTTTTATGGTATCAGTGTGTAAAAAGTAGCAATACTGTCTGAGTCAGAGATTTTTGATATATCAGGAGTCCTCTTGCTGGAAAGTTTTTCTGTGTTTTCACCAAGGTGCACACAACTCCGAGCATCTGCATGTCAGAGATTTGAAAACACCTGCAAGTCTGTGCAGTAATAACCCACAGCTCATGCCCAAAGTCTGGATATTAACAGGAAGCATGGATGGTTACTGTGGGCTGAAATGCATTAACATCCCACTGTGAGGGGCTGCACTCCAGGAGCCGGGTTTCAGACCTGATGGATGAAAGACAATGTCATACCTTCCCCCAACTTGTACACCCTGTACTATTCAAGTCTTTAAGAACCCTCTCTCCTCTCTGTTCTTACTGAAGAAATTTGTAGCTCATTCTGCCCATGTCAAAGAAAGAGATGAAAGCAAACCTGTCAGCAAGGCATTTCAGACCATAGGAACTGGAGCAGCAGTTGCACACCAACTCTGTGTGTTCTCCTGTTACCGATAAGAGCCAGGGGTGCAAAAGACTTGTTTTTTCTTAAACCTACTGTGAAAGTCATATCAGATTCAACATGCAAGAAATCATCTGGGAGGCCTAAGTTACACATCATCCGTCACTGCATGGTGCTTAATTTCCTCTTCTTCATCTTTTGTAATGGGGTTTTACAATACTATGTATGTTTTTCTGCAATTCAGTTATACAGTTACTCCTAACTTTTGAAGTCTCACAGTAAAGTTTTCTACTGACCCATCTGCTGTCTCTACCACATTGACCAGCTACATGTAAAGAAAGCAACCGATGTGGGAATACAAAGCACAAATCACAGCAAAACAGGTTGCTTGACAAACTTGATCTCCTTTCATGACCAGCTGACCCACCTAGTGAATGTGGGAAAGGCTGTGGATGTTGTCTACCTGGACTTCATAAAGTCCTTGACACTGTCTCCCACAGCATTTTCCAGGAGAAGCTGGCAGCCTATGGCTTGGACAGGTGCACTCTTTACTGGGTTAAAAACTGCCTGGATATTCAGGCCCAGGGAGTGGTGGTGAATGGAATTACATCCAGTTGGTGGCCCATCACTAGTGGGGTTTGCCAAAGCTCAGTCTTTGGGTGAGTCTTCTGGACGAGGGGATCAAGTGCACCCTCAGTCAGTTTGCAGATGACATCAAATTGTGTGGGAGTGTTGACCTGCTGGAGGGCAGGAAGGCTCAGCAGAGGGATCTGGGCAGGTTGGATGGATGGGCGGAGGCCAATTGTGTGAGGTTCAACAAGGCCAAGTTGCCAGGTCCTGCCTTTGGGTCACAACAACCCCAGGCAGTGCTACAGGCTGGGGCAGAGTGACTGGAAAGCTGCCAGTGGAAAAGGACCTGGGGGTGCTGACTGGCAGTGGCTGAGCATGAGCCAGTGTGTGCCCAGGTGGGCAAGGAGGCCAATGGCACCCTGGCCTGTAGCAGGAATAGTGTGGCCAGCAGGAGCAGAGGAGGGATCATCCTCCTGTACTCAGCCCTGGCGAGGCCTCATCTCAAATCCTATGATCAGTTTTGGGTTCCTCAGAACAAAAAGGACATTGAGGTTCTGGAGGAAGTCCAGAGGAGGGCAATTAATCTGGTGAAGGGTCCAGAGAGTAAGTGCTATGAGGAGCAGCTGAGGGAGCTGGGATGTTTGGCCTGAGGATGCTCAGGGGAGACCTTATTGCTCTCTACAACCACCTGAAAGGAGGTTGTAGCCAGGTAGGGGTTGGCATCTTCTCCCAGGCAACTAGCAATGGGATAAGAGGAAATGGCCTCAAGCTGTGCCAGGGGAGGTTCAGGGTGAACATCAGGAAGAATTTGTTCACTGAAAGAGTGACTAAGCATTGAATCAGACTGCCCAGGGGAGCGATGGAGTCACTGTTCCTGGAAGTGTTCAAGGAATGACTGGATGTGGCACTTAATGCTATGGTTTAGTTGACGTGGTGGTGTTCAGTCAAAGGTGGGACTCGATCTTTGAGGTCTTTTCCAACATTAAGGATTCTATGAAAGAAAAAGTGGCTCAGGACTGCTATGAGCCTTGGGGGCGTGTGAAGGTATTATTTGCTTGTGAGGACATGGAAAGAAACCTGCAAGTAAAAGGAGGCATTCCAAAAAGCTGAAAGCATCCCCTGCGCGAGAACAATTTTTGATCCCGAGATTGTAATTAAAACCAATCTACTGGATTGTACAAGCTGCCTTGCACTCTGCATGCTTTCACAGAGTTGGGCACTTGGTTATCCGTGCCTCTGGTTCACAATGAAGAGCTGAAACAAAGCCCACACGGTGGCCTACCATTGCAGAGGAATGCAGCAGTGTAGGCCTGGCTTGCACCCTCTCGCTCTTGTTTTCCAGAACTTCTGGCATTGCCTCCACTTGCTGAGGGGTACAAAGGCGAGTACAGAAAACAAAAGAGCCTGTGGTTGAAACCAGTGGGACTTGCTATGGCAGAAATTTGGAATCTATGAGAAGCATGTGGCAATTCTCCATACAGCCCGCAGAGAGTTTTTTAAAAACTTAAACAAAGAATTTTATCCACCCACCAATTTTCAAAGAAAATCGTTCCTTTGTGTTACTGGAACATATAGGTTTGTTTTAATCTCGAATATCTCACAAAAGATCCTCCTACAGCAAAGTGAGCTAGAGCATCAGCTGTAACAAACAATTTCATGTACTTAAGGAGGAGAAATTAAATCACCTGTTGGGCCCATCAGCACTTGTGTTCTTTAAAAATTGTGCAACTGACTTGTATTAGACAAAGATTGTTTGGTCATTCATCTTTTCTGCTTCAGCTGGAACGAGTCTGAATAACTGTTAGGTTGCAAAACTTGGATATATCCACCCCCCACCAAAGTAAAAATGTGACAAAATGAGTAGTCCAGTGAGCTTCCATCAGACCTCACAACTCCCACAACCTTTTGTATTTTCCACATCAGTTTTGTTTTACTGGAAAATAACCTGGGTTTCTGGAAGCTGTGAATCACCTACAGGATGCTGTAATCAATAAGCCTGGCATTTTCGTGCATCCTTCAGGTGTACATTGCCATATCTCTGGCTTTCTCTATTTTGCCCTGTTAATGTACCCTGAAGTTTTTAATGGCACAAGTGATCTCAGAGAGTCACGGTTACAGAACCTGCAGTGAGGGGAATTACACTGGTAGTTTTTAGAAGATTTTTTTTTTCCCTAGAAAATTCTGCAATACACCACAATGGTATAAATGACACATTCTGCGTATAATGCACACATTTACCAATATCTCTAAAAATACTTGAAATACCTGGGCACAAATAAGCTTGTAGATCATTTACCATTGTGTTGAATTCTTGCATATGTAAAACAAAATTGGGGATCTGGCTCTTCAGAAGCTGACAAAACATATCCCCCAAATAAACAAACAAACACACTCACAAGCCAAAAAAGATGGGGTAAGGTTGTTCAAGTCTGCCTAAACTACAGTTCTGAACAATCACAAGTCCACAGCCATTAGCCGCTGCTGTCTGACATTATCAGCACTTTGGAACTGATTTTCACCTTACACCTATGGTGAAAGGTCAGAGGAGCAAAAGTGAGCAAGAGTTTCTTCCAGCCTCACAGAGTTTGTTCACACAGCTTGTCACATCTCAGAAACTGATTAATTACTCTAAGGTGATGCAAGCACCCCCGTGGGAGGCAGAAGCCCAGGTAGCTCCCTGCCCTGGGAGGGTGCAGAGGCCCATGCTGTGAGCTGCATAGCCAGCAGTGCCCAGGAGGCAGAAGATGAGCCCCTCTGTGTCCTGGGGCAAGGCAACGACTCACACCTCCAGCTTAACCCAGACAGCGGAAGAAGTGGAAGAAGCTCAGACCTCGGTGGGGACAAGAGCCACACCGCCAGCTGCATCCATGAGGTGGAAGCACCTCTGTAACTCTTTGGGGATGCAGTGGACCAGGTCTTGAGCTTCACCTGCAGTTCACGATGCTGGCATTAAGAGAATGTCCCTGTCTCTCATGGGCACTGTGTAGCAGCCATGTGCAGCTCCAGCTCTGCCTGTGGTATGGATGGTGAGAAAGTCATTCTGCCTACAAGACTGGCAGCCAACTGTTAATTTTAAAAACACAGTAAACACTTAACAAATGTGTCACTTCAGGGATGTTCAACACTCCAGATCTTAGTTTTTGTCTGCCTGGCAATGCCTACTCTAACCATAATTTAAAATGTTTTCATGGAATGAGACGGATTTTAGAAGGTAACACTCAAGATGATTGTGACATCCTCTGAACAAGGATGAACCTAAAAGCCTGGTTTCTCAAAGGACAAATTCCACATGCCATATCCAAAGTCAGCAGAGGAATCACAGCCGAGCACATTTATGGCAGGCTGGGGCACAGACTCCGGAGGCTGCGTTTGGCAGCTCTCGCAGTTTAAAGCCTCTCCGCAGGCCCTGGCACAGGAGCACAGCACTCGAGGATGTTGCATCCTGATCACTGCCCTGAACGGAGGGAGCGGGATTTTTGCCACCATGCTCTGTCCTCCTTGTCAAAACAGCTTTGTCTGGAAGCTGCACAATGGAGAACACCAGCACAGACCTAGGAGTAGAGCCAAGGAATTGCTGTGCAGAATGAGTGGAGGGTATAAAACATTGCAATACAAGCAATAAAAGGTGGGTAGTTTGTTAAAATACTAGCAAAATTATTTCAAGGCCTTCACACTTTTACAATCAATACAATAAAACCCCCAAGAGTTTTAGAGGTAGTTTGCATTAAACAGCAAAAATAAACTGTTCAGAGACTTCTTAGTGAAGTGATTTCCTCGGTGAAGAAATCTGATACACAAAGAAATATTTTTTCAGCAGGGAACTCTAATGTATGCTTGAGCAACTGATAAGAAATTTGATTAAAATATCTGCCTGCCTAGCAGACAGATTAAGAGAAAACCTTATTCCAGAATCTATAATAGGGTTTACAGGAGGCAGTATCTTCTTCATAATAGCTTCCAGTGCAGCCCTAAAACCAGGAAAGAAGAACACTTGAAAACAAGCAAATAAAACAATGAATCCAAAGGACTAAAGCAGTCTGCACTGACTGAACTGGCACAGGGCCTAACACCAGAGATATTATTCCATACTGGCAGAAAGCTGAGAATAAAGAAGAAAAGACACCAGGGAAAAAAAAAAAAGGAAGAGATGAGTGGGTTTTTTTTGATGATGAACTCAAGACATTTAGATCTGGATACAAATCACCTTGTCTGTCTACCCTGCAAGCAATGACTGGCACTTACCAGGGAACAAAGAAATGTTACCAGCAATCACATGGAAAGACTTCACACTCCAAGGTGAACTACAGAATCCACAGCCTTACAAGTCTAGATGCAAGACTTCCAATCCTGGAGGAAAGGATGCTATTTGCACTGGTCACACCATTCTGCTGTTCTCTCCTGTCAAGCACTGCCTCGCTCTCTGGCCCCCAGCAGTTTCCAGTCCTTCCTCCCACCTTCCCTTCCCAAGGCTCCTGGACCAAAGCTGCTGCCCAAACCACTCTGCTGTGCTGCCTATCCAACTCCTACGAGCTCCACTTCCACAAAGATCATGATCCCTTGCCATGCTGCTGCAAGATTTGGCAGGCTTCTTATGGACCAAATTCCAAATTATCTCTGCACAGGAATTCACCTCCGGAATCTCTCCTTGTCGTAAAGCCTGCCTGCCCCATACCCCAGAGCTGTCAGAAGCTAGTACAAGCACACAACAAACACTCACTTCTAAATCAACTGCAGGAGTCACAAGATTAAAGTGCTACCTCTCCTCACCCACTCCGTCAAATGCTTAAAACCCATGCATGTCTTACGATGTTAACACAAAACGTCTCAATTCAAAGAGTCCCCACTTGGAAAATAAATACTACACGGCCTTTTGCCCTTTTCTCACATGCTTCTGCTGCTCTGGATTACTGACATTTGTCCACATTAGTTAAGAGCTTTCAAAGTCACGTCAGGATACATTTCACAAACACCTTTCCAGCAGCAACCCTCTACAGCTCTGCTAAGAGACCACCGCTGGATCAGCATCTGCCCACAGTTCTCTTAAACCAGCATTAAGTGTCGTGTGGTTGGTGCCACAGATTGATTTGGTTTGGGGAGTTTGTCTTTTCTGCACTGAAAGAAGAAATGTTTAATTTCTCACCCTTCCCAGTGAAATTTAAAAGGCTGTGCTAACACAAAGATCATACACTGCTGCTTCCTCTATGTCCCAACTACAAACAAGATTCTCCCCATTTCATTCTACAAGCTCATCTATGCAGGTGGTGCATGAAAGGAAAACAAAACATTTCTATATTGGCTGAAGGAGGGAGCAAAACTACAAGATTTCCAAGGTAGCCTAGGCCATTGGTATGATTTTTACAGCATGAAATCCCACATTTCTAAAAGATGTATTTACATGGCGTTTGATAGACTGAGAGAAAACGTGATTTGCTCACACATCAATTTAAAATCATCTATTATTTCAGTGGGGTTTTACCTGAGATACAGTATGCTCTTAGTCAGAAAAAAACCCCCAAGGAAATTGTTAGAGAATCCCAAAGCTGTTAATGTAAAACTAGATATAAAAGTCCATTTCTGCCTCTGAGCTAAGCATCTGTCAGAACAGCCTTAGAGACATCTGCTCTAACATTTCTAACCTCAGCTATTCTAGGTCTTTAGAAACTCCATTCCACTCTCCATCATTATAAACCACATCATACACTTCTAAACATATCAATAAATCTGTTCTCATCTATACTAGGCCACATCAGACATATTTTCTACATACTAACAAATCAACGCTATCAGCTTATAAATAATTAAGAGGTTTTTTACATTAAAAAAACCCAGCACTTTTTCCCCCCATGCTGAACGCTTGTGAGCTGTACCATAGTTCGAAATGTGACTCAATGCTATACGAAGAACAATGGTGACAAACTGTATAAAACCGCGGCAGTGATCGATGGTACTTTACACAATATCTGCTTTTCAGTAGCAGCATTCTAAGAGTGAAAAACTGCTTGCACAGTACCAAGCCTTGTACCAGTTCGTGGGAGTTACTGCTATTAAAAAAAGAAAGAAAGAAAGAAAATGAAAGAATTCACAAACTTTATTTTGCTATTTGAGTATGTATAAAGTCACTTCTCATGTGATGAAGCAAGCTTGGTCAGCAAAAAGAGCTGTTAATCCTGAAGCCTAAAATGGTAGCATGATTGAGCTACACAATATTTTAACAAGCAAGAAACGCTATAAACATGTTTTTCCCAAGTGTACTTGAGTACGTTTCTCTCAATCCATGCAGAAAGCATGAGAGTGAGTAAAACCACCACTTATAGAAAAGTTTACAAAGCCTGAGAGCAACTCAATGGGTTTCACCAGAAGGACTATCACAGGGCAGCAATTGCATGCAGAAGATACACACAGCACACAGTCCTGGTTACCCTAAATTAGGATGAAGCCCCGGCGAGGCAGGTGATACCACGCCTGCTTTTTGCAGGCGGAGATTGCTCCACTCGTGCCTAAGGCCAGGAGAAGTCACACTGGAGCCCTCAGCGCCATGCTCAAACCAGCCAGCAAACCTGACTAACGCCTGGTTTGGTGCTGCTCTGACCTGGGACTGGCAGCCTCCAGCTGGCACTTTCCTGGGTGCACCAGCCCTGTGCCCACTGGCCAAAGGCTCAGCAATTCGTGGTTCTGGGCTTGTCTTTGCAGGAGCACCATGCACAAGCTACTTCAGAAATAAACAAAACAACTCTACCTTGGTTTTCTCAGCAGGAAATTTTCATTTTTCTGCCTCCTAGGAAGTTGTGCAGACAACTCACAGAAGGTAGAAAGTGCTCCATAGACAGAAAAATAGCTGTGTTAATCTTATCTCTGAAAATAAGAAGTCATTTATTTCCCAGGTAAGTGCTGTAAGGGAATTTCTGCAGCCACAAATTGTGACTGGCAAAATGCAAAGTTTTCATATTCACAGTCTGTGGTATCCCAGAAAGTTAACTAGCATACCTTTGAAATAAGTAAATAATGCAATCTGTTTATAAAATCTTTGCAACTTGGTTCAGCTCTCAATATAGGATGCAATTCATTGCAGAGAATCATGGACTTTGCTTATCCTGAGAAAACAGGATATCCAGAGCAGTCTGATAAAGGGGTGCCACAGACTGTAGAAACCAAATGTCCTGGAAGAAGTAGCAGGAAAATTGCCTGTGCCTCCAGATTTGTGTTCATACTCTCCTAGTGTTTTGTTTCCTCCCCACTGAAAGCTTGAAGTACTGGAATCAAGGACAACAAAAAATACAAAGCAAAAAAAAAATCTAACTCCATCCATAGTAACTGTGAAGAATAGTTGGAAAAACACATGGCTCGAGGATACATTTCCAGGTCCCAAGCACATGACCAGGCTCTGCAGCCCCTTCCCACTCACTCATCTGGGAGCTCCCTGTCGCTGCTCAAGGTCAGCTCTAGCCCACGTTCAGACTGCCAGGAGACAGCTGGGATGAGACAAAGGCCTGTGGGGACCCTCCCGGGTGGCTGAGCTTGTGTCTCCCCACGGTGGGACCCGCCAGGACTCCGACAGCCCTCGCTGCTCCTGCTCCCCTTGCCAGGTGGTGCCTGAGCTGCCTTCCTCGCTGTCACCCTGGTGCCAGCGCAGCCCCACGCTGCGCAGGCCACTCCTGCTGCTCCCCAACAGCATGAACGCATCGAGCTGTGAAAAGCAAATGCATTTAATTTTGAGCTCTCATTTATTATCTTTGGCCTATTACAGGAGGAACTGAACCTCAAGGGTACCCCTTTCACCAGCAAAAAAAGCCCACTGCAGGCAGTATTGCCTGAGAAACAATAGTGGGGAAAAAAAAAAAAATAAAGGCAAATGCATGCAGATTAACAGACCAAGATACATTTCAATAAAAGTAAGAAAATAAGTAGTTCATAATAAGGACAAAAACTTGCACTTGCAAAAGTCTCCAGCTCTGACTGCTTGCCTTTCAGAAAGTGTCATAAAGAGGCATTTACTGAAACAAATCCCCTTCTTCCCACCCACATCTCCTGACAATTCTTTCTGTGACAATAAATAAGACAGGCCTATCACTCACCCCATTTTGATTTCCCAATTTTCTATTGTGGCAAGGAAAATATTTCTCACATACCTGAAAGGAATAAAATTAAGGCCCGTATTCTTTGCAGGTGGCTGACACAACTTAGTTGAAATCAGCAATTGTCAAATTACCCTACACTTCTACTGAGGGCACAAGCAGAATGTTGCAATCAATGTTAAAAAAAAAAAAAAAAAAAAAAAAAAAAGAGNAAAAAAGAGAGAGAAAAAAGATAGAGGATAAGTTGATGTGGAGCTATACCATGACACCATCTGAGCATTTATTCTTTTTCATACACATCTAATTCATCATTTGATACAGTTTGACTAGATGATTGCAAGTTGAAGCCATGCTGCTTACATTTTTCTCTCATTGCCAGGTCTGTCACACATAATAAAAGGTGCCAAGCTTTCCATACACAGTTAAAGCTAACTTACAGAGTAGCTCACGCTTAATTGGTGCACACTTTGTGTGGTCCTTAGAAGCTGCATGGGGCTAGCTAAATGGTAACTACCATTGTCATCATCACAACTAATCAGCAGACTAAACTGCATCACCTTCAACCATTATTCTTCTGCTTGCACTGCAGTATAGATCTGCTATTTTTTAAAGATTATTTTGACTGTTACTGAAGTCATTGGGAGCCATCTGCACTTATGTGAGTGGCAGGATACCCAGCCCAGTTCACAGGAACTTTAGCATAACTGGGTGGATGCACAATCTGTATATCAAAGATGTATGTCCAAGATTATTTAAAAAAAAAAAAAGGCATCTGTATAGCTCCCAGTCAGCATGGATTCACAGACAACTGAGACCTACTTAATGGAACAAACTATAAAGTTTTGTAAGCAGAATCCTTTTGTTAGCACTGCATTTACACGTACACAAATCTATAATTAGCAAAAGCCAGCTTACCTGGTGACTGAATAAAGGCAATTCCCTTAATGAATAAAAACCCTTAACAAATGAATAAATGCCACCAAAAGGCAAGGGTGGATGAACTCCAATACAGAGGCACCATAACCCTGGGGAGTGCACCAGGTTACCTTCTGACAGAGCAGTTTCTCATGTGGCCATTCACAGTTTCTCCAGCAACGTCTACACAAACACGAGCATTAATAACTCGGAGGTACCAGCAGCATTAAGCCTGCAGAAGGGCTAGCTAACTAGATCAAATATGCTTTAAATGGTAGCCAGAAAAGGAATTGACATGAAAATTAAATACGTTTAAAAGGGTCAGTGATTCTATGAAAGAAATTTATTCAGAGACTGTCTTTTCATGTTTAGTAACACAAAACAGATCAAACAAGGCTCTGCTTCTGAAAAACACAACATTCAATGAATACCATGGCACTTGAATGCTGACTGGAGAGATGCCAGTGATACCAGAGAAGCAGCGTCTTTTCCTCCTCTACTAGAACACTGCTTGCCCTACACAGGAGCTAAAAAGTCTTTAAAAAATGGCTGAGTGGAACTCTTTTACCTCTGACCAAGCATATGTATATATGAAGCTATGTGCTTCATCTGCCTTACAGGAATTACACAGCATCATTATTCAGAACTAAGCTGAACAATCCTTGGGAAACATCTATCGCATTGTCAAAGCATTCCTTAGTCCTTCCTGCGTTTAATTTGCACAAATTGAAAATCTGTGCAACACAAAATCTCCGAGGAACTAAGAGGCAGCCTTAGCCATTCTCCAAATGGCCTGAAAAACAGTCTCTTCATTTTGTTTGTCCATGCCAGATGTATTCTAGTGGTATAGCTGTGCCCATGCTATGTGTCAGGATGTGAATTCTGACATCCTCTGTCACACAGCCTGCTCATTAAGGTTTTTTTGACATGGGAACATAGACACAAAGGTGTGGAAGGGGAAAGCAAAGGGACTGTAAGCACACGAATACAGGAGAAAGCCAGGACCTAGCCCTAGGAGAGATGGAAAATGCTGCTGGGTTATGTTGCAGCATACAATGGAATGTGTTCACCCAGAGCAATTCTAAAATGAGTGGTTTCCAAAAGTGAAATAAAGTATTTTTATTGTGTGGTTACTGCCCCAAAATACCTCCCTTTTTGAAGAAAGCCTTTGCATCAAATTGCTTTTTAGGGCAAACATTGACAAGTTACTAGGAACACAAATTCAGCCCTGTCACTGGTATGACCAGGTTGTTTTGGCAGTAAAGTCTAATGGAAATCAAAAGCAAACAAGCCAAATGTGTAGCCACTCTACCTTGGAATTAGGCTTTGTTTGAAATGGGGTGGAGAGAGGAGGTGGCAATAAAGCAGTGGCTGCCAAATTCTGCTTTTGGACTATAACTGCAAATTTAACCAACCACTCCAAACAGATTACAATGAGCTCAAAAAGAATTGAAAAGTAGAAGCAAAAATCAAATTAGTGCTTAGCCAAGTGGAACTGGATGTTACAGACAGCTGCTGTTTAAGAATATGTGTCCATTTATCCATCTTGCTTGGCTGCCCTGAGTGTGTTCTTACAAAACACACACAGCTAGGGGCACTACTGCCAGCCAAACTGGAAAGGTTTAGTGGTGTCAGGAATTTGCCTGTCAGGTTAAAGCTCATGCAGTCTGGTATCAGGTATTTTGACCTTCAGCTCCTCCAAAAAACCTCCCAAACCCGATCCAAACTTCCAAATGCCAACAGTTGTTTCACATCTCAGAGTTCCTGGAACATGGTATTGACAGTGTTTATTACTAACACTTGCACAGACCAGATTTTTCTAGTCCTTCCCTGCCATTTCCAATTTTTCCTTTGAGACTGAGCTGTGAATGTGAAAATGCTTTAGGATATCCTCCAGAGCTCACCACAGTGCTTAGTGTTCTTTATTATCTACAACACATTCTGGTTATGATCTTTCTGATAATTTTTCCAGAGTATTTAAAATTCCCTTAAGGTATTTCAGAAAATCCACCCACAACGTGCAAATTGCCTGCTTAAGAATTTTGTCTGCTCCTTGTTTTTTACCAGTTTCATACTCTTAATAGACAGGGTAATATGCTATCAATTTATCATGCACATTCATCTGGTTTTTGTTTTGGTTTGGTTGGTTGTTTTTAAATCTGAAGAAAGATACTAATCCACAGTACTCAAAATAATTAAGAGAAAGAAGAAAAGGTCAGCAGTAGATTCAGACATTAAAAATACTTGTGTCCATAAACAAAATCTCAGTGGGACCCTGAGAAAACTGGCTGTGCTAAATACCCTCTGCAAGATAAAACCAGAACAGCTTTCCCACCTTCCCGTTCTTCCTTGGGACCATGGTTATGCAGCAATTTGTTGCTATCTAAATAACCACTTGCTTTCGGACTCAGTATCATACGTTTTCTGCTCCACCAGGAGAAAATAAGACTGTGAAGAGAGAAATGTGTGTGTCTTTTACTCGGCAGGAATATCAAATCAAGTGTCAAATTTACACATTCCAATTTCCAGCCTCTGGCCCTCCAACGATGTGAAATCTAACAAACCGTGTGTGCTTCCTGACTATAAGCAGCTCAAAGCCAACCATCACAGCCTATTCTACTGGGATGAGCTGGAAGCAGTAGGAAGAGCTAGTGAGATTCTAGACACAGTAACTGGTTAGATCTGAAGTCCAGGGCTAAGACTATTCCCTTTCCTAAAAAGTACAGACAAACCTCAAGTTATAGATAAATAGTACAAATACGAAAGTAAAAATATGTTTCTTATGCTGGCAGCATTAAACTACTTAGCAGAGGGAAAAGGGGAAAAAGAAACCCAACAACAAACCAGTAAAACTCTATGATGAGACTATAAATATTACATTGAGGCCCATTTCAGTAGCTGAGAACTAGCAGTTTTGATAAAGAGCATAAGTTTTTTCCCCTGAGATTTTAATAGGGCATGGGCACTGCACCAGCAAAAAATATAAACACCAGATCTTAAATTTAAATAAATGCAATTTATAATCTTCAACTTTTATTCTTCTTCATCTAGAATGAAAAGATTAGGTAATATGAACATCCCAGAGAACACAGAATATATGTATTCGTATTTATTCTGCTGCTAACCATGTAACACCTGGGTGCTATACAAACACTTGTTTGCACACACACATGCACAACATAAACACCTCAGCCTTGTTACTAGTTTTCAAATTCAAAGAAAAGAAAAGACATCCTGCTGCTGAATATGTCTCAGTCTTGACTAGAATTTGTTATTACAGCAGAATGACCTCAACAGCCCTGAGCAATGCTATTATCCCAGGTCATCTCACCAGTATTCATTTGTGCAAGGCTGGAATATTCACTGGTATGTGGCTTGCAGTGTCCCACATTCAACATTTAAAAATCAAAAAAGGAAATATCTAAATTACTTTAAACTGACCCTTAGCATATGGACCTTCTATATCCCCCTTTTTTCTTTTTCTGATGATCAGGGATGCAAAAAAAGAGACAGATCAGCTAATACTGTTTGGAATATTTGCAGTAACATGCAGGTTAATCATCGAGAAGCTCACCAGAAGGAGAACTTTATGTGTTTGTTGGTAGAGAAGCTGCTGGAAAGCAGCTGAAGGAGTGACCCTGGCAGTAAAGGAAGACCATGAGGAGGAGAAGAGGATAAGGAACAAAAGGAAGGAACCACCCCGATGGAAGGATGCAAATGCAGCTAAAGAAGGTCTGGCAGAAAGAAATGGATCAGCAGGTGAGAAGAAAATGTGGTGAGAAAAACACAGGGAAAAAAGACTGGTGGTAAGCAAAAGCAGACAACAGCAGTTAAATAGTGTAGTCACACAGGAGGAATCAGTCACAGTAAAAAGGAAGATCACTGGGCTGGAGAAATGACCTGGAGCATAAGAAAAGCACAGTCAGCGGTAGAGGTTCTGTTTACAGCAGGAGGATCTTTAAACCGCTTTAAGGAAAAGCAGGAACGCCAGACAAGAGACTGGGGGGG
>VZRR01009903.1:192928-245878 GCA_013398015.1 Oreocharis arfaki | reverse complement strand
GGGGGGCGGCGAGGGGAGGAGATTTTAGAAAAAAAGCATCAGGCAGGTTAAAACACAAAACATCTTGAACATTTCTCTCTGCAGCACCCTATTCCACTAAAACCAGGGATCTGGCAATGGATCAGGTTGCATTTCTTGACTGCCAAACCTGTTTAGTTTGAGATAGTAACAAGGTAACAAACTCTGACTTTCCTCCTCAGAAAGAAATGATGGCAACCAGTGATCCTATTGTGCTTTGTTGCTGCATAATTGTTAAAGAAATGCTTTCCGATGCCCTGTGAGAGGGGGTACTATCTCGAAAGCTCAAAGGGATTGTTCATTTGATCACTAAGCACAGTGTTATTCCAGCCACTCATGCACGCAGAGAATGCCTCTATTCTTATGTTCCCCTGAGAGCTGAGATCATCTGAGATATGTCGGCTATCACATATAAAGGCTGAGGTAGAACTGCTGGCAAGACATTTTAAGTGAAGTATTTTCACAGACCTGGAATTTCTCTTCTGCCTCTTCGGACAAACTCGCCGACCACTGGGCTAATTTAAAAGGTGTTAGGATACAAGCAGTCCATGACTTAAGAGTTCCAGGCTCGAGACCTTGTGTGCTGAATGGTGAAGCAGTTTTAAGAACAACAAAACAGATACAGATGTGTTTCTAATCCCAGATCCGTCTCTCCCCAAAGCCATAGGTAGAAACCTAAAAGTGCCTTTGAGCCAAGGTTCTTAGCACAAGCAGATACTAACACATGAGGAAAAAAAAACCCCCAAAAAACCCCAAAACCCCCAAACAAACCTCCCAAAAAAACACACTCCAAAGCACAAGGAAAACGCCTACACTCAAAACCCAAACACTAGGCTAAGAAGCTGCAAACAAAGATAATATAATTAGGAAAGAACAAGGTTATTCCATTCTTCCCTGTTCTACAATCTCCCATAAAAGATTTATTTCTTACCTCTTAAATTTTGTTTCATAATATTTCATTCAAGTCACATCCTTGTGAGGCACTTTCGTGATTCTTGAATTGCTTTGTTGAAAACATTAAGTTGTTTACCAGTAATCTCAAAAACGAGATGCTCAGCCTCCTACCCACAGATACGTTAATTAAAAAAAAACCCAAACAACAAAACAAACCACCTCTGATTCATGCCACTTTAGCACAAGCAGCATATAGGCAAGAACTCCAATTGGTACTGTGTGCTAAAATCTACAGATAATTATACACTTTCCAACTTACAGTTCAGAGAGACAAGGAAATTGCCTTTGCATCTCCACTGTGTGCACATTACTGTGCTCTGAATTAACACACAAACCAGACTAGGAATTAAACAGATGAATGTACAGGGCATGAAAGGACATAAATATGCTTTACGAAATTCCTCCCCCTAATCCAAGTTGTAGTTTTATCTTCCCGTCTGTGGAAGACACAGCCTAGTAGCACGGTTCCTTATTTTTGTGCATAAATCATGTCCTTAAAATAAATGCACTATTGCAATCACAACATTTTAAGGAGATCTGAAATGTTACAAAACCCTACACTTAATGCAAATTAACTGCAATTTTCAGAAAGATGTGACCTCATTAGCAATTCTACAAAGAAGAAATGTTAGGATATTTCACTCAGATGAAAATGTCATATTTTGCACAGATTTTTTATTTAACATTATAGATAACAACAAAATAAACCTTCCAACATCCTGAGAACCTCGAGATCTCTTTTTATTCTCTAATTAAAATAGCAAATAAAACAACTAAATAAAAATATCAGAACTATCAAATACTTACACACTTCCTCAATGAAAATGAATCTGCTCAAATTAGAGGGGTTATATTTTTATTTAAATCAAGATATTTGAATTATGAATCTTGCCTTTAAAAAATACATGTCTTTATGTTGCACTGTTGCATCACAATTACGACAACACAAGCAGACTAATAGAGATGGAGGAGAAAATGCTCTGAATTCTAAATAGCTCCCCATGTCAAACTAGCTTATATTCTGACTTTTCTCACAATTCGTTCCTGATAAAGAACATGATTATAATACTCTGAAAATACACATGGAGTTGACTAGAAAAGCCAAGTATTTGAACATGCCAGTAGTGGTCAGGTGTCACAATGACTAGCCAAAGCAGTGTGTGATTTTAAATAACATGCTGATTTCAAGACATTCACTTCTGTTTTCTCATGGGGCTAGCTCCACAGCTTTCTTTTTCTTATTTTCTTTTTTACTGGCATCTTGAAATTAATTTGCAAGAATTAATTTGCAGTCTCAGAAATCCTCAAATAGGTACCTTTAGGTATGGCTAAAAAGGGTCCTTTCACATGAGAACTAAGAAAATACAGTAGAAAAGGCCTCATATTTTCACTGCAGGAGACATTTTTAATCAGCACATACGTTAAACAAAAAAAAAAAAACCCGTGGGTGGCAAAAGTGTAACTCGGAAAATAGAAAGACATTCGTCCCTCCTCATAATTATTCTGAATTGAACAACAAATTACAAGTCAATTTAAAAAGACTGTTGGGCTGACGAGAGGAATAATTTAAATGCTTGCCTTCAGGGAGCAGTCACTAACAGAGCTGTATTGCTACAGGTGTGACACTGCAGCTGTAACTCTGTCAAGAGCAGCAATGGCATTGAGACAGGCTGCTAATGAGGCACACGTCCACAGAGAATAATTGTGGTGTTGAGATTCTGCTACTGAGTTTTCCCAAGTAGAACAGGTTTTATCATGAAACTGCAGTTCGTCTGCAAAAATGAGAGCACTTTGGTTCTTGTCTTACAGTTAAGAGTAAAATACTGCTCGGTGTAAAAGCAGTCTGACTGGCAGGGAAATACCTACTCTCTGAAATGGGAATCGGCAGTAACAGGTGCAGAGACACCTTCTTATGGTCTAATGTTTATAGATCAATATGCTCAGTGAGGCCCAGTCCTCGACGGGGTGCTCCTGCAGTATGAATCGTGACTGGAATTATGCTGGGAGTGAGTCTCCATTTGGACTTTCGGTACTTCAGTAACAAGAGGAAAAAAAACCCTGGGCACCATGAAAATAATGAGAGCAGCTGAAAAGGCAAAAGAAAAATCCCAAGCACGAATGAATTTAGACATCTTAACTCCCGGGCTTCTCACTTTCAGAAAATTCCTCAATTCAATCTCACTGACCACTCCAATCCACATCCTGAAAACAGGCCACTGAATACAAATTACTACAATAAGGCGAGCACTGATTTTAAAATAGATGCCAGATTTATTGTTGCTGGCATATGGATACAGAAGTCACATCTCCCTGCTGGAGCCGGGTGGCATTTATCACAGAGGGAAAAGTGACAAACAGTTATTTTGTCCAATCTTCTGATTCTCACTGTAAGCCCAGATCAACCAAAACATCTCGGTCGAAATCTGGATAGTATTTCAAAGTGTTAAAGCCTGTTCCTAATTCTGCTGAGATCTAGTGAAGTTCCTCTATAAATTTTCACCTACTATTCTCCCTCTGTAGGATGTGCAGCACATGATGACGTTCACCAGCCACTGATGCCTCAAAGCAAGGGTGGAAAAATGTGGTGGAAAAAGAAGAGGGAAGCTCTCATTTTTCAAGAGTCTTAACAGTTTGTGGTTTTGGGTTTTATTTCAAGCACGAATCTTGAAACAAATTTGCCTTCAGATCCTCACATCTGAAATACATATATTCTGAAATAGAGCCGTAAATTTATTTCAAGAAATTTCGGCAAATAAATCAAAATAAATAAACTTCCAGAGTTTATATTTACTAGGACACTCAGGCTTGTTGTATAATTGGTATCCACACATCTGTTGCCTATTTTGTAACAGATTTCCTATGCTGACAAATGCAGAAGGAATATGATAGTACAGCACTAAAATCTGGAGACCAAACAAGAGGGTCTTGTAGCCGTTCTAAGGATGGCCAGTTTATACACAAGATTGAATATGACACAAAAAACAGGACAGCCTGAAAGTAAGTAAAAGGGAACAGAATAACACTACTGCCTGCTCCTGCCGTAGCCTTACCTTAAAAAAATTAAATACTTGCACATTTTACACCTGATGAATAGGAGAAGCAATGAGGGGCAAAAATCTGCCATGTCTATAGCTAATCCTGCCCAAAAAGGCTTTCCAAAGAATTCAGTTCACTCATGACAACAGAAGTCAAAACTGCAATTAAAACTTGGCCCATCCACTTCAGAACAAAATTATATACTACTCTTGTTTGACTTTGGGCAGCAAGACATCAGCAGACCAGAAAATGGAAATATCTGCCTGCCTGAAGCTGCCCCAGTGGCACGCTCAACGCCTGATGTGAAAGACGGCTACCTCAAACCTGCTGGCTGAGCTGATGACTTCAGGTACCACAGATCAGCATCTTCCTCAGTAGGAACTCGGGCATAACCACAACCTTGGTAGAACTCAGGCAGAACCACGGCATGGCTCTGCTAAAATCAGCAAAATTGCTGTGCTGAAGAAGCAAGGGGTTCCATCAAGGTAAACAGAGTCACCACATCCTGATAAGCATTCAGGGAAGCAGGCTTATTTCAAAGAAGGAATCCTTTGTCAAATGTCAAGTATTTATTTCAGAAGCATCAATATTTTCATTTTGTCTCCACTGAGTCCAATGAAATGAAGTCTACTTATTGTAACATAACATGGTGGTTTAGTTAAGTGTCCAAAAGCTATTACTTTTGTTTCAAGAGCCCATTCATTCACTTTTCCACAAGCAAAGGTTAAAAGAAAATCCTATTACAGGTATTTCAGAACAGAAATGAGAACTCTTGTGAATTTCTTTTGTCTGTGAACTGTTTCTATTGAAGTCACTTGAGATAAACATATTTAGAATTATTTCTGCACAGTTCATGTATGTGTTTGTTTAAATAACTGAGTTTAGTCTTTAAAATGCTGATTTTTACTGTAGTCCTCCTGCAGCAGATTAATATGATGCACAGGAGAAATTTTAAGATGCTACAGCAAGAACAACCAAAAAGAAAAAAAGTCACAATAGATGACAGCTACTAGAAATCACTCAAACTAAAGTTGCTGTTTTGATGGAAATACTTTGTATCCAGTCTAAAAATGGTTCCACCTAATTAAGTCGACTATTAAAAGGACTAGAAAAGGCCAAGCTTTTCATTGGCAACAGGGAAGGGCAGCATAGGGAAGGCTCTAGAGAGGGAGCCTGCCCTGAACAGCACTGGAAATAAAGAGCAGCATTATCATGGCTGTTCTCTGCTCCTTGCAAGGCTTGTGAGCGACTGCAGTCTTGTCGCCACCAGGATGTTTCTGTACAAGTACCAGTGTGTGCACACCAGTAAATACTAGTTCTTTTCACTTCTATTTTCCTCATCAAAAATGGATTATCTCAGATGTGAATTTCTGCTCTGTTCCTCCTTGTCAGCACTTAAAGGGCCACTGTCCCACCCCTGAAACTGAACTATCGCACAAGTGCTGCCGAGCTATGTATTTGAAGGAGTTAAGCCAAACCGCAGTCAGCCCTCTCGAACAAATGCGTAACAGAAAGCCATAGCTTCAAGAATGGGTTGGATTTCCTGCCTGACAGGGTACTGGAGCCCTGGAGTTTCACACAGCTCCAGGGTACAGTGATGGGAGTGCCAAGGAGAAACTGACACATGCCAAGCCCTGCAAATTTTCATTCACTCATTCAAATGCTGTGCATTCCTTCTTGCTTTGACTCTCCACCACCATCATATTCATTTTCAGTCTGGTGGACACAGTTGCAAATGCCACATATGAGGCTGGAGCACAGTTCATATCAATCCAGCACAGGAACAAAAATATTTTGTCATGGTCACCATTAAAACAGCTTGCATGGGGTGTTTACAATAGCTGTCATTCTCTACTTTCATAATCCTTCACAGTGGCTCTCCTTCCAGAGCTACACCCATCACACACTCAGGCTGATATTTTCACAGAACTGCTGCTGGACAAGAGGATGGAGCTACAGTGGCTCTCTCCCTGCCTGTCCATACTCTTTGGGCATCAACCTGAACATAAGAAAATCCACAGGTTTTTCCACACTCCAGCCTGATCCTTTAATGTTGGAAGGACAAGTCAATGGATTTTTGATTTTTAAGATCAATTCACTATCTTTATAGTTTTGGCAAAGTCAATAGAGCTAATCGTAACATCATGAGTGAACATGACTTAAAGGGAGGTGTGAGTGGGAAGTATCATTAAGAATCCAACTCAGAATTTCTTAGGCCTGTTGGATCCTGGCAAGGAATCAGAATTTCCAGCACACTGGATGGGAAGCCATCAACTTAGGACTGATGTACTGTACTTATGACAGCAAGATGTTTACCTCTGTATCCCCCTTTTCCCCCTGATTTCTGTCTTCTGCATTCAGATAAGAAAAAATCTGGGTTTGGATATGTCTTTCATGATGTGTGCTATGGGCAGCCTGATGGAGGCCAGACACACAACCAGAGGTAATTATGGGGTGCAGACCATCGGCAAAGTGCCTCTTTCTAACCAGGATAACCGACTGCTTAAAGTCTGAGGAGAATCCATTGTTTTTGTACAATTTTTGCAATAGGACATTATTCTGGCTCAAATCAGGTATAATGGATTTTACCCAGGAATTACATAATGAAATTCCATAGTTTGTGTTATGCAGGAAGTCAAAGTTGATGGCTTTCGTATTATTTATTTTTTTAAAGACATAGAAGTATTATCAATCTTAGCTGCTGTTTTCATATTCTCCTAACATATGGTACAAAAACTCCTTCTAGTTCTCTTCTAGCCACTGCATTAAAAAGTGAGCCATGTTGTAATTAAACTTTAACGACAACATCTGTTTCAGCTAACCCGACAGAAGAGTGGTTGGCCCACAGAGAACTATTCTGCTTCTTCTTTTACTCAAACCAGAACTGAGTGGTTATTCAGCCTCAACAAAATTGGAAATGGGACAACAGCAACATTTCAGCTCCTTTCCCCAAAATAAGGATCTTTCAGAAGCACTTTTAATTCATTTACAGATAAAATCCTGCCTTAACCCAACTGGATGGTACATAAGAATCAGTGACAGAGAACACTAAGGACTTCTGTGCACACAGAATACTCTCTTGGGCTGCAGCCTGCTAACAGAACAAAGATGACAAAAAACACTGGGAAAGGAGTAATTTGTTTCATGGCTAGCTAATTAGCCACAGGCCTCATATCACCACCCAGCAACATGTGACACTAGACCACCCTTGTCCATCCTCACTTTAACAATCGCATATAATGCTTGTTCTGGATAACAATAGGATGGTAAATGCCTATTGTGCTTCCCCCCATCTTGCATACAGACTCGCTCTTACTGAATAAACAAGGGGGGAAAAAATCACCAGCTCCTGTACATTGTATAGCAAGCATTAAAATAATGAATATGTCATTTATTGTTAATGTGCTGATTAATTACAGCAAGCACAGCCCACCACTGCTAAAAATGCAGCAGGCATCCTTGTCTCAGCTCCACGCCTATGCTAACCACCCAAGTAACAAATCCAGTCCCTATGATATGAGAAAAACCCAGACCTCTGTTTTACATGTTGCTTGCACGTGGTATACACAAGAAAAAAAAAAGAAAACTCGTACCAAATCAGAATTGTTAAAATGCCCTTAAGTGCTTGTGCACTAATTTTGCAGCAAACATCAATGTGCTAAAAGTAATCTTAAACACTTAGCTGATGCTACTGTAGAACACTACATTAATTAATTAAAGGCATATTAACTAATTAGATGTCCAAGAGCTCCTGTTACTGTTTAAAGCACCAGGTTGCTGCCATGAAATAAATAATGCTTGAATGCTACTGTTAAATAAAGAAAATCCATAAAAATGAGCCCTAACCAAACCAACCGCAAAACTAACACAGAAGTTGCAAATATCTGTATTTTATAAAATGCTTCAAACTCCAAAATAACAAAATATCCCACCAGTTGGCCAGCTGCTGCCTCTGGACTCCTACAGGTCTCTTTCCACCACAGCACTTCTCCAGTATTCATCTTCGCTTGTCCATATGTAAAAACTACACAAAGTTTGCAAAAACCACTTTATGATGTGTAAGATACACAAGTTTCAGCCCCCTCCCTAAAATAAAGATCTGCAGGTGGGCATAAAATACCACACAAAAAAGGGAAAGCTGTGAGCCGCACCTCTGAGACCCAACAAGTTGCACAAAAAATAGCAAGCAGGTTTTTTTATTAAAATGTAAATCTATTTTTTCCACCTCAGAAAGCTAATACAGGGTTGCTGTTGTAATATTGATAAACCAGTGGTCTCTGGACAAAGGCAGACAGGCCAAGTCTTGCAAGAAATCGGGAAAAGGAAAGAAGGCCAAGGAAAAACTCGAAATACGCGGATAGCTGGAAAACCAGAATCAGAGCTTATAATGAAAACCAACAGGACACTGAATTCCCCCATTTGCCTCTCAGGCAAGAGGAAGTAACAGCATCATGGTAATAACACCTATTTTAGGACCATTTGCTGTCTTACCAGATTGATTTTTTTTTTTGTGGAAGCTTGCCATTATTTTGCATTTAAGTCATAGCTTGTGTCCCACAATAGATTGTGTTTACAATGAAAGAAGCTTCCCAGTAAGGTCACTGAACTGCAATAACCCTCAGCTTTTAGCCAGCTCCTGACAGGACTGCATCACCTCCTGATAAAGGCATTGTGCCTTCCAGCTCCTCCCTTCACATTCTGCCCCCTCCCTTTTTTAAGCAAGAATCAAAAGCAAAAATAGGTACAAGAAAAGAGTGAAATCCATACAGATGTAACTTCCAATAATATAAATTGCCCTATACTTTGTGAGTATATTCTGTAAGACCAGAATACAAATTCTCTCATTTTCCCAGACAAACTTCCTAGATGATCAACAAATCCTCAGCTAAAACAAAAAAGAAAAAACCAATCAAACAACCCCCACAACCAAAGAACCCAAACTGGCATTCAATACACAGCATCCACAAATTCCTAGGTTTGGATGCAGTGGGACCATGTTAAGGCAGACCCACAGTGAGCGTGACTAGGTCTGTCAAACCACTACAGATGGAAGCCTCACGGAGAGAGAAGTTCTTCTCCCTGTGTGGGTTTACACAACTCCCCACAGGATGTTCAGCGTGGGACACGGCAGCAGGCATCAGCATAAGCAGGAATCGGGGTGAGTCAGGGCCACCACAGAATTGGGCTGAATGTACATTTTCTTGCTGCATCTCTGAGCTCTGCACACAAAAAGATACCTCAGGACGTACCCAGTACTGCAATACAAAACAGCAGAATGGCAGATGGTGCTGAAAAAGCTCTACAATAGGATCTCTCCTTTTTGAGGGGGAAAAAAAAAGTGTTCATTTTGCCTCTTTTTAGTAAAAAAAACCCAAAGAACAAACAAACCAAAACCCAAAACCAACCAACCAAAAAACCCCCACCAAAAACAAATAACCAAAGCAGAAAACCCTACCACCAAACCCAAACAACAACAAAAACCCAACACCTCACAGCACAACTCCAGGCACACAGCATGGAACCCTGGAAAGCTCTAAGCTAGGAGAAAAATGGCCACATCCAGATACAATTTTAGACCTGATCTACTAGATAAAAAGGAAATGAAGCCTCCTGTTTGAGAAGATCAAGTCTTACTCGATCTTCCAAAGGAAGATGTTTTTTACTATGAGGATGGTAAAACACTGGAGCAAGTTACTTACAAAGGTTGTGGATGCCTCACCCCCAGAAACAGTCAAGGTGAGGTTGGACAGGGTTCTGAGCAACCTGATTTAGCTCAAGATGTCCCAGCCCATAGCAGGGGATTAGGATTAGATGGCCTTCAAAGGTCCCTTCTAACTCAAAATATTCTATGATTCTATGACGAAAAGTTACCACACTTTACTTTCACTGCCATCAGAAAGGGGAATATATTGTCAATATACAACAGCTCCCCCAAGGAAAAATCTTGCTTGTAATTTTATGCTAGTTCAACCCTATGGGAAAAAAAAAGTATAAAGTATAACTAAAAATCTGCATTTGTTGTTTTCCAGGTTAATGTAATAGGGGTTGAACCAAAGAAAGGAAGGTCCAGTCATCCCAGCGGTCAGAAGGGCAGGCAGATTTCCCCCCTGCTTCTGCCTGACAGTTGTAGCGCAGCATTGGATCAAATAAACCTCAGAAAGTAATCTCTGGAAGTAAAGTGGAGAGTCTCCTCTCGATCCATTTCCTTAAATGCATAGCACCATACCCAGCAATTTTCTTCTCTCCCCTGGCCTGAGATGTAATTCACAATCCTTTTCTGACTACATACTGGTTGCAACAGAGACCATGTTGACTACGTGCAAGTTCAGCAGAAGTTTGTAGCAAGCAAGACATTCTAGCTCCAAATCACAGATGCATATTCAGTATATACCAGACAACAGAACTCTGTTGGGTGCCACAAGAAAATCCTTTCAAAGGGCAAACAAAACTAACTCTTGTCAATTCAGAATTTCATAGTTGCAAAGGCCGTCACTGTGATGTCTTTTCTCTCCCATGCCCTTACCCTTCTGCTCCGTTTCTCTATTCCATCCTCCTGTATGAAAAGTCCACTGCCTTTGAGAATTACCTCTGTGAAAAACAAGACACACCTGACTTGTTTGCTTGTTTCATAAAGCAGCTGGTATGAAGTGGCTTCATTGTTGGCAAGGTCATTTCATCCATGCCCAGTATAAAAACAGATACTAAAGAGAAATGCAAAAAAGCCTCCTGGAATAGTAATTCCCAAATCCAACCCATGTAGAGAAGAACCACAGGAAAATTATGACACTTACGAGTGTTCACAAGTGGTCCTTTACAACAGGGGATCAACCCTTGCTTGTATCTACCAAGAACGCTACCAGGTTTAGCAGATTTGAAAGAGAACTCCACATTTGGTTTCTTATCATCGTGGTATTTTCATTCAATAATAACGTGTTTGCCTCCAAAACTGGACCCAGCTGATAGGGACTGCAGAAACCACATTTACTCTGAAAGGAAGTATTTTCAAGACAACCCTGCTGTATTCAAATGGTACAGCTTCATCACGTATCTTCTGTATAAAAATCCCTAGCAACTGCATCTATTCCATGCCGTCAACAGCAGAGAAAGGTCCCTTATCCTAAAAAGTCGTCATTGTCACCTGGTCCACGCCAAGACTAACCTTGGAGAGTGGGGAGACAAGCACAAACCAAGAGATTTCTGCCTCCTTGGCTGAAGAGCCTCGGAGGCAGTCCAGGCGCCCCGGTGGCTGCCCGGCACCGGCAGCTGCTGCCACCGGGTGGCTCAGCGCAGAGGGACAGCCAGCGCCGCCTGCGCTCCCACGCACCACGACAGGAGAGGCAGGCGGCTCTCAAGGGGTGCTGCCCCTCTTCAGAGGGGGCTCAGAGGCTGTGACAGGCTCCTCTGCTGCCTGGGCTAACCTTTCCGTAGGGGGCGGCATTGTGCAGAGAAAGCTGGGGGAAGGGATCTCTGGAGAAAATAAATGAATAAGCCGCAGAAGACAGAGATCTCTGTGAAAAGGGAAGGCACTGCACCCGCTCAAAGAGACTGGAGGCTATTAAAAATTCTTCAGAAGAGGGATTCTAGTCAAAGCTGGAGCTGTAAATTAACCAACTATTGGTGCATACTTGATGCTTGGTATAATTAGCATCACTGGGGAAAAAGGAAGAAGAAAGAAATGAGGGATAGCTCGAAATAGATCAAGCCAGAGCGAGAATAAGTGAGCAGGGTCTGTAATCATTTAAGTCACAGAACAACAAATACCTCACCTAGGGAAAACTGCTTCAAAACTTATCCTTTATCTCTATAAGATGTAATGGAGTATTTTAAGAAATTGTCCAGAACTCCAGGGAAAGGCATACACAGAAGTCTTTGTCAGGGCACATAAAACTTGTATCTGTCAAAATATTCTCCCTGATCCTTACTACAGCAATTTCATTTGCACCTTCAGTCCACTTTGATTTCCTCACTTGACCAGGGTAAAATAAGGTTACAGACTCCATTTGCACCATACTCCCTCTTTTTTCCCCCATTTTGACCTAATCTTAAAATAAATAAAAAAACCTAGACTGCCATTTGCAAAGTGGTAGGAGGGTTGATATAAGATACTGTAGTCTGACTGGTTTTGGAGTTGGAGAGAAATTTTCCTCCCTGTTATGTCAAGTTATCAAAGGTTGATCAGAGTCATATCTCAGATAACCAGTTCAGTTCACAGATTTGGAACATGGAAACATTTAGCAGTCTGTAAGTAAATCATTAGCTTTAAAGACCGCGTAGCACACTGCATGCTGACTTTCTTCAATTAGTAAAAGAATGTGTTGATTCAGGGTATGGATCACTGGATGTTGAGTTTAAACCTACCAACAGTGAATGTCATGGTTAATTCCCATCTTTAAACTCACAGTTCCCACATGGACCACAGGCCTGACTAACTACTGGGTTAGCTCACTGGTACATGGGAGTAGTGATCAAGATATACAGAAGGTTTAAATGCGAGATTTTGCTGGTAGAAAGAGGCAGATGGAGATCTCCTTGCTTTGCTGTCTCCATCATTCTCACAGAAAGAAAACAAGAGATCTGCTCTGAGAAAGGACACAGTTTGAGGTGCACATTACACCGTGCCATGGGTCTTTATAACCAGTAATACTGGATCTACTGCAAATAAATGGCAGAGCAAATGGCGAGGAAATGAAGTAATAGCCTCAGTACTCACTTAATTAAGCTGAAAGCTAGTTCTAAAGTCCACTGGTGGATTCATCAGACACTGGCAGGTTATGATCAGTGTTGGAAACAGGAATTCAGGAAAGCAGGAATTCAGGCTCATGTGCCAATCACACTATATTATCTCACAAGGAAAAGATGAATTTAAACAAAACCAATTTAAATGGTTTCCATATATAGTGAGAAAGACTAATCATCTATGCTCCATTCCTTTCGTACCTTGAAAGAAAAAAATCCTTACTGTATTCAAAAATATTTCACTCATCCAAAAGTTTTCGAGCTAATCAGCCTTAGTAACATCCACATGACCAGCCTCACCCTAACCTCTCATGCATTAATATTAGACTACTGCTTCTTTAATGGAGTTCTATTAGCATAAAATCAACCTAAAGTTGTAATAATAAGGTTTCCCTTATGAGGAAAAGTTCATTGCCCAGCCAGTGGCTGGGCATTGGAACAGGCTCTGCAGGGAAATGCTCACAGCACTAAGCCTGACAGAGTCCAAGAAGTGTCTGGACAAAACTCTTAGGCATGTGGTGTGATTCTTGGGGTGTCCTGTTCAGGGCCAGGAGTTGGCCTTAATAATTCTGATGGGTTCCTTCCAACTCAGCATATTCTATGATTCCCTGTCTCTTTTCTAAAACTTAATGCAGAAGAAAAGGTCAAATGTGGCTTTCAGATTAAATAATAAAACTATCAGCAAAACCTCTATGGAGAGCAGGGAAGGGATTCACTGAAAAATACCAAGAGAAGCTCATTTAAAATCTAGGCCTCCAAGAATTCTCAAAGGTCACCCAGTTTATCCATCTGGCACAAGATGATTACATCAGCTTAGACAGTTACTTGTCTAACCTGTTTTTCAAGGCCTGCAATGATGAATCTGCACACTTTCCAGATGATGTATCACAGTGCTTTAGTATTTCTTTCTGTATTTCCCTTCCTGACATTTGATCACATCTTTCTTTTTGCATTTTTAGGAACCCACTGCTTATCCTGTCCATTATGGATGGAGAAAAGTTTATTTTCCCTTACTGCATAAACCTTTAATGTTGCTGAACTCTTGGATTCAATCTTTCTTCTCCTCAGAGATTTGTTTTAGACTGTTGATCGCTCTGTCTTCTTCTTGGTCCTTTCCTCCATCTTTCCAGGTCTCTGTGGGACTGTACAGCCTGCACTGAAATGCTGTACACCAACATTAAGTAGATCACTAGGACTTTGTCGGAATTCTCTTTGTACTAACACATCAAATAACATTTTCCACTTGTCCTAGTAACTCACCAAATACTTCGTTATCCTCTGAAGACTGCTGTGTTAGTCTGGCTGCTTTTGGACTCTCCTTAGCTGCTTCCTCCACCTTGGTTTCAGCATTCTGTAAAACAAACATTTACTGAGATTAGTTCTTCTTTTATAGCTCTCAAACAGAAACACTCTGCAAAGTTTTTAATTATATTCTTAATGAATACAAAATCATTAACACGGGTGGTTTTGTTATCTTTGCTGCACATATGTGGGTTTGCAAAATAGTAAGGAAAAATACTCTCAGAAAACCCTGATTTTTTTTTTTTTTGAGTCTGTTTTAATCTGACTAGACTACAGAAATTTGAGAGTTAGAAAAGACACTTAAGAGAGAGATCTTAAATCGTAACAGACTTTTAAGTTTCCATCTTTCCTCTTCGTATCTAATTTCATTGCTATTGACATATTCCATGCTGGCTTAGTGAACCAAGAGATCAGAAGACAGTACACAAATATTTCTCCTTACAGAGCAAAGGCAAGTGAGCTAGAGAGAGCTTATGAGCAGCTAGCTACAAGTCTTTAACCAATACATGTTGGTTTAAACTCAAGTTTAAATTTGACTGTTTAAAGCACAAATACTTATCTATTTCTGAAATAAATCTGCCAATTAGCTACCTGGTGTTAGACTGGGCCCAGAGATAAATCAACAGCTTCAGCATTTAACTTATCTGAAGTTAAAACATTTCATTCTCTAGCTAGAAAAGTCTGAGGAAAACATAAGCTGTGAAACACTGGGTTTTAAATATTTATATTGCTACTAAAGAAAAAATAACTCATGATTTTAAAATGTTTTACTTTAGTACTCAAGAGACACAAGCTTACAGCAATGCAGACAGTAAACTGCACAAGCAGTCAGCTGCTGAATGATGGATATGAAATGACTGATACAATATTAAATATTACTGGAAAGAGTTGACTAAGTTGAGGAAGGAATAAAAGAGAAATGTTTTATGCCTACGCTTTTTAAAGGATACATATTGCTCTATTCAAGTACATGCTCATTTGGAAGACTGTGATGTTTTGGAAAAATACAGTTTTTAAACTCTGACATATATTTGAAAATGCTGCTATACAATCTGTTCATGAAAATTACCATCTCTGCTCTCAGAAACATAGCACAGTTCCAAATTTCTCTTATTTCCCCTTATTAATAACAATAAGGAAGGTGTAAGAAGCTAAGTAGATTAAGTCTGTTAATCTCCCTATAGAACAGAGGAGTGCAAACTTAAAGCACATAAACTCAAGAGATTTTGATGCAAGACAGCAAGAATTTTCAGGAAGAAATAAAAGATAGGCCTAGCAAGCCTACTGGTGTCACACAGCAGCAAACAAGAATTGGGAAAAACAGACACAGAGAAAAGTGCTTCAGAGGAACACTGCACGTCCTTCCTGAAGCAGGAAGGACATGCAGAAGTAAAAAGGTTCTGCACTCCCTCAAGGTACCAACCTGAGCATGTCTTATGCAGAAAACCCATCAGCTTGGTGCCTCTCAGAGCTGAGGAGGGAAGTCAGTTTTAGCAGATGCTCCCCTCAGTCTGTCTTAACTAGTGTCCCTTGGGAAGATGGAGGGACCCAGCCAGAAATCAGCAGTGGCTATACTGGGAGACAACTTGCTTTGGGTAAATAACTTCATGATCAGCACAAATAACTTATGTCCTGTCCCCAGAGATAAATTCTGTCAGTTGTGCAGCCACGCAATGTGTTAGGTGCTGTCCACACAGGCAAGGGACACACGCCAAGGTCCACAGTATCTGTACTGGTTTACAGAACCACCTGCATCACTTGCCACTGATTAAGTATGCATACTGGACTTGGGTTCTCCATCCTGTTTTAGTTGCTCTATAGCCAGCAGCAAATCAACTATATCTTTGTTGTACAGAGAGATGGAGAACAGCAGTCAACTCTGAAAAAAGCAGAAGAGGACATCTGCTACAATACAGTAAGTCAATCCCAAAGGCAAAGAAAAACACTAAAAATTGTGTCATCATGGATCAGACAAAATACATGTAGATGATCAAAAGTTCAGAGCTTTCCCAATTGAAGGGGACAGCTGAACTCCAGAGCTATTGCTCTAGGCTTTGTAAAGGCAGTGCTTGTTAGATCCATCTTCAATTGTATTTCATCATATTTAATGCATGGTAAAGCTGGTGGTGCAGGAGGAGAAGGATTGCTGTTCCTCATGCTCTTATTCCCCTTGGGAAACAGATGAAAATCTGTAACCTGCTGCAAGGCATCAAGAGCAGTAGCAACAAAACACTATCCAGCAGACACCCAGCTGTGTCTGTGAAATGTGTTGTCACACTCCAAGCTCCTACTGGGGAGATGTCTGCACCCCTTACTTTGAAAACATGGTTTTGGCAGTCTCAGAGAAGTTAGAAAGACTGAACCCTGAGACATTTTGGTTTGAGTTAAATCACTGGAAAGAACTACACAGCAGCTGTGCTGTCTGCTCCCTACACAAGGCACAATGTTGGTGTTGACAGACGCCAGCTCCAAGATGTTGACAGCAAAGTTGTGTGATGTATCAGCCTAAAACATGACAGTGTATGGTTGGATATAATTCTGCTTGGCATGCCTTCTTAACCAAAATGCAAACTTTCAAAAAACTCCTTTTGCTTTATTTTTTGCACAGAAGAATCTACCCAACACATTATTGCTGGCATATATGATATTTATATTCCCAAAGCCAATGCAAGACAAATCACAGCAAAAGAACAATCAATGATCCACATGCTCCAAACCAAGCTGTACTGAAAAAAAAGCCTGGGTCAGTTGCTTGATTCTTTTTTCTATGGTCCTTAAAAATTTTAAGTGTCTCCATCCTTGCAATCAATGAAGAGAAAAAGTGAAAACACCCTGACACTGCCCGAGCTGTGCCAGAAGAGGTGCTTTATAGTTACAGTGTGCTTGTGGCTCGTTATAAAATAAAGGCCCTTTGTACGTAACAGACTAAACATAATTCTACCTATCCTTTTCAGGCTGAGTACTCAACACAATTTCATGAGTGATGGGGAAAATAGGTTCATTTTACAGTATCAGTTCCCAGGAGAGTAGATAATGCCTGATTTTAGCATAAAATAAATATTATGTAGGCCTAAACTCACAAAAACTGTCTCCCCCAAAAATCATCTCCTTGATCACTCATGTTCCAAAATATCATAAAATACCTAAGCAGCAAGCCAGCAGCTACTGCATGGGAACAGCTGGTGACAGATTAGAACCACTTCTATTACTTCACAAAGCAGTTTCAAAATGAGATGTGCATATATATTGCAGCTCTATATATGTGGATATGTACATACACAGCTGCTCTTGATTCAGACCTGACAAAAATTAGAATTGCATTATAATCTGCCTCAGTTTTATAAGATATTTTTGGCCCAACTTTCCACTGTAGCTGTGTCCCTGGCTCCTTATGACTCAGTTCACCTGTTTTCCCCTTATTCACCATGTGCACATCATAGTCTCCATATTACACATAATTTTAAAACTTGGATAGGTAAATATGCAAATAACCAGTAGCTATCAAAATATTTGCAACAAATGAACAGCAATATCAAAAAAAATTTGGCTATATATACACCCATTAGTGCAAGAAGAGACTGCTTGTATTTTGCTGCTATCAGTGCCTACTTAGATGATCCTTACTCATATAAGAAATTTTAAGAAATCCTGAGTTCCAGTGAGGTGTATTCTGCAGGTACTACAGTATCAGGCCAGGTCAAAAAGTGCAGTGAGGCATATTACATTCAGAGAAGCAGCTAAGTCCTCAAGGAATCATAGGCCTTGGAAATGGAAAGTTGTACTCTAGAGTATTCAAGCCAGCTTTTTAACGACCTTGCCATTTTTTCTTACTAGTTAAGAAAAACTTTTCCTTTAACCACAAAGCTGTTACTCAATGACTTCATTTTCTAAGTGATAAAACCACACAATCTGAAAAGTTAAAACTTCTCATCAGAAATAAAATGATTATTCAAGATATGTTATATCTCAATGAGAATAAAAGAAATCCAGTGTGAAGCAGAGATTCACATTGTCTGTGCTTTCATTCCTGCCTTTTACAACCTACTCCTTTTTCTTATCATATATATTTAGCTAGTATGTTTAGCTCCATTCCAATGGCACAAGTGAAAGCAGCTAAAATTTCCTTTATTTTCGGAAAAGTGCCATATAGGCATCAAAAGCTGCAGCAAGACAACACAGACTGTGAGTGTATGAGCAGCTGCTTTGGCAGCACAGACATTTCCCCAGTTCCTTGTCTCATTCACTCCTATCCACTGCACATTACCTTCCCTCCACAAACCCCAGCAGCACTGGGAGCATGATTAAACACTTGATTCTTCCTCTGTACTATATCTACAAAACTAGGATAAACAACAGATACCACCTCAAAAGACAGATGAGTTTCTAGTGGATAAAACCAGAACTGCCTGGCACTAAACCTTCATTTTGAAATAACAGAAAAAGAGTAAGTTGCTGCAGGCAATAACCATGGGGATAATCTAACCCATATCTATAGCAGTAGATCATACTGCCCCAGACTCAGCTGAAGAACTCTGAAAAACACTCCTAATTTTCCACTTCTGCAATGATTTTCCCCTGAATTCTACCATGCAAGGCTACCTTTCATTTAATATTCATAAAATGTATGTATGTATGTATGATGTTCAGGCTATAGTACACCTTCAGGACAATCTCAGTCTCTTCTCAGAGCTAACTGATTTTCCACAGAGTTCCATGGTGAAAAAGTAAGAAAATTCTTTAAAACATGAATAGGTGCTCCTTCAAAATTCTGACAGTAACAGGACTGAGAGACAAGTATCAGTAAGTCTGTCAAATGCACGGATGTTTCTCAAAACACCAAATACTGCTGCAATCGGCAGGGCAGGGTGTAAGTCAATCTTAAGAGTCATAATTTTCCTAGTAATTTTTATATTCTGCTTCCCCATATCAAGTTTTAGCAATGTTGCTTTCATAAAAGCTGGAGAAATTCCTTGTTACTTCTTATCAGAGACCTCAACCAATATAAAAAATTTCAGCTCCTGTTCATTGAGAGGAATTTCTACACATACAGCTTAACACAGTGAAACAGATGAGATGCTGTGGACAACACTTATTATCAGCAGGAATCCATAGAATGGCAGCTGGCCCTCTTCAGGTGAGCAGAGATCTCCTGGACCGGCATTAACAAGTATTTTCAAACATGTTCTTGAACTCGACCACTAATTCTCCTCAAATGAGGAGATTTCCCAAACGCCTTTCTATTGGTACAGAAACTCACACACGCATTGGTGAGCACCAGGCCTCTTGCACTGAAGATGAACACTCAATTTTTAACAGTGTCATACTGGCAGATTTGTACTCCTCAAACAAGACTACTGCCCTCATTCACAACAAGGTTATGCCACACTGAAGCTGGGCTCGTGCTATCTATACAGCTCTAAGCTCTTGAAAATATTCCAGGAGCTCCTACATCGGTTTGTTCTTCAGTCCCCACCAGCCAAGAAAAGGATTCAAGTTTTACCATTAATTTTCAGTTAAATAAAATAACTCTTTTAAACATCAAGCTAATCACAATCATTATCTCCAGCTTTCTATTATATCTTGTTTTCTCAGTTTAATTCTAATTTCTACAGATTTTTTTAAATTCCGTTTCTAAAATGCAGTATTCACAATATCCTCTACTTCATAGCTTCTACAAAATTCTGTATGTAATTATTTTTACACTCTCGTGCATGTGTCAAAATCTTATTTGAAGTATAAGAAAGAAAAGAAAAATGACAGGGTGATGGAAAAAGAGAGGGCTGGAGTTTTCCAAGGACAGTTTTCTTTTCCACTCAGCTTCAACAGTACAGTGCTACTGCTGCTGTCACCAAAGGAGAACTTCAAAAGAAGTTGCAAACAAAAGGATTCTCATCACTAACCCCCAAGGCACTTTGAAAAAGGTCTGAAATGCCTCAAACACATCCAGGTCTTTGAAGAAACTAATTCAGTCTGTTTTGAAACCTTAAAATACCAAGGGGTTGAAGTAAAAACCACTGAATTCCAACTCAGAAATTTGCTACATTCCGCATTACAGTTCCATACTATTTTGCTATGTGCTTCCCTTCTTTCATGAAAGGTGTTTAAAAACTACTTCTGTTTGTGGAGAAGTTTCACAGATTTTACAGACTGTTCTGAGTTGAAAGGGACCCACAAGGACCACTGAGTCCAGCTCAAGCCAACAGCCCATACTGGGACTGAACCCATGACTTTGGTGCTATCAGCACTGCTCTATGTTCTTACCAATTGGGTTAATACAGAGGATATCTCACCTTTAAATGTTCCTGACCACACTGGGGTCCTCATATTTTATAACTGAGGTCTCTTCAGCGCAGAATGTAACAGATAAAGACAAATAATGGACCTACAGTGTACTACTAGTCAGCTTTTACCAGTCCATGCAGTATTTCCCTATGCTGAGGATGGAGTTTCAAGCATGCAGTAGGAAGAAAATGAGGGATTACACAACTCACAGAGGCTAAAGGCATTTGGGAGCAAGCTGTTAAAATGACAGTGTTCACTCGGGAAACAAAACTAAAAAAAAAATAGGTCAGACAACTCTGTACAAGATGCAAGACTTTTGCATTAATACTCTGAACTGAAAAAAACTGATATCAGGTACTCTGTGCATAGGGGCAGAGGGAGAGGAAAAGCTTTGTGAGTGACCTTTTACTTTGCAGGTACTCTAGGACACCGCCAGAATCAGGAATCCTCACAGAACAGCAAGGAATTTGCAGAACAAATAAAGACAAGACACGAAAATATGCCCTGGGTCAATATTTCCAATTTCCAGCAAGTGTCTTTCACTCTGTGCACATTAACCCTGAAACCATACACAGGAAACCCGGATGTGAATCACATAAAATTCAGACAAGTATGGACAGGGCTATGACTTGTTACTTCCTCTGCCAATCCCACCTGGGCCCTACAGAGCAGAGCAGCCAGCACCACACCAGCTGCACAAGCAGTGCAGTGGCAACATACTATGACCCTGGGAAGACCAATACAAGGACCTACACCCACACTTGAGAACACGGTGAGGCTCAACAGCCTCCAGAACACCTGACCTGGAACTAATGTTATTAAAGAACATGTGCTACCTGCTTTGAACCCAGGCAGGTTTTCTACAGCTCCACTGCAAACAGCATCTGGCAGGCACATTGATGGATGCAGCTCCTGACCTCATGAATCAAAGAGTAACCATAACAACACTCAAGGGACAAAATCAAAAACAGGTACTTTGGACATCAAGCACAAGAGCACGTCTCTTTTACAAAAGGTGTTCAAGCTGATTTTCAGAATAGTCTGAAAAGTGATAGCTGTCAATAGTGATGCCTTCACAGTCCACTCATCATCTTTATCTCATCTAAACTGAGTGCAAATTTACTTTCCTTTAAGCACTTATTTTAGCCACATCCTGAATAAGTGCAAATATTTCACTCTATTTTTTTTTTCAAGGAGAGGATGTGGTTTGGGTCATAAACACAGTGTTGATGCTGCAGCCCCAACCCTCAGTGTACCTTCTTAAAAGCTTCATAAATCCACTGAACAATGTCAGTGTCTGACCCCAGCAGACTGGTAATTTTCAAATGCCACCACCTGAGGTCTTTCTGAAGGGCTATAACAAAAGCATACAACAGCAATCCTGTTTTCTTCACCGCTAATGAGAGCACTTCTATATTCTAGCATACTGATAAAATCTGAATTCATATATATTTATCCAATCCACCAGAGAAAGACACTAAGCATCTGACTACTCTGTCTATTGTAAAAGCACAACAGAGATGCAAAAACTAGCAGATAGGTACAGAATGATGCCCAGTAGTTAACAGGGGGAAAAAAAAACCAAAGTCATTTAAAAAAAAGTGCAAAATAACAATCCACTAGCCAGGGAGAGATTAAAAATATTCTGGGTGCTTTTTTTCAGGTGAAAAATGCCTTTCAGCCTCTTACACTGAACTTCTCATATCTGAGTTCTCAGTTTGGCAGCTTGCATAAATAAAAATCAAAACGATTGCCGCATAATTAGAAACCCTCAGTCTTGAATCCTCCTCAGGGGCCTGTAGAGGACTGAGTGTGGCGGTAAACCTGTTGATTTGCACCTTTTATCCACAGGAAGAGATGCAGAAGAGGTGGCAGCTGTCTGTGGGGAGCACAAGGCAGTGGCCCAGCAAGGGCACTGAGCAGCACTACAAGCCTGGCTGGGAGCAGCGCCGTGAGAGTTCCTGCAGCGCTCCTGTGCTGAGCTGCAGGGTGCTGTGCTGTGCTGCAGGGTTCCTGTGCTGTGCTGTGCTGAGCAGCAAAGAAAGCAAAGGCACCCACAGCTCTTCTACACTTCCCTGCAGGCGACCTACAAACAGCTGGCCACAAAGGAGTACATCTGGGAGACTGCATCGTTCCAAACCGTGATTCAGTGCAGGAGTTACCCGATGGCATGATACGCAGAGGAAAGGCTCCAGTCCTTTCCCACAGTCCCTCTAAACACTGGCTATGTGAGGCTGCATTGCTGCATTTGCTTGATGCTTATGGTTGTTTAAAAAAAAATTAAAATAAAGAAATTATGCCTGAAGCAATGTCCAAACCTGGTTCATCACACACAAGGATGTTTGTAGCAACTCAGGAACAAGAGAATATTCAGTGTCTTAAATAAGTAAAAAAAAAAGAAAATTAAAAAAAATTCAGTTAAATCTTATTTACCTGCTTCCATTATCTCAAAGGTATTTCGAGTGAAATATACTACAAAATGAAAGCTATTACAGAGTATCTCAGAAATATTCACTGTAAAAGTGTCAAACCAAAGAACAGTAAACAACTATCAGAGATAAACCTTTCTGCTGCATTACCAGCAAAACATCTTTTCTTGGCCCCCAGGTGTGAAAATCTTCCGGCTTTTGCAGTACTCCAATTGAGAGTGGACAGGTATTTTTGACAAAAACCCAACACAGTTGATATCCTGACTCTGCAGCCAACGTTACTGTTGTTAAGAGAAAACACATGAGGTTTCCCTTGTCAGCATAAATTGTTGACTCCAGCAGCCTGCAGGAGCAAAGTGGAACACGTGACTGTGGGGGCTACAAAGAGCTGAAGCACAACTGTGCCAAATAAATATGCAGAGCAGGAACTCGGCACCCAACACCACAGGTTAGCTCTGCCCAGTTCCCCAGCAGCAAACCAGGCTTCAGGGAAGCCAGAATTTCACTTCTGGTATTTTATCCCTAATTCCATTACGTGCATGAACCAGTCCTCCAGTATGCAAAATAATTATACAGAATACGTGTTTGGGTCATTTCCTCAACACAGTTGCAGACTGGCTTTCTTGAATAACAAAAATATCTTTTCAGTGCTTTCTCTGAGGTTACAAAAAGAAGCTAAAAACGGTAGACAACTTTAAAACACTTTCTCCCTGTTCTACTCACAGCAGGTAAGAGATACAACAGACTAATTCAAATCCCTTTGAGCTTAATGAGTATGAAACACAGTCTGAAACAATCGCCAGTGCACACCAAACATGAACTTTCAAGTCCTTGAATTTAATTTCTCTAAGTCTCTAGCTCATGACGAAAGAAAGCTCAAAAGCAGCTATGTAAAAAGCACTTTACATTCTCAACTCCCTAAAAACTACTAAGACATTTTCAGCATTGAAAAAGCAAAATTTACTTTTATTTGCCAAGAATTAAAAGAAGAATTAAATTTAACATCAAGCACTTAATTTTAGAAGAGAGTTTTTCCAGCACACTGATACTGCTTTATGTCACTTGGCAGTCTCTAGCCTCATGAACTGTATTTCTAGGCCAAAGCTAAGAAAAATTGTGCACACAAGTTGTCTGATACTAAAATACATTATATTTACCTGCAAGGTTTGTAGGTTCAAAGAAAATTCTGACCACAGTACCAATCAATATTTCTGAACTGATAAAAGAAAATTAACAGATGTTTCTTAAATATTGTACAAAAAGGGCTTAGGGTTTTTTGGGGGTGGTGGGTTGTTAAGAAGAAGATACTTTTGCCTTTCTAAAGGGGCAAGGTATTTTGACCCAGACATTTCAGCTCCTCATTAACACGCACTCCTGCCAAGATCCCAACCTTGTCCCATCTCCAAGGCACACGTCCTCCCTCCTGACCAACCCTACAAGCTGGGCTGCTCCTAACACTTTTTGGGCCCTGAAGGAACCGGACAAGGGGCGAAAGAGGGGCTAAAAATAATCCATCTTAGTAACATGAGGGGAGAGAAAGGGAGAAAATGGAACCAAAGCAGCTCTAGGGTCCAAGCCACCACAGAGCCCCTCCCTCACCCCAGTCTGTACGGGAAAAGGCTTGCTATGTAATGCTTGGTTAAGGGGGAAGCTGCCACCACAGAAAATGAGGCCTTCATGTGCATGTACCTGTCTATCCACCCAAGACAGAAAATTACTTTTCCATTTCCCTGTTCGATTTAAACAGGCCAATGTTAAATGCATGATCTTGAAAGAAAATGATTTTTATTGCTCCGTGCTCCTAGAACGAGCACAGGTCCTCTGTGCAGCGTAAATAAATGCACAAACACCACTAAGAAGAAAATATTTTCAAACGTCAAGACTTACAAGGTCAATATTTACAAAATAATCAACACAACTGCCTTTTTCAAAATGTAAATAAAGATTTCTTTTCAGGTAAGAGTTTGGAAATACAGTTGGCATGGAAGCAAGATGGGTTTTTTTTAGTTCAAGGAAACCGATAAAGGCACAAAACAGTTTGTACAATTGTAAAACAGTGGTATGACATTTTTTAACCACCACTTTAGTACATTTTAAAAAACTTCAAGCATATGATATGTGAAGAGAAGGAAAAACATTGATCATATTATCAAGGACCACTTTATCAATATACTACTGTGTCAAAAACAGTTCCTCACTATAAGACTATATTAAAAAAAAAAGAAAAAAGGAAAAAAAGAAAAAAATACTCTAAAAAAAAATGCTACAAACATTAGGCACAAAGTTTTGATAAAACTTTGAGTCTAATGGAGACTCACCGGGAATGTTAAGACACTAGGCAAAACTGAGTATTTCCTTCATAGTTCATGGAACTAACCTCTGCCTTCAGCCCTGTTACATTTTTTCCAAGGTTCTTCTTGTCTGCTTCACCCTGCCCCCTTTGTTTGCCAACCCATTCCATCCCTTCCTCACTTATCTGCGGGTTGTCATCTCTCTCTCCCTTATTTTTCCCCATTTAAAGCTCTCCTCACCAGCTTGGCCAGCCTAGTGGCAAAGAAGCTTTTGCCTGACTTGGTCAGGTAGATTCATTCTCTTCTGAGCAGTCCTTGACCCTCAGAGAGGGCCTGCATGGTTGCAAAAGCCTGTTGTCAGCATCAGCTGTGCAACCAGCTGTTGACCTCCAGGATTCATTCACTTCTTTTCAAGCCCTACACCCTCACCGGGAGCATCAGGGAGAAAACTTTGGCTCAAGTGCCCTTGCTCCTCAGACCCAGAACCATATGACCAGTCTCAGGACGCCCCTAGCAGTATCAAGGGTGCCCATGTGGAAGAGCAGCAGTAGGAGGTAACAGTCCAAGGATTTCATGAGCCCCACCAGCATCACCACAACACCATGGACCCAAATCTCTCTCCTAGAAGAGAAAATTTGTGAGAGGGAAAGACAGTGATATCTCATCCGGCCACCTAAAAAACAGAGACTAGACAAGAGTAAGGGAATAAAGGCAGGTATTTATTTGAAGGGCCTTCAAAGGTACACCCTGGGGAGCCAGAGGCTACTGCCAAGAAGGACCCCAAGATGGACCCCAGGTCACGAGTTCTTCACACTTTCATGAGTTTGGTCTATTTCGCGTATCAAGTTCAATTCTCCAATTAAAGCTTCAGTTAATGATGTAATTTTCCCCAAGCTCACCCCCCCTTCCCAAGATGCTGGTTTACATTTTGGGCCTAGGACAAGCTGTATGTCCTTAGAGGGCAGGCCTGGAGAGAGTTTCTTATGTCTATCTAGCTTGAAGAGAGCAGCAACTAACAGACTACAACAAACTTTAGAGTTATAGTCTAGACAGTACAGGATTTTAAATCATAAAAGTTAAAACTTAAGGCATCAACATCATGCACAGAACTGTAGTTGCACCTTACGTAATGACCTTGGATATAAAAAGACAGGAAAGAAGGACCATTGTGAAGTATATGTTAGTTTTTAGAACCATATTAAAGCCCCCCAAGGAGTCTGTTTCTCAACATGCTTAAAAACCAGAAGTTACCTCTCCTTTCCATACCTCACCAAAGACATTACAAGAAGTTTCTCGGCAGTATTAGTCACCTTGTAAATATTTTTTATAGATCATTTTAAGAGATAGACCTGGCCCATAAACTCTCAGCAACTTCAATTCTCAAACAAGTCAACCAGCAGGAAGCAACAGAATGATAAAAAGCTGATTTTTGACTTCAAAATCACAGGAACAGCTACCTCTTCAGAAAGCCATAATACCAGCCCAGGGATTTGTTCATCTGATGTCCAACTATAGGCCCAAATCAAGCAGACCTTTTTATCAGCAGAGCACTGTAAGCCTTTCAAGTATAAATCAACTGCTAACTAACAGATAGCTGCCAATAGTACATAAATAAAACTATTTACTAGAACACAGAGAAATATCCTGAGAGATATTTCCTAAGAGACAAAGAATACACAATGAAATGTATGCAATACTTACCTGAATATTTTTTTAAAGAGCAACTTCAGAACACCTATTAAAATTAATTTACAGTTTTGCTTAAGACACTTGAAGAAAGCACAATGAGGATCCCTTCCTCATTTTTCCTAGTTACCTTAACAACTACAAAATGCAAAATCTAAAGAGGAGATTGAATGATTTCAGAAATATTCTAGCTGTCAGTCATTTTTCAAGAAACTGTCTAAACTGAACCAGAGAGACTGCCATAAAATAAATACCTCAAAACAATACACCTAATTAACACTGAAGCAATAAAACCCAAGTCAGGAGAATGTCAAAAAATCTAACCAAAACCAATCCACTCCAACAACAAGGAAAGAATTCCACAGCAATAGAACACAAATCCCTCAAATTCTTACAACATGAATAGAAACTGCTCCCATTCACTGCCTGCTTTGACTTCTGCGTCCTTTACCAGGAACAGAGGAACAAAACCCCTACTGGCATGGCCATTTCCCTTTCACAATGTTCATATGCACTAAACATGTGATAGAGCAGCTTTGGTGGGCACCGGGAGCCCAGCCAGGGTCAACCCACCACATTTTCTGAAAACAAACAAGGGAACAATGCTTCCCTCCACACTTTAAGCCAACACAGAGGCACCCTCACAAAAACTACCGCGCAGAGTTACAACTGCACCAATATTAGAGAAAAACGGACCATTGTAACACATACATGAAGTTGCACGCTGAAACACTAACCTATGTATTCAACAGGTGAACTTTCCCATCTCAGAAGGGAATAACTAAGTCTCAGAGGCAAAATATTTGGGGAAAAAGTGCAACAAACCCAACTGTTTACCCAAACTTGCCCAGAGAGATGACATTTTAGTTGCTTATTTTCAGCCTGTTTAAAATGTCTAAATTAGCATTCAAATTGCATTGACCACTGTGAGGGGGAAAACAACAACAAATCCTGAAGAACTGTATGTTAATGAACGGCAGAAGCCAATTTTATTTGTTGCCCCACAACTGGTATATGAAGGTCCTCTAAAACCAGAAGTGAGCTACAAGGAAATGGAGACTGCATTGTTTCAGTCAGCAGCAACAATATCAGAACATTTATGCAGTTGTGAGGTAAGTGCACTTTAATGAGCACCTATGGAAAACTCAGTCAGAGCATGTGATCACACAGCAGCTTCCAGACATTTTAAAGGCTGTCACTCAGAGCCTGACCTCATCAGGTTCTGGCTACCAGGCCACCAACTGGTTTGTTATACCAGTTGCACTAACACCTCCAGATTTTGGTGCCCTCCTCTGGAGCACACCTGGAGTCTAATGCAGCCCAGACTGTACCGTGCAGATATGGCTATGTCAGATACGCAATGATTAATGTTTTTCCAAAATTCCATAAAATGATGTGGTGAGTTTCTAACAGATATTGGTGATTTCATATGCAAGGAGTACAGCTAAAATGTTACACTTCCCCCTATATATCAGTAATTTAACATGTTCCTGACTTTAAGAAATAGTCCTCTTGAGTTAACTATTGCTACTTACCACACTGAACGAGTGGTAAGACAAACCTTGAGAGCCCAAGGAAATGACTCACTTAGATCTCACACTCAGTGCTTCTTCAGTCCCAGGTGACACCTGATTCATCACCAAATACCTACTATTACTCACCTAGAACTAGGGAAGGTTTTCCTCTGCAGTTAATTGCTGCCATTTTTGTACACCACAAAAAAAAGGGCTGTGGTCAGTAAGCATCTATCCAAAGTGTCTTGAGATGGCCAATATGATAAGAAGATACATGCTCCATAACATAGATGGTTCATAAGGCTGCTCTCACGCCTTTTGCAAAGCATGAGCAGCTAATCGAATAGCTGAATAAGAAGGATTCCATCTGCACTATACACAATCTTGTTCTTCAGGAACACTTCTTGTTTTGTTGCAGGGACAGTACTGTTTTAAACAGTTCTAGCTACCATTTTCCTGATATATAAAGTCAAACAAAGAAACTAAACCTGAGAAAGATCAAGCAATATAAATCTCCAACTGACTGTAAAATAAATGTCCATCTTCTCTAAAACCAATGTAAATAAATATCAGAAGTGATGACATTGAAACACTCATGTGTATGTACAGACAGGAGAAATGGTTAAGACCAGAAATACAATCTGTGAGCAGCCAGCTTATCACTCCGTGAGCCAAAAAACAAATAGAAACTGTCATTTAAAAAGATCACAGAATCATTCAATATGCTGTGTTGGAAGGGACTCACAAAGATCATCCAGCTCCTGTCCCTGCACAGGATCATCCCCCAGAATCACACCATGTGCCTGAGAGCAGTGTCCAAACACTTCTTGAACTCTGCCAGGCTGGTGCTGTGACCACTGCCCTGGGGAGCCTGTTCCACTGCCCAAACACCCTCTGGGTGAGGAACCTTTTTCTAAAATCCAACCTAAACCTCCCCTGCCACAGCTTCAGACCACTACCTTGGGTCCTGTCACTGGTCACTACAGAGATGATTCAATTCACCAGCGTCTGATTCGTTAGTGTGGTTCTAATAAGAACTCTGTGCACCTTCAGGAGAAGTATCGCATTGAAATTCAAGAGCTATGCATTTAAAAAAAAAAAGTTATTCAAATAAGTGCTACTTTGCACTATTTATAGCCATCATCTGTGCAAGCCCCACCCTCTGAGGGGGGAGCATGAAGCACTATCAGCAAGCATACCTATTCACTGCCTGGGAATGTCTCCAACTCCAGGCAGGAACACTCGTTCTTTTCTTCAACTTCCACCTTTTCCTCCAGTGCCTAATTTTCAGATCTTTACTCTTTTATAGCTATTTAACCAAAACCACCAAAAATCAAAAATCCCAAAAACCCAAAAAACCCCCACCAAACCCAAAACAATAACAACCAATCAAATCAAACAAAAACCAAACTGACAGCTCAGCCAGACAGCATTGCCGTTTCTTCTGCGACCACTCAACATTAACTCTGTACTCTTACAATATACAGGCTGCTATCAATCTGCCAAGGCTTTGTAGATCTGTGACAACTGTCCATCTTTCTAGAAAGGTTTTAAGAAATCAAGGATCATCATACAACTAGAAAGTACACTTCACACCTCTTTTCTCTTTTGTGTGGATTTGTCCTCAAAGAAGAAGGTCTCAGTATATCTTTTTTTGTCAATAATTCAAAAGTGCAATACTTTTGTGAAGGATAAGAGACTGTCAAAGGTAGGTACATTCTGTATTTAACAGAAACCTCTGTGTTACTGCTGAAGGAGGATAATGCATTGGTAAAATGAGACATATACTTTATACACAGCATTTCAAATGCTTAGCTGTTTTTCTCTTTTTTTATTAAAGGCAGATGACATAACAGTTTTAACAGTAATTTTTCTCCATGGCTAGAAGGTGTGTGGGAACAGCCTGCTTGAATTTATCAAGGGCAAATGGTATCTGACTAACCCCCTGATAGCCTCCTGTGATGAAATGACTGGTTTTGTGGAGGAGGGGGAAAGCATGACATCATATCCCCTGACTTCAGCATGGCCTATGCCACAGCCTCCCACAGTCTGCCACTCTACACCCTTCTAGTCAAACCAAGAAGATAAAGTCTGGGTATGTGGAGTACAAGGGGTGGGTGACTGGTAGGACCATCAAGCTCAGTAGATGGCAATCAACGGCATAGAGGCCAGCTGTCAGCCAGTCAGCAGCAGCATCTCTCAGGGATCAACACTAAGGCACAGATCATTTAATGTCTTTACCAAAAACCCAGGAAATAATAAACTGGGGGACTGGTCAGTATACAGAGGTGCTCTTCTGAGGGACCTTGACAGGCTACAGAAGTAAACAGACAAGGATCTCATGAAGTCCAATAAAAGCACATGCAAAACCCTGAAGCTGAAATGGGTTAAGTCCATTCAGTAGGATCAGCAGCGGCCAAATGGCCTGAAAGTAGCTTTGCAGAAAAAGTTCCATTTACTTCTTAGATCCATTTTAGTGAAGTAACTATGAATGGTTGCATTAGAGGCGTCTGGAACTGACGAGCAGCTCCTGAAGTACATGGCAAAGGCAGGAGCGATTGGCAAAAAAATTTAACTCCAGTTCTCCTGAACTTGGCCATTTGAGAGAAAAGAAACACATGAGCCCCTATGGAGCAACAAGAAAAGGCTTTGGAAGAACAGATGTGTCAATTGTGTGATGATTTTTCTCCCCTTGTCCTGCTTTGCTTCTTCTGTAGACTCCAAAGATACTTTGCTCAGAGGCAGTACTCCCACCAGCAATGACTGCTTCCTGAGGGAAGAGCTGTGGCTAACATAACAGTTTCAAACCACTTGAGCAGTGATGGCTTATGAGTTACAGAAAAACAGGAGCTTGACTGAACAACGAAGAATTCAGGACAAAATTCTCTCCAGAGGGAAGGGTTTCTGACCTCAAAACTAAAAGGAATGAACTGTTTGAAAGACTACAGAAACCCTCTCACTCTCTCAAACACAGGCAAAAAATGCAGTCAGACAGTTCTTGAGAATTATACCCCATCGAAAATGTGAAGAGCCTGTACAACGCCAGGAACAGAAATCAACACACACACTTTTACAGACATGGTATCACTAGGTTTGGTTTTTGCATGGTTTGCTCAGGTTTTTTTAAAAATTTTCATAGGAAGAACAAGAAAATAAACTGAAAAACAACTGTCGTAAGTGAACAAACAAAGTAAATTTTGCACAGCTGACAAATTATGATACTATTCACATGACAGTGGCGATGCCGGTTACTGAAGAGCCCAGGTAAATAATGTAAGATCAACTCCTGGCCATAATTCATTTCTCAGTGATAAACAAATTAACATCCTTGGATTCAGCTAAAACAACATCATAAAAATCCAAGAAAATAATGACTAGATATGCCTGATAGATATTTATGGCACTTTTATAAAAGGACTATGATGGTACTTCATTATAAAAATTTATTTTTGCCCATCTTTTATGTACTCTGCCATAATAATATCATTAACAGAAGACCTTCATTGAAATGAAGATCTCCACAAGCCACAGTGAGTAAATTACACAGCCTAATAAGCTCATGTTACCTTCCCAGTGCAATAATTATTTACATACATGCACACTTCTCCCTATCCTCCAAGTATTTTCAGACAAAAAGGAGCCTGGTAATAGAGAAATGAGTTATAAGCTGTAGGACTTCATGAAAGTTCAACAAATCGTCTTTGCCAGCATATAAAGGTCTTCAACGCAAAGCCCTACTGTAAGTCATACTAGGTGTGGTTTAAAGGACAGCTCAATCACTTAAGCAGATTCTTTTCCAATACAAAAGCTCATTTTCAAGGCTAGACACATGACCTTTCCCAAGTAACATTTCTTGAAAACAGATCCTTAGAAAAAAAATCCTCTGATAGACCGTGCAAAATTAGAAGCAAACAGTTAATAGAGGAGACACACTTGAGACACAGCCCAAGGGAAATTTCTCCTTATATTATCAACACCCAATTTATCCCCAGATCTTTTTGTTTGCTTGCCACTCAACCTTCCTCCCCCTGAAGGAAGGTACACATGCAAGACAAACTGATTACACATGGAATCCTTTTTATCTATAGGTAGATATAGATATAAATACAAATACACACACAAATATCAAACAAATACTAAAATACAGCAAAAAACACACAGAAATTTAAAATAGAACCTCCAGAGCCCTGAACTGGAAGACCACAAGCACAAGAATGATAAACTCCCAGCCAATCTGAACCCATGGGGGACTTGCTTCTTCAGCTGGATCCCTTCAAGTTTATGGAGCCTGATGGGATTCACCCCAGGATACTCAAGGAGCTGCCTGATGTCATTGTGAGACCTCCCTCAACGATTTTTCAACTATCTTGGGAATCTAGAAAGGTCCCAGTTGACTGAAAGCTGGCAAATGAAGCAGAAATTGATCTCTTCTCTCTGGCGATCAGTGACAGGACCCCAGGGAATGGTCGGAAGTTGTGTCAGGGGAGGTTTAGGCTGGGTATTAGGAGAAGGTTCTTCACCTAGGTAAGTGGCTAGGCACTGGACAAACCAAGCCTGAGACAGTTCAAGAAATGTCTGGACAATGCTTTCAGGTACATGGTGTGATATTCTTGGGGACGTCCTGTGCAGGGCCAGGAGTTGGGCTTGGTGGGTCCCTTCCAACTCAGGATATTCTATGATTCTGTGAAATATCTCAGGGTCCTTAATTATGGTACAGTATGGAGAGGATGAGGTAGAAGGGCAAAAACAGGGTTTCATCTCCTGTCCACAAGGTCAGGCTGCAGAGACTCCAGCTCCTTAAACTACACTGTTGTTGTTTTCCCAAGGTTTTGCTCACACTGCCCACAGCAAATCCCATTACATTAATGTGCAAAATCTATGTTAATGCACTACTTGGCTGGCAATTTTAAGTGCACAGACGTCACACAGTTAAAGACTGCATTTCCCTCAGCAACTGTTACTTAGTAACCCTCTGCACATAAATAGAATTTTACATCACTGCATATGTGTTGTGAAGGCTAAAATCCATGCCTCAATTCTATAGGCAGGCAGGAACGAAAGGAGTCATGTGGGCAACTGTAAAACAAAGTTGCACCAACTGTTTTCAACTACTTCTCTAGGCAGAGGAACCTGTGTATAGACAAGAAGCTATTTCCACTGCCCTTCTCTTGCTGGTATTTCATCATATAAAAGGAGCAGGCAGACCTTGGACAGACTTGCTGGTTTATAATTCATATGCTGTGCAATGGAGACTTCAGACATAAGCCCAGCAGACCATGCAAAGCTCTTCCACCTTCTCCCCCAGAGATAGTGTAACCCACAGGCTGTGTAATTTCTGGGTAGAATTGGTACTGCCAGAGCCACAGTCAAAACAATACTAAAAAAAGCTGTGTGAATCAGATCCAGGTGGAGCATGATGGACAAAAAAAAAGAAAATCTTAAAACAAATGCAGATTAGAATCCTTTGACTCTAAATATAAAAACTTAAATAGCTGTATTCTATTAACCTATGTATTTGATCCTTTCCAAATATAGGCTACTTGTGATTTGACTGACAGTCTAGCTCAAGTCGCTTGAGTCAACATGGGACTTCATAATCACTTTAGGCCCAGAGACTGCCCTTTTAGCACTGAACAAAAGAGGTGGCCTGCTGGAAATACCTAGACATCTTTTTAATTCAATTCCCTACCATTGCAAATATAACATATTATCATCACTCTGCTTAGTCCTAACCTTTGCCTCTAACACCCCACAGTTTAATCTTCTAAAATGATTTACTATAATAAAAGTGGATTATTTTGACACAAAGCAACTGATTTACATATAAACATCTTCAAAAAACTTCATATTCGTATGAAGAGGTTACAGGTAAACTGTATTTGCAGTCATTAAACCACGTGAATAAGTATAAGCATATAGATAAGCAAACACAATTTGCAATTCTATTAGCAAGTTTACAAGCCCTAAAGCCTAGCACTTCCCCATAAGTGCAGCATTCAAATAATGATTTCTTACTACTTCCTAACAACAAAAAATAGTTATTCTGAAACAGGATTTTGAAAACTTTAGGAAACCAAAATATTCTTCCCCTCAAAATTCCTCCCCTCAGCTCTTGTCCTGGTAAGAGGTAACTCAACAAAGGTTCTCCTTGCAAAATCCCAGAGAATCAATCCTTTGAAATATGGGTTCCTACTTAAAGCTTTTTTTCCCTGTCACCTCGATATTAATAACATTGTAACAAGCAAGATATCCCAGCTCAGATCAGAAATCTTTACTCCAAGAAAGCATCAAGCAACCTTTTTCTTTTAAGAAAACAACATTAGGCTATGAACCATTGTGAGGTTTGAAACTAACCACATTAAATCATGACTAAGGCAAGTCCAGATGCTCAGAGCTGTCTCTGAAGTCCTCAATTTCTTAAAGCCACAAGACCCAACCTGGCAGAGCAGCAGCAGAATTGAGAACTGAGCAGGAGACTTGGCCAAGGCTTACTCAGCGGCTGGGACAATTAACTTGCCATCTGGCTCCCGCACAAAGACAGCAGCTCTGCACCTGTTCCACCAGTCCACAGCTTGCAGCCTTATTGGTTAAAGCAAGCCCATGGGGCAAAACCCAGAACAACTTGTCATCTGCTGAGACCAGATCTCAAAGCTAGGACCGAAGCCAAGGGCCCCTGCCCCTGGTGGAGCCATCTCCCTCGGGGGCTACACGCAAGACACGTTCAGAGGGTCTCTCCTGTTCCTTACATACAGCAGCAGGAGACATAATCAGAAATGATCAAAGACATGTAATTTAGCTGATAAAAAATCTATGTGTCAAGCCCTACAGGCTTCCAAAATGCCATAAACCTTTTATTCTCCTATAATCAGCTGATTCAACAGCTGCAGTACAGTATTACATTATTACAGTATTAACTGTATTATGCTATGGCATTATGAACTCTGCAAAATCCCAGAGGAGAATCTGATGCCTGGAAGATCTCAGCATCCGTTGTCAAAGGCAGACATATCCCTTGCTCCACTGGTTGTCCTTGTACTTGAAGTCACTGGCCAGGACACTTGTACAATCTGTTGAGAAGGTATTAGAACCCAGAGCTCTCCATCCCAACTGAACACATCCAATGACAGGGATCTTGTAGCCTCCTCTCCCCCAGGCTCCATAAAGCTTTCATTTTTATATGGTTTTATCAATCCTTATAAGGATTATGTAGCACAGTATAATACAATAATAATGAAATTAAAAACAAAAGACAAGATGCCAGTGGAAAGGAAAAGAAGGCAATAGACAGAAAAGGTATATTGAAGAGATTCCCAAATGGAGTTCTATCCCTTCCCTTCTTGGGAAGACTGTAGGAAAGTAGAACACAAAACACTTAAGCCAAAACAAGAGGAAGAAGAGTCAAAGCTTAATTTTTATTAGGTATTTCACCTACTTTTTTCTATTAACCAATACCCTTACTTATACGGCAAGAAATTAGTCGAAGCAAATATAAAGAAAAACCTTTATTAAGATTTTTTAAAAAAATATTGCATTGTAGAAACAAAGTACCAACATTAAAATTAATTTGTCAAGTAAACGAATCTACAAGAATACTAACTCTGAATGTTCAGGACACGTTGTCAGCACCTACAAACCAACATGCTTCTTTTAAGCCAATTTGAATGTAATAGATTACAGTGGTTCAGATCCTCTCGAAGAAAATATATAACATAGGTTTTCTCCAAACACAGATTTGATTCTGAAGGAAACTGAGGATTAGTACCACACCATAGAAGACCTCCTCTCAGCAAGTATCTATCAGCAAGTATCCTGCCGCACATGACAAGTTATTTATTTCAGCACAAAAATATAACATTATACACAGCCTTGACCTAGAATCTCATCTCATGTGACCAAGCTCCAGAAGTAATGTCAATCATCCCAAACACACCTAGTTTTCTGTGCAGTAGCATACCAAAGACAACAGTTCTTACTTTGTGCAGTGGGTCTCACCTATTATGAGCTCTGAAGCCTCTTCTAAAACATGAAGATATTTATTTATACTAGTACTATATATTTGTTAAGTATATTAAAGATATTTAATTTTAACTCAATACATAGTAAGGATTGAAATACATTCAATATATTTTATGATAAATAAATATTTCTCAACTGTTACAGGCACTGACTTGACATTCTGAGTCTCACATGAACCAATCTTTCATCTTCCAAGACTCCAAAACCCAGAATTGTCTGGAATTTCAGACAAGAGTTTAAAAGAAAAAAAGTACTGATTATTCAGGCTTTATCACCGTGCACCATAAGGCAAGTTTCATCTGCAGTAGAAAGCTCTGGCTTAACAGTAAGAAAACGTTTAGTGTGTAGTTCACAGGGGAGATCAGAATGAATAGTCAGACTCCCCAGGGTGAAAGGCTACCGGTCTTGCCTTTTGAAACTAATACAGCCAGCACATCTGCAGCCATACAGGAGCAGAAGCAGAGTTTCAATACTTGAATATACACTTGCACTTATATGCAAGTATTTTTTAAACATACACTTGTACTTTTTTCAATATGGACATATGCATACTCACATATATGCGCACAAAAGAAACAGAAGTGGGATTTAAAGTTTTTGCACAGTTCCACTTCACATTGACAAATTCTAGCCACATTTCCCCCCAAGGAATACTAAGTTCTTGCATTTGCTGCATAAAAACAAATTCTTTAACAGGCAGAAGATGCAAATACAAAAATCCAAAACAACTTCATGCCAAAACAGTATATCAGTGACAGTAATAGTTGGTCACAAAAATAAGAGAATATTACTTTGTTTTTCAGCTTTCAAATACTGACAATGGCACTACCGGATTGCTTTGTAAAGCAATGTACTGTGGTAGGCTGTGAAGGTTGCAGAAAGTCATTTTAGAACATGAAGAGAGAGAACTGGCTTGAAGAGAATGCAATTTTTCTAGTGGATATGTGTTGCCAAGAAAGTGCAAATTTTCTGTTTTTTTCTATGGTGTTCACACCTTCCTGATCAGACTTCCTGTTAGCTGGCCATCTCGTCATTGTTTCTGAGCACTGTTAGCAACTAAGTATTATTTCTAATACCTCAGAAAAATCAAAGCAATGCATTTTGAATGCATCAGAGGTGCTCGCAGAAAGTAGCACGCAGGAAGAAACTGGGTGAAAGAAGCAGAAGGAAGATAAAGGAAGGAGCTAGACTGATAAGTTAGCTATGACCACAAAATCAAAACAAGAAAAACCCCAAATGCCTCAGATTTCAACATCACGGTCTCTATTTTTTTAATCAAAACACCTCCAGTATATTGATATTTCGATAATTCACCTGAAGACATCTGCACCACCAGTGAATCCATTCCTGAAGCTCTTACACTGAACAGGTATAACTGAGGACCCAAAAATGGTGATGTTTTGATAAGTGCCGGTTTGAAGATATATCTCATTGGTAACAGACTTGCTAAGATTTCTGGCTCTTGGGTCTTTTCGGTGGTTTTTGAGCTGCCTAGAATTCTGAGCAAGCTGAGTGCCCTCAGGCCTCCCTAAATTCAGCTTTCAATTCTAAGTCCAGCCACAGCAGCCTGAACATCACTCTGTGGCACTGTGACAAAAATGCAAGATTTCCAGTACTACCTCTTCTTGATTTTAACTGATGCTCAGAAGTCCCCCAGATCCTCCAAGGCAACTGGCAAGTATCTTGTGGCTTTCAGCTCTATGCAAATTTTAGTATCTTTACGGCCACATCCACTGGATGCTGCACTGAAAGATCAGATTGTTTTTAAGAGTGAACCTTATCTCAGCAATCGGGAGTAACATCATACTATTCTGCTTAAAAGTTTTTAAATTTCCTTTTACAGAAACCTTTTTTTTTTCTCCCCCAGCAAATGCTACCAGAATATTTCCATCAACTTAAAGCAGACGACCTGAAAAAGTTAAACAAAAAGGAAAAGCATTCTGTGACATTTCTGCTCAAAGTGGAAAAATCAACTTCTGAACTGTAGCTGCAGACAAGTTAAATTTATTCACTGTACAAATAGCTCGAATTACTCAAGAAATTTAACTTCTAAAGTGCAAAAAGAAGTTACTGTCAACAACAGTTTGCATGGGAAAGCTCTATAACTTTTTCCTTCTGACATCCATTACACACTTGCTGAATTTACAAATGAGAGCAAAATTCAACTCAGCTTAATGTGGAACCCCTCTTTTCTCGTGGCAGAATATTTAGCATCAGATCTGAGCAGTGTTTTGACTTTGTACTGATGCATAGTGAAAAGCCGTGTCTTACAACTACCCTGTCTGCACAGTAAGCTACATTATCAGAAATACAACTGTGAGAAACTGAGAATTAAAATAAAACATGGCTCCAGAACTCTTCCTCACAGCTGCTGCCCAGGAGCACCAAACACAACAGAATTAGCACTAGGAGGAAAAAGATGAGAACAAACTTTAAAATGCACTTTTTTACAGGCTTTAATACTTTAGTAAGTGCTACAGGGCAGGTTTGCCAGTCGCTGTCTTAGACACTGGAGATTCTGCTGTGGTTTGACACCGGATACCCAGAGGTAAAGCTTGGCCATTTCTCTAGAAGGGCAAACACATTTCACCACAACTCACTTTACAGATACAACTGCATTTTAAGGCAACACATTACTGCACAAGATTTTTTAAGCTCTTCTCAAATACAACCAAGGTCAAAGTAACAAACTAGAATTTTCATCTGACCCAATTTCAGAGCAGGTGATACAACACTACTGCTGCACCCTGATCCATGACCACCAGGAGAGTAAAAGCATGAAGGGTTAGGTGAGGAAGGAAGGTACAGCTCCCTTTCAGGATCGCCACGTCACTTACTGCTTCTTCAAGATTAAAAATATGAACAACATTTTTGTGGCATGAAGGTGCCAAAACACTGAACAACATGTTCTCAGGATGAAGTATGGGCTGATTTACTAGGAAAGTCATCTCAGCAGCTAGAACAGTTCACAGAGAGTTCACAAAGAATGCCTACTGCATTACACCCCTGTTCTTCCAGCTCCTTGCTAATTTAAGTGGCACTGGCATTAAACTCATTTGACAGGACATTTATCTAGTTCTGCATCAAAGCTAACAAGGAGGTAACTGCAGAAAACTACCACAAAAACATGGTATCTGAAGCACAAGACCTTAAAAAGCACAGAGTGCACTTCCCTCTTTTAGTCAGTTCTGCAGGCTGAGGGTGGGAGAACAAAGCCTAAGACCCTACCTCCTCCCCAGCCAAAAACCAGTGACTGCACCTCTTCCTTTTACACCCATACAGGCTTAACCAGCTCAAGACCTGAATCAAGAAGCACTCGTGCGCACAACAAAAAAACATACTTGCAACTTATTTTATGCAACCATTGCCTACACATTTACTCACTTTTACACTGAAACACAGATCTAGTGATATATTGCCATGGTTATACTTAACCTTACTCAGGCAACTCCTTAAACATTAGCAGTGGCTGCTGTGGCAGGGCCAGAACTTGCTCCTCCCTTGCACCTGCCTTGCCTCTCACCCTTAACTTTTCCACCCATTCCTTGCACAGCAGAACACTGTACCTTCAATAGCCTTCACAAGCTACTGTGTTTCCCTACAAAGGGAAACACGGAAGTGTAGGAGTGTCAGCTTCAATGCAGGGACAATTTATCTTCCACAAGAAATTACGACGAGCTTGCCGTATTTTAGACACGAGAAAGATTAACTATCGCAGCTACAACTGACTTTACTAAATTCAGCAGCCTATGAGTTTAATGAACAGTCAAGTATTGAAACACATTTACTTGGATTTAGACACATAAATTGTTCCTTTTAACTTCACAGTAGAGCTATTTGCCCATTGCAACATTAACACAGACTTCCAACACCATACTGAAGGATGGTGTTAAGGTTAATTTTTGAGGACAGATGTCATAGCTACTTCATGCTTGGCATTCTCAGTGGTTTCAAACAGTAAAGTCATTTCTGTATCACGGTGATATCATCTCACCAGTAGAAGCACGTTAGTGCCTGAAGGCTCCACTCAAGGCCTCCAGACACTACTATTAATACAGAATGACATTGCATCTGTCCCAACAAACCATCCAGTTAGACAGCACAAAGGTTAAGAAATGAAATAGGAAGACAGAGCAAGCACATGAAGATTTGCTCAAGGGCAAAGCTAGCCTGATGGTAGAAATTGAGGAAAACAGACATCTGTCAAATTCAACTGGTATTGCTCAACCTGACTGCCCAGAACTTCCCTTCACACCCTTGAAGAGGATTTGCCTCTTCCAAAAGCAGCACTTCCTTGTACCAGGCACCAAATTAACCAGACACCAGTTAGTCATAAGGATTCTACAGTGCATATGTAACTTGTAAAACTGGCTGGTGAAAATGCTCATAAAATCTCTCACAGAAAACACTGGCGCTCTCAACATTTTAAAGTTTTTTTCTTTTTTTCACTTGCTGTCAGAAAAGACAGAGGAGTGCTTCAATCAATACTTCAAATTGCAAAAAATACACCGTAATAGTTCCTGTGCTCTTTATTGCTTTACAGAAAAAGGTAGAACTCTGAGAAAACACACAATTACACTGGGAAATAAAAATAGTGCTATACAACTTTGCTAGAGGAAAAGAAGTGAAAAGGCTTCATGATTAATTCTGTATGGTAATAGGACCATTTTTTGTTTGCTTACTTTTTACAGAAAAGCATACCCCAGATTTCAAAATCCATACAATCTGTGACATGGGTCTCTCAAACTGTATGTATTAAAAAAATAATAAACTTTTATCTTATGAAAATAACATTTCAGGGCAATTAACTAAGCAAGTAAAAAATATTTCTTCTGTTGTCTTTTTCCTTTTTTGATAATTTATGATGCATAGCAAGAGGAAGCACCTGGCAAAAACCACACATACGGCTCAGGCCTGCAAGCAGCCTAAGCCATGAGAGGTAGTGAAAGCTTTTATGCTTGCAGATTGTTGAGCATATACGAGATGAAAAGTGCAACTACCATCATGTGCCAGCCATCTTAAGAATTTCAACTCCCTCTCACCACAGAGGGACAGAAAATCTTCTGTCAGTGTTACCAGACTGCAGCCTTAGGCTGGGTTCAAATTTCGGAACATTAGCAAGGCAACAGGGGAAAAAAGAGGAGAGAAAATAGAATCTCCTCTAAAGCAGCACAGAAACCATCTGATTTACCGGTACATGCTCACTGAAGCAATTTAGCTTGAACTAGTTACGCTGAACTCTCCTGAAACACTGAGAACCAGTCACTTTATTAAAGTTATCAAATCAACCACCACAAAACACATTATAGAATCTAGGAACATAACACAGGGCTATTAAAGGCAAGATTTTTCATAAGTTTCACTACCCAGCAAGACTCGGTCCCTAATAACAGATTATTTTTAATTCAAAGAAAACATTAAATTGCAGACTGAAAGCCTTATCATCATTATGTCTGTTTTCAGTTTTGGCCTGCAATTACATTTCCCAAGGCTTTTCAGAGCAGGGTACCAGAGGCGGAAACTGGGTTTAGTTCCTTGGTGTTCATTTACAGCACACTCCAATTACATAAAGGACATGAACTAGGTAGATAATACAGTATTTCCAATAATTTAACATCCCAGGCCTGTATAAATTTCTTGAGCAATCCCTTGACATGGCAGTGCAGTGGGTTTTGATCCTCCATTATAGGTCACGAGCTTTGTTTCCAGCTCCCCACTGTACTATGTGACCATGGAAACCAGGCTACTTGGATTAGGTGCATTTGGTAATTGCTGTGGAATAAACAGGACAATGCTGGAAACCTTCCTCCCAAATCCCTCTTCCTGAACAGTCAATGAAATTAAGGGCCAGTTTTCCCAGGTAGCAAGAAAGTTCAAAGATTTTGGGATGGTAATAATGTGCTGTGCAGAATTCTCTAGCGAGGAGTAGCAGAGAACTGTGCTGTTGTAACACAGGCAGCTTTAGTCACTCAGAAGAGTTCGTGGCACTCTGTAGCGTAATGATGACAAATTAGGACAGACCAACTAAAACTCTGAACAAAAACCAGAAAAAACTTCACTGTCTACTCCTCTACATCTAGCTCTATGAGAATTTAAGGAATTTCATGGCAAGAAACTCGGGACAGCCCATTCTTTTTGTTATTGCTGTTCTTAGATATATTTATGCTAAGTTCAAACCCAAGTATTAACACTAAGAAGACAGTAAACAAAATAAATACTTAAACATTTACTAATGCATTAAGTAGATGCAAAACCTAGTATCATTCAAAATAAAAAAAAAGATAAAATACTGGGTTCATTGAGCAATTTTTTTTTATCTTACAAAACTCTAAAAAATGCACATCCATTAAACATGCGAAAAAGAATTCCCACAGAAATGAGGTGGTGTATGTTATTGCTGTGAGTAAAACAGAAGGCTTTTGTAAATACTCCTCCACATTATTTAGGCTGAACAGACCAATTACTTTTCAAAGCATTCACTTAATTTCACAGTATCTCATTATTTATTAAATAATCACTGTAGCTTGCCATATTTATATATCAAGAGGAGAACAATATTTCATGAGAAGTGTCACAGCATGGGAAGCCATCTTAATGTCTTTTGCAAATTTCCTAATTTGAAAGCTTCTTAGTGTCATCCTAGACATTTCATGAAGGAATTGCTTTCCAGAAGACCATGCCTAATTTTGTAATTCAAATAAACACATTTACTAAAAGTATAGTGAAGCTAGATGTCAACTCAAAAAACCACCAAACCAGCCTCATAGTAATTTCTGGATTACAGGACATTTACTGGACAACCAAGAATTGTGATTTCTGCAGTTGGCAACAGTCTCTTTAATGTCACTACACATTAAATAGGTCTGTGTCCAGGAGCAGTACAGCAGCTGTAAATCTGACCTCAAAGGTTCAAAGAAGCTGCCTAAAACTATGTTTTTGCTTTGGTCCTAAAGTTTTGGGAAAGGATTTATAGTAAACAGCCTGGAGAATGAAAGTAATGAAATTTAGAAAGACTCTTGATGAGATGTTCTCCTCTTTCATTGCAGTTCCATTACCGTGAGTGAGGAGAGGCAGTTCAGCATTCCCACGGTAGTGTCTGTAAGCCTTCAGCAGGTCTCCCACACCACACTAGAAGATTAGTGGGAAAACACCTCTAATCTACAGCAATATTGAACAACAACAGAAAAACCAACTTCAAAAAAAAGAGAATAAAAACAAAGCAAACTGTGACATTTGGTTAATGCAACCACTAAGAAATTTAATGCTGCCTGAAAGAACTGAATCAAGAATGACTAACTATAGGGAATCCATAGTAGTGCCTTAACCCTATATGTCCTGATTTTAAATCTGTGGCCCTATAATTTCTTGTGGCATGATTGCTGTTCTAGATAAAGGGAGATTTTGATCCAGCACTCCCAATTTGGAAGTTTGATGAGGATGGAGTGAAGGACAGAAGATATCACTATAGCAGTAAGTTCCTGCTTCACAAAACAATTTTGGTAAATGAATTTTATTTTGATTGCAGAATCAAGTATTCTCCATGTACTAATTAGGAAAAAGAAGGAATTTTAAAGAATTGCAGCAATCCATTTCTCTGCTGATCTGTCCTATATAACAAGTGCAGACTCATGGTCACCTAACTCTTGCTCACCACCACAGAACTCGCACCTCTTGCACAGGCTGTTACAATTTGAAGAATTTTTAGCTTTTTGAAGCCAGATGTGCCCCACAACTCACCCTCTGGCCATCCAGATGCATCAAACACACGTGATGCCATAGCAGGAGAGAAGATAAAACATGTTTTTCTAACCAAATTACATCCTCAAAGAGCAAAGCAGGGGGTATTTGGTGCACTACAGCCCATCAAGCTCTGTAAACGTAATGTATCACACCTGCTGATCTCACATGCTTACTCAGAAAGGATCAAAATATTTGGCTAAATGTATCTGTTTGGTGCATTTGACTTTGCTGCACAACAGAGTTTTCTAAAGGGCAAGCCTGCAAGATGAGTCACCACAAGACCACAACTTGGGATTCATACTATTCTTTGTACTCAAACCGAAACTTTGGGCCACAAAAGCATTTTGCAAAACACTGCGCCAACCCAAAACAAAACCGCATGTAGCCAGCTGTCCCCTCTTCCTGCTGTTTTCTCCCTTTTCCTTCCCATGTGCTTAAGTACTTTCCTAAAGGAGAAGGCAAGGAACTAACAACTGTATGAGTTCTAGTTTGCATATCTTTTGGGGATAGCTGCTTATCTGCCACAGCAAAGCAAAATACCCACATTCCTCCAGATAAAACCCAGAACTATGTTCACATCATACGTCCAATGCAAAGCGCAATAGCTTTATACAGTGTGGGTTTAGACTGTAAACTGTTATTTTTGGATGAGGATGTGTGGAGGGAAGATAAGAAGAGCTAGCAACAAGCAGTGAGGGGTTTTTTTACATATATATAGAAAGATGTCCTGTTTTAAGACATGTGAAATCTCTTTCAGTACAACACAGAAAAACAAATAAACAAGATATTATCACAAGGCAAACAGAACACCACATTATGTGCAGAAAACACAACAGTGTCAGCAGATGCTTAGGAATCAAATACTAACTTTTAATGAACATTTTGATAGTTTTCTTTTTTTTTTTCCCCTAGAGAGGAGATTTTTAAAGCTGTATCTCCTTAGACTGACAGTCTTGTCCTTTAAAATCCTCTTATTTTACCTATTTTTACATAGTTTCTTTCTTATGGATAAAGCCAATGATTGCTCAAATGAAAAACTGTCAACACACAGAACATAAACCTGTTTACTGACTCCTAAAAAACTTCTACAATACCATGCTTCTATGTCTCTTTCATTCATTTCCACCGTGACTGAGAATCTTATCAGCTGTGGATCTGACTTCACATCTCTCACTAAATCGAGCACAACAAAATCTTCATTTGGCCACATCTCATGCGACACTCTTTCAAAAATGTGGTCATTTTACAGTGTCAACTACAAAACAGTAATGATAACAGTGATCTGGTAAACAACTACTGTCCTAAAAACCCCCAAAATTTCACAGAGTACATATTTCCCACATGACCCTCTCTCTTCAGTTTTCTACACTCACCTTGGTTGACTTCTCAGTGCTATGCTCTCGTTTTCCTACATGGTTCCCCATGATGGATCACCAAAACTTTAAATTCTGAAAAGATAAAAATGAAACAACATTTTTGAAACCAATACATTTTTACAGAAATACAAATTAATTTTTAATCTGACACATAACAAAGAAATTGTTCTCATACAATAAGAATTTTTACAATCCAAGGTAGTATCTGTGAAAGATCTTAAGGAAAAAACCCATGCTTATCTGGTCTATATTGCATGTTTAAGCAATATCAGAAAGCTTTCTCACTTCTAAAAAGAAAAAAGACATACAAGAGAAGGAAAAATAAAATTTTCTTCTTGAAATTTGCACATAAAACAAAACTAGACTAGAAATTAGGTAGAGGCCCTGTCTTATAATATTAAGTTTATAATAAAAAAAAATTGTAGTATGTATCAAATAACTTGTAACTACAGACTTCCATAAAAGTTCAAGTAAGTTCTTCTGAATTCATATTTACCACTATATAAACAGCAATTAGTGAAAAAAGCACCACACTTAAATTGCTAACAATTTGCTGTGGAGGTTAGAACATGTGATTTGTTTACAGCTCTCACTTTCATGACGAGCACACAAGAAAGTAATGCCAACTCTTTCTTTGTATTTTCTGGGTCAAGCTGTTGTATCTCAGCTCATACAGAGCTTATGTAGGTTAAACCACAACACTCAAACTTCAGCTTTTAGAACACACTGGAGGCCGTGCTACATATTTCTTCTCATAGAAGCACGTGTTTGCACAGGATCTTACACACAGCTGCTGCCTTCAGCTGATTTGAATGCAGTGCATCATACCATTTGAAGTCATGAAACTTAAAATTACATGCATGAAGTAAAACAATAGGCTATATACACTCATATAGTGTTATAACCCCAGCTACACACACTGATTTGTGTACAAAAGGATTCTAAAGACAGAAACTGTGCTTTTGACAAAGTACACATCTGTGACGGACAGTCACAAGAAATCTATCTTATTTTGTATCTCTACTTCAACTTTTGGAGAGACTGATATATTTATTTACACACACACTTCACCACCCCACCCAACACCCCAGCGATAAATTTCAAATTTTGAGGGTCTACAGTGCTGATTTTAGAATCCACTGAATTCAGTTTGCTTTAAATCTAAGTGCCACGTATCACTGTATCCAATTAAATAATTCCCCACAAAAATCCATTTCTAAGGTCTCACAAAATAAAATCTAAAAAACCATCCAAACTCAGTAAATGTACTCAAGATAGAATTTATTGGTAAATTGGAAACATATATTTTTTTAAAAAGCACTATCTATTGCATACAAGATGGAAAAAAACCCCAAACAACCCCATCCTTTCAAACTGTGAAATCAGCACAACCAATCCACATATTTTTGTGGTTCTGAAAATTGTCAAGGAAAAATATAAATAAATTCATATACACTGGGTTTCAGAGCTGAACTTCCTCAAACTGGTCTTTGCTCTACAAATTGTGAGCAGCAGCTCTCCCCTCATCACCTACTTCCCAGCATAAGGAAAGCAAAGTGGAATACAAAACTGTTGAGAGACATCTACAGCAGAATATAAAGGCAAATGTTCTATTTGTTATTCTTCCACTCATTTATAAAAAAATTAACTATCAAACTGGAGCTATAACACACATATATCTAAGTACACAGATGATGAAGCCAACATAACACCTGCAAACCAGATTTGTGATCCTGTCCTCCTGCCCCCCCCTTAGTCTCCCTCGTGTCTTTGGAGTAATGCTCCAGGAACAACCACCTGTACCCATAAAACACTCACAACTAGATTTTATTTTATCTTTTTTTCATGCATAAATGAATGCAGACGCTTAAACGAAGAGACGTCAGCTACAAGTAACTGCTATTAGTTCCTCACATAGCAACAAAACTACTTTTTCAGCCAAAGGGACAAAAGCAACCAGCCACTAGCAAGGGTATCCCAAATGTTAGAGATTTCTTCATGCTACCTGTTAAACTGAGAAATTTAAGTAATCCTTTGGCAAAGGAAGGCTTCCAAGAATCTGACATGAATTATGAAAGAAATTGTATAGTGCCAACTGTTCTGTAGATATCTGATGAGGAGGCAAAACCATACATACATTCAAGCCTGTAAACATCAAAAACATTTACAGCAACAAAGAGACTTAATTTTCCACTTCAGCCTCAAGCAGAAATCTGCCTTACTTGACTAAAAACTGAGCACACAGGTCATTTACACCACAGGATGAAAGTACACCCTGCAACTCTAAGGCTTAAACACTGACTCTGGTTCTTACTGTCGTGAGGGAGGCCATGCCGCACAGTTTCTACCTTTGCCAATTTTTATGCAATGAGTTGAGTCACTGTCTTCAATGGGATTACTCAGTTTACAACCTTTGTAGGAACTTGTAGCCAACTATTCCAAACATCTCAGCTAGAAAAAGATTCGTATTTTCTTTTTAGTCACCTTCCTAACATACAGGTTGCCAGACTAAGCAGCTCTGCATGAAGTGAAGAAACAGCTTCTTACACTTCCTAACAATGTCCATCAGCTGATCAACACTCTCCTCTGCAGAGGAATCCATGAATGATTTAGCACTGATGAACAGCCACAAGAAGTCATGGTGCTCCAAGCAATGAGCAAACAGAAGTACAGTGGAAATGCAGTAACTTCTTTGAATCAAACATGAATCACATCTAACAATAAGCTGCCAAAACAGGCCGGCACATGAGATCAAGCTTATGATCACAACAGCATTTGCCAAAAATCCTCCTGGTGACAGCCTGAAACTTCTGTGAATCCTGTGAGATGACAGATTTTGCACATGAGCGTGAGTCACAACATGAGAGGGGACACTCTGCATGCCCGCAGTGAACAGAATTACATCACCACCTCCCCTATAAAACTCCCCATCAAGAGTTGCTGGTTTCATATTAAAACCACCTGAGAGGCTTGGAAAATAACAGGCCACAAGTAAACTGATTTAACAGGACTAAAAGCTGAAAACACTTCTGCTATCTAAAAACTCTTTAGAGTGAAGCGACTGAATTGGGGCAGGAAGTGAACCACTGCTGCAGGTGCCACCAGCAGAGTCATCCAGCTACCTCAGCACTACGCCACAACCACCTACTGAGCTGAATCAGCCCTGCTGCCATGACCTGGCACTTCCCAATCCATGACTGATACAGCAATAACTCCACCTACGCCAGCTGCTTAAAGTAATTCCGAAAACAGCCGAGGGATTTTGCCTGGGGAAGTGAAATAAAGTGTCTCCTCCCATCAATTCACCTTCTTACAGAGTTAGTCTAACAGGTAACCTGATAGAAGCCTAGACCAAGCAGCTCTCTCACTTTCTTCACAATAGGAAACCCATATTCCAATTAGGAACAACTACAGAAATGCCAGTGCCGTACCCAAGAGAGAAACTTCAATTTCCAAAACTCAAAATTAAAAAAAGCAATGGAAAAACTGTCCTACACAACACATACCTATAAAAATACAGATATGTTGGGATCATGTAATTTATCTTCATCTGAGCAGTTGATTAAAAACAGCGGTTTAGAAACATGTATAATTGTAGCAATTTTTAGCCCATTCTAGTTTGCCTGTCAATATTTGTAGCTAAACAAGTGGTTCTAATCATCTTCCCATACACACCCACTGCCCTATAAAGAAATTTATGATTTAGAATCTTCACTGAAAACACTTCTCCAAACCTTCTAAACATATCAAGAAATGCAACGGCATCACTTTGTGCAGGTTATGCAGTTTTAACTGCAAAATAGCATTTTCTTGAAAAAAGTTCATCCATGTAGTCATCAGACTTTAAATAAGTGATACTGCAATTCAGCAGTCAAAACAGTCTGTAGGCCAATCCACATAGAGCACTTTTATTGAACATTAATGGTTACTTCAAAGCATAAACTACTGAACGTGTATCATAGGATGCTGAAAATGGATTGTTAAATATGATCTTACATCTTCCCACACATTAATTATGACTCAACAGAACTACACGTAATAATAAAGGTATGCAAGGACTTACATATTTACAAGTATCAGAACATAATTGCTACCTTGTCCAGGAATATGTATTCATCACAGACTGATGTTGTTGGGTAATAGTGCAGAGCTACAAGTGCTCCTAGCCTTACTCACACATGGGAAGGGTAACCATAGAATATAAAAATATTTGAGGAATTCACTTAAAACTTCCTGCTAAATTCATAACTATTCTTATCCAAGTAAAGATGATATTTTAATACTATATACAGATCTTACTGGGAAAAAAAAAGCGCCGTTTCTTTTAAGAAATGCGCAAATTCCCTCTAATTTTGGTAGCCCCCCAATGTATAAACTCTTAATTACAAACTTACCCAAGTTTTTGTGGGGTTTTGTTTTCTTTGGGGTTTTTAAAATTATTTTTGTGTTCGGCTGGTTGGTGTTTTGTTTGTTTTTGGTAGTGTCAGATCCTGGTTACATAGCTTCCTGGGAAGCAAGCTGACACATTGCGCAGCACTGGCTGCCAGCTAGATGGAAATCTTTGAGCGGTTTTCTCAGGCTCTCAGTGTGATACAGATCTTTGCAAGGAAGCCTTTCACTTCATCTTCTTTCAAAACAAGACACTGGGCATGCCTCATCTGTTTCTTCAGAATTCCCTCATCGTGGTAACCTAATAATCCAACTCGCCAAGAAAGAAAACCTCCGGCAGGCACGAATGAGTGACCTGCAGCTAAACCCATCAGCAGCCACAGTCAGACGCTTCACAGACAGAGGTGAGCAACCACGTAACAAAAGTAACCTGCACGGACAAACTGCTCCCCAGGAATCCCACCCTCTTAATTCAGCTGTTAAATTATGTCATAAAATATAGTGCCTTATATCCCTTACAAGTGTCATTGTTATTTAACGCAGATTTAATTTTTCATTACTGTGAAAGCGTGCAATACTTCCTAAATCAAACTTTATTTCACTTTTGACTTCCACAATTATATTTCTCTGAGGAACTCTTCTGAAAGAAAAACACACTATTCCAGACATATTGCCATCATGAATTATTAAAACCAAGATTTCAGTGGCAGGCATAACCTATAAATCAGAGAAGTCAACTAGAGTTTAGTACTTACAGATGTATTTAACTTCTACAGTGCCTTGCATATCACAGTCCTGACCTATCTAGATATTACAGCAATTTCCATGTTTACAAGTAACTGCATGTACCTTAGCAAGGACCCTAGGCCTAGAAAACCACCCCTCTGAGAGATGGGCCAAGTCCTGGAACACAATTTACCTGAGAAACTGCTCCCCAGTGCTAGCACAGTTGCTCAGTAATTTACATAACCTTCATACATAAATGCAAAGGACACCAAAATTATTTCATTTTCTCTAAAATTTTCTGCAACACTATGGCACATGAGAAAGGCTACAACAGCGACAGAGAATATATTCTGTGAAAAAATATTTCAAACTGTTTCCCAAAACTGGCATGGAGTAAGCAGGACCCAAGGTTTAAGACGCTTCCTGACTGCTTTGATTACCATTTTCCTATATTGCAGACAAGAAGGATATTGCACATTACTTTTTGTAAAAGCATGTGATTTCCAGGAATCTCCCCTCAGCTGAGCATAGTCTAAACTTGATTCTAGGTAACACTGAAATTACAAAGAAATTGCTAAGCCACATATATTTATTTTCTATAGCTCAGGCTTCTCTTGCTTTCTCTCCTTTCTTCTCTCAACGCACTCCACTCTCCTTGATAAAACACCACCAGCCCCATCCCAGCCACTGAGAAAAAGAAAAGATACAATTTTAAGACAAATTTCTCAACAGGGCTTTCCTGCTTCCCAAATGGAAAAAGGCTCCCCTAGGGTCATGTAGCACGTGCTGGTATCTCTACTGCCTTGCGCAACCAGAAACCATGGATGGCTGTAATCATTTGGCATTAGCCACAAGTTTACTGATTGTCTTCGAAACACGAAGATCAGTGGAGCCCTGTGAACTCTGAGCCAATCCACCTGCAGGGTCATAAGGAAATTTCCTTAATCACCTCCGGTGCATCTGAGGAGGGAGCCAGGTGGGACCCCAAAGGCCTGGGGCAAGGTACAGATGCACCCAGCACGTCCCAGCTCCATCTCTTCTGCTTGCTGCACTTCTACCACTGTACCCCCAACTGGGTCTTGAGTAAACGTGGATTTCCTTGCAAGTCCTCTATGACTGTGCTGAGACACTGGTGCTATTGCCAGTCTAGGGAACAGAGAGGGCCACACATACACCTCCCTTGAATGTATATATCAAAAGGAAAATGGTGCCCTCCTACAAAATTAAGACTGATTTGTCTATTTTTATCTCAGTCACTAATACCAACGGGTTTATTTAATTTGCTACGTACTGTCTTTTACGCAGAACACCACAACAAAATAGGCTGGGAGTTATTTATTTGTTTCATAGAGGTTTAGGTCTGCATGGCATACGAAACCTCGGAGCAAGGACCAATTTTTCCCAGCTCTCCAAAAAGGATCAGACACAATCATTAGTTATTTTTTTCAGCACCTGTATGCTCCAGAGACAAAATAATTTGATACTACAATAATATAAAATATCTAATAAAAAAAAAGAAAAAAAAAGGGACTGAGAAAGATATAAAGTTTAAGAACAGAGACATATCATAGCCTCATTCTAGGTATTTGTAGACCTAGATAGGCAGTAGACTCCTAAGACCAGTGCTTTCCAACATCATGGCTTCCAAAGTACTGTATTTCCTTTAGGATTATACTTCCACAGCTGTGAACTTCAACTTTCCACCTCAATGAGTCAATAACTAAAAGTCAGGAATTTCTCCTAAATTCTCAAGTAGTTTTGAAAAATATGAAACACCACACAAGAATATATAACCCAAGTGCAGTATTAACAAGGAAAATGAAAAAAAAAAAAAAACAAAATTCAAATTCAAATCATGGAGAATTTCAGGCCAAAGTAATAATCTTATCAGTACCAGAGGGCAAAACCAATCAATTGAGAAATTATACAGACAATTAAAATTGTTTGTTACTTGAAGCCTTTCAGTTTCTGAGATTAAGGTACTCTGAAAACAGACAAGACCTACCACCTATTTCACTTAAAAATTTTAAAATGCCAAGAGAATAAAACCAAGGTATATTCCATAACTCACATTTTCCCCCGTTCTCTGCTTAGAAAAACAAGCCCTCTCCAAATGGTGAGTGGTATATTGTCCCTTTCAAAGTGAGGTAGGTCACCTCAGCTTCCCAGAGAACACAGGCACTTTGATAACCCGTATTTCACTAACACTTTGTAGGGACTGCTGACAAAATGCACACCTGCAGTTCTAAACACATATGAATCAAAGGCACTCTATGCCCGCTCTTCTCATATTCAACAGACCAACAGATGGGAGAAGGAGATGATTCACCCTCTTCAGACAGCATTAACTGCGCTGTAAGATAACCCTGATTCACTATATCCTTCTCAATTAAAAAAAAAAAAAAAAAAAAAAAAAAAAAAAAAAAAAAAATTTTTTTCTCCCCCCCCAATTTTT
>VZRR01009903.1:116853-192877 GCA_013398015.1 Oreocharis arfaki | reverse complement strand
AAAAAAAAAAAGGAAAATTATCTCTCTCTCCCCGAACTTTGTCTCTCTCTCTTCTGACTTCATATATGTTATCTATACTGCAAACATATCAACCAACAGATGGATTTCCTGCAGATTCTCCTCTGTAACATTTGGCATAAATATTGATATTGCGAAAGGGTCTGACTTTCGCCATACTCCAAGTTGACTCCCTTTGGCCCAATCTATTTCACTACAGTCATGTTCCTCCCTTCCTTCCCATCAACACGCAACCAAAGAGACACAAAACCCAGTGTTTCTTTTCTGACATGGAAAAAATGCATCCTTCACTCTATGCTTATATTTCTGTCTTCTAAAGCATTGTGTTTCTCATTTTTTTCTCAATATGCCCAAGCATATTGTCTGAGCATTCATACATGAAATTATGCTCCTAAAGTACTTTTTAAAATAACTTGATGACAACTCAATCCTCAGTATTTTAATTTTTAAGTGTGCTGAAGACATCCAACAAGGTTCAAAGTTCATGTGGCAGCCTCCTAGCAGGTTGACATTATCCATAGTCCGTTAACACAAACAAGACAGTTCTCCAGTTAGAAATGGTTTGCTTTGCAAGCTGCAAGTGACACCTTATGAAGATTAAGTAAATATTTGTAAACTCCTCTGAAATCAGGAAATAAACTTAAGAACAAAGTAACGCAGAAAGCTGTAGAGAAGCAATTTTTCTGCTCTCATAAACGCCTATCTGGAAACACAGATACTATGATCCCAGTCTGGGATTTTCTCTGGTGATGATACACCGATTTTCTTTCCCTTCTGAGGAGAGAAAGCAAAATTAATTTTTTGCTAAGGGTAATTGTATAGCTGAGAAATAAATAAAGCAATTTATCTTCTTTTCAAATGGAACTTTAATCCAGATGATTTGGCTTTAATTGTTTAGGTCAGAGGCTCAGCAGGTTACAGTCACTCAGCTGTGAGTTGCTGCACTTGGAATTTTAAATAATTAATGAGTAACAGCAGCTGAAATCTGCGTGAGAAACATCACCCTGACATAATTATTGTACTTGTGTGCTTCTTTAAATATGCTTTCAAGAACTCGTGCCTTGTACTTGGACATTGTCTCATTTTATCTAAATCTTAAATGTCACGTGCTAATGTTGTTTTCCCAAACTTCATCAAGTGTACATTCAAAGCCAATACAGAAACAGTCATTACTGAATAACTATTGAAGAGAACAATGACAGACCCAGGGAAAAACTACCATTTGAACATAAGAATGTTCTAAATGTACACAAGACCATTATCTCCCCTTCTTTCATTAAAAAGAAAACCAGATTGTTTATTTCATGTTAAAAGGAAGACAAAAACATGTGACAGGCCAAACACTCATTTTTCAGCATGGTTTTCCAATGCAGTTCACCATTTATCAGTGTACAAAAGAAAAAGACAACAAAATCTGGCAATATATCAAAATAAATGAGTAAGAAAATATGTTTCAGTAAGGAGAGTAGCAGTGCATTCACTTTCAATCATGATTACCAAAATGTACCTCAACTCCACTATATGATTAAAAGGTAGGTAAGCTTGTACATAATATTTGCGGCACCCATCACAAGAATATCTTGTTCTTGAACACGTTGCACTTGTAAACTATTTTATTGTTAACTAAATATTTTTTAAAAAAAGAGAATGTTTCAAATGCCATCATTTGTGACAGGGTCCACAGCCTCCAGCCAAGAGGGGATTTCCAGACAGTATGCAAAGACAGCGAGGTAGTTCCTTCCCTAAAGGTCTTGCAACGTAAGTAGACAAAACACATGACCAGAAGGTAAACCCGTCTCCCATATTACAGATATAGAGCAAAGGCGGAGATAAGTTAAGGACAATACATAAAAAATTACTTACAGCCCACGTGAGAAGCTTTGGCAGACACTGGAAAATGAAATCCAGGGTTGTAATTCTGAAAACTCGTTCTCAGCTACTACATAATGCCAGGGTTTGTAATCACAACACACACCTCCTTTCTTATTTTACAAGTGCTTCATGGACTTCAAGTTCTGTCATCAGTCACGCAAAATAACACACCAGCTATGATGACACAGCCAAGCAGCTTCACATGATTTTAGGCCAGAACCCCATCAATATACAATAAGGTTATTTCTCTGACATCCTAGGTCTTCATTCAGCCAACTTTGTCTCAAACACAGAAAATGTGAACTATCAGGCTCAAGATTATCACAAGACAGAGTGGAAACCACTTGAACAACCCATTCTCCACCTTTTTTTTTTCTAAACAGCTATAGAAGAAGGTCACCCATACCATGAGATAATAAGCTTGTGATTAGCACACTCACACAGGATGTGGGAAACCAGTGATCGTTTTAGACGATACTGAAGGGAAAGATCAGTCTGGCTTGATCACAGGGTAACTGTGAGTCACCAATGTGATCTGGCAAGGGGAAAATAGATTTAAAAAAAAGACAGAGAAACAGACCTACATTGTATCATGAGGGAACATTTCCAGCTAAGACAGGGAAGAATTAAAGTTATCACACAAGCCACTAGCATAACACCAGCTGAGTAGAAGGTACAATTCTGGTCAGCTGTATTTAACAACATGAATTTTGTACTAGAACAGATGCCAAGATGAGGGGAGCAACAGAAATCTATTAGACGGAGGTAAGACTAAAAGCTCATGACATGTCAAGCCTAAGTAAAGCAAAGCTAAATGAGTGTTGGAGGAGGAGAAAATACACACTGCCCACATATAACTCTCAACTAAAAGTTGTAATTTTTCTAAACATCAGGGGAGGAGGGCTCTGGGAGAACCAGAGGAGAATAGAAAACCTAGCTGTGTTCAAGATAGAAAGCAAGAGTCTGACCACTGTATTTCAGTGACTGCATGAATGGTGTGGCTCTTACCATGGCAGAACAGCTCCAAATGACACAGGCCTCTCCTTTTGCCTGGGGATATTCCAATCCCTATTTCTAAACAGTGTACCTGGAATACTGGGGTGGGAAAGGGCAGGGGGGGCAGAGAGGGCCTAACTTTTTTTGAATCTGTTCATTTACTGACAACTGACTTTAAAAAAGGATAAAATAATCAAAGCCCCAAACAAAACAAAATCACAAACCCAGCAATACTCTGGAAAGGGGGAAGAGAAATGAAATATGATAGCTTTTAGCCAGCTAGATTTCACTGGCATGTAGGATAGTAGACAAACAGACTTCATTCCTCGCTCTGAGCTCATCCACTTTATCCTGTAAGGGATCAGTTAAGTATGGGAAAACTGTAACTCTCTCTGCACAAAGACACGCATTTACTGAAGAAAGGGAACATGACTCCTGCTCAACAGCCTCTACCTTGGCAGCCCGCCCCTTGCAGTGGGAAACACAGGTCTGAATCCTTTGAGAAAGAGTGGGAGCTGATCTCCATCCCAACCACAGCACAGCAGGGTCTTGGCTAACCAGCTCTTCCGTAAGTTTGTGAGCACTGGCCCTCAGGAAACAGTTGTGAGACACACAAAGTCCACCTCCACTCTCCACAGCTCCAGGAACCGGAACAGCAGTGAAACACGCTTTGTTTGGATGGATACTGACTTTCAGGAGCCTTTGCTCATTGGCTACATTGGGTAATATTCTGAGACACCTCATTCTCAGCACTAGATAGATTAGGGGCTTCACACAAGGCTCTTCAAGTCTCTTTCACCCCTATTTCCCAAACCATTTACAAACCAACTGCTGTGTTCATAACATTCCTCTAAGACTATATTCCTAAAGAGTCCTTAAAATCCCCTCCTCAAACACTCTGCAGTTAACAATCCTCCACAGAAACACAATAATGAGTAATATTTCCACAGTCTATGACTGAAACTTTATATCACATATGCACAGAACAAACTTTATAACAAGCTCTTCCAGCAATTTGTGTGCGCATCACATCATTGACTCAATTGATAATGGTGCTCCTCATTCCACACCTTAAGGGAGTTAAAACCTTTCAGAAAAGAGATGGTAAGCTGCTGGTTTGGCTGAATTCTTTACTTCTCACCTCAAACACTATCTTTACCCAATCTACTACAATCCAACTCCTAATTCACTGACAGCACTTTCAAACAACAACTACTCATGGCATAAATACAGTCATTAATACAAGTTACCATACCTGAATCAAAACCTGTCATTTAACACTCACATGAGTTAGCTATGAGTGAAAGCAATGGGTCTTTTATTTAATGTAGCATCATACTTAAACCAATTAATTCAGCAAGCAATTAAGTTAAACCAATAGGTTTTAGCTAATTTATAATACATTTTAAAGTGGAAATTCAGCTATTTAAGTTAACAGTTATGACAGGTTTGAGATGTTGTAGCTAGAGTCTTCCACTCCCAAATGAATAATCCCTTCTTTATTTCAGCATTTCCCCACTGTGGTCTCTAATATTTAGTACGTGGCATTTTAAGACCTTAAAACAGTTCTCAATGAGCAAACTTCCCTTTACTAAACTAACGCTACTGTTTTCATCACTACCTTCTTTTGGTGCATCCAGTAACACTAATGCATTACCATTTATAGGTAAGTATCTGTTAGTAAATCCATTCCCAATTTTGTATTTGAGCATCTGCCAAAGTTAATGCCAATGTCCAAAACAAAAATACAGCAATGCTAGGGACAAAATAAAAGTGTTTTCCTCATTCACTATCTTGAAGCTCATAATATTCACTGAGAAAAAAACAACCTGATCAAAAACATAGCTTCACCCCCAAAACCACAGGCTTCATAGTATCTAGCAAGGATGTTTAAAAACACAAACTATAAGCACTCCAGACTCTGTATGTTTGAAGCTAAGCAAAGTGGAAAGCAATTATCACCAGTACTGTTTTGGGTTTTTTTTAGCATAGTTGCATGTAAACATTTCATCAGTTTGGATACATCAGAGTATTCCTTTTTCACTCTTAAATTCAATTAGCAATGCACACAAGTTTCCCTTATCTTGCCAACTACATAATATAAACATCTAGTCCTAAAGCACTTAAAATGTCAACAGATATTGGTGGTGTGCTAAAATGGAGGAGGATTGCAGATCATACCACAAATGCTCTCTCAAACCCCACATGGGGAAAAGGTGTAAGCAGATGATAACAAAATCAGATGCACAGTGATGCTGGGCGCAGTGGGACTGGAACATGCACAAGCTGATGAACAAGTGGTGTCACAACATCACAGAAACAAGGGCACCTAATAATTTCGGTACCAATTACCATTTTGCTCATTTCACATCATAACACTCTAGCAGTACAATTATCTTGCCCATCACTTGCTTACCATCTGCCCAGTGCAAATTGTCCATATCCAAACATAATCCAGAACATACAACTTTTCACAAAGGAGTTTTTTTCATGCTCCGCTCCCGCAACCTGCCTGATCTTATATTGTAAATACAGAATTTGCAAGCAGAAGGAAATCTTCTCTCTTGGCCAGAAACTCACTATGTATGCCCCTCAGCAATGCTACTCAGCATTCTCTTTGGTCTGAACTATAATTCCTTGCCTCAGTTTCCACTGAACAGAGTTTTTATTTTCTGTTTCATGTGAACCGACACTACTCTTGTGACTTGCCTACTTCTGGCTCTTTGTTACCAACTTCTCTCAGGACAGCAGCCACAAGAATGTCTCTAACGAGGCATTAGTCTTGCTCTTTATGACGGGTCAAAGTGAAAAATTTAAGTGTATCTTTTAGTTTCTAACAATAGCTTAATTTTTATGATAATTGTGTGATACCAGACCACATTAACATTGGTATTCTGTACAAAGTCAGACCACTAGATCATAAACCATTACTATAAAAATATGGTCTCTTAAGAGGGGCAGTTTTTAGTTACAAGGATTAAAATCTGTTCAGTAACTCCAAAGCACAGGACTCCTAACAACATTCAAATAATTGCAGCAATCTTTAAATAGAGAAAACTTTAGGTGCTTAAGAAATTGTATGATAGGCAACTTATTTTACTGACACTACCGGAGTTTTTATACAAACAAAATGTAATTATAAACTGAAATTGAGTCAACATACTCTAAGTCAATGCCTTCCTCAATCAATTAAAAAAAAAAATCACAAAATTACTCAATACCACAAAAGGACATATAGAGAATAACTTTTTCATCTGTATATTATCTATTTAAAATCAGTGTGCCAACAAACCTTAACTTCTTAAAATCTTGCTTTCATTTGAAATTACTTATTTAGGTGGTCTTTTATTATACAAGAAAGCCCACTGAAGATCACCATATTTGATCAGGAAGACACTGCAAAACCAGTTTTTATGCTTGCGTGTGCCAGTGTTATTACTGTAATGCATGAATGATTATGAAATCACTTAACTGAAACTGCCTTCTTTCCAAAGGCCTGGTTATTCCTCTCAGGTTAAAGTACAGAGCAGGCTGATTGTGAAATACATTTAATCATTTGTCCATCTCCAACTGTAATATTCTACAAATACTGTATTTGCATGTTAACCTTTTATTTGCAAAAATAAAATATTTACTAAACTGAACAAGAGGAAAATGTGATTTTACACTTCACAAGTAACGCGTAAAACCAGATTCCTAAAATGTAAGAGACAGACACTACAGATAAAAATAAGAACTTAGGTATATAAAATTTACTATAGAGGTACCATTTACTGTTTATCTTTAAGCATTTGACTTTTCCCCTACACGCATTTTTCAGCCTCAGTTTAGAAAATGCCAGTATGATTTTGGAATACACGTAAGATTCAGTTAAAATACTGACAATGATTTGCTAATTATTATGATCTTTTTCCTAAAGTATTAAAGTCTTACTGCAATTAAACACTATTGGAAGCATTAAAATAATGAGCTAATTACGCATGCCATTCAAAATATTTTATGAAAGCTGTATTTCTGATTAATTCACTGCTGATAAGATGGTTACTAAAACATTTCTAAATTGTAGAATGTAACTCTTACAATCAGTTCAGCTACTGCTCCTGTAGAAATGCGTTATTAAACATACTTATAACCTTTCTCTGAAGGGGCTTTTCAGATCCTAAAAAAAAATGCCGTTAATAAAAATGAATATCTAAATGTATCGTTCTAGACAGGACAAAACTAAGGACAACTATCATCAAATGACAAAATTATTTTGATACATGATGAACTACGCAGAGCAATAACTGTTCATCAATAACAGAAGTTGGAAAATTAAACATCTGAACCAGTAAGGCAAGTGGTGCTAATGATAAGATCTGTGAAACACTGAATTCCCCAATAAGTGATTGTGAACTCCCTATTCAGCATCACACAATCAGGTTAAATTTCTTTGCTTCTTTCTATGTGCAAATCAAGCAAGTCTCTTTTACTGTGGATCTTACTGCATTTGACAGTTGCTCATGTTTTCAAAACACCACCTAAAATTATGAGATACTAGGGAATATCAAAATAGTGATTAGCAGAAAAAAAGCCACAACATAATTAGAGAAGTTGTAAGAGCAGAATAACAGTGGCAACAAAACAAACAAACAAAAAAAAAGCAGCAAAAAACTACCAAAAAAGAAGCTTTACATGAATATCAGAAGGCAGATATAGATTTTTCACACACCCTCACTGACACCTGCATACGCATTACTTGTTACTGTCAAGCTAATGGCAAGATTATAGAACTAAATCAATACAAAAGAGAACCCAGGGCAAATATAATCATTAACATGCATTAGATCAAGCCAATATAATTATTAAACTTACTATCACTTTTGCTGTCACCTTCTTATCTTGTGCATTCCTCACATACACACACAGGGGGCAAGAATCACGCTAGAAGCGACATCCTGTTCCTAACAAACTTGTTCCCCCAGGTCACATGAAGTCCCAGCTTATTCATCACCACATTCCCAAGATGCAGGTGCTCCATCCTGTGACTGGCACACACTCATCATCTACAGATGGACAGCAACTGGGCATCCAGAGAAGAAGAGCAGGAGAGGGGTTATGCACAGGTTACCAGCTACCAACTCTGAGGGATCACTAGGAAAGAAAGCATCACACTCCAGCCTACTTTCACTGTTTGTTAGTCTACTTCCACAACATGTTCAGACATGCCATGGATGTCATTTCTGGGCATATGAAGGAGAAGATGGTGATTGGGAACCACCAGGATGGATTTATAGAGCTGAGACCAATATGACTGCCTTCTGTCATAAAATGACAGGGGATGAGAGATCATTGGTGTCATCCACCTTGATTTCAAGAATACTCAACAATCTCTCCCGCAGCATCTTTGCACCTAACCTGATCTAAGTTACAGTGTGGGTGGGTAAACTACCAGCTGATTAAAAAACCCAAACATCTCTATCATTAAGCTCAAACAGCAGCTCTTGATGTTTCACAATCTGCCCATAGTTATAAGTGAATAGGTTAGGGACCCAATTCTCTTTAATTTCTTTTTACAGTGCACTCAGTAAGTCTGCAAACACTACATTTACAGCTGTAGAAGGCACGCTGGAGGCCAGGGTTGCCATTCAGAATAACTTAGACAGGGCCAACAAAAATGTCACGAGAGCATAGCCTGAAGACCAACTTACTGGGGAGCAGCTCCCCCAAAAACAATTTGGAGGTCCTGGCTAGACATGAATCAGCCATGCACCTGGCAGCAAGGGGAGCTAACAGCTTCCCAGGCTTTGGAAACCGAAGCACAGTGGACCAGGGGAAGCAATTGTTCTGCGTCATGCACAATCCATTACTCTGGTACCTGCACCACCAGGTCTGCTTTTGGACCCACATTATGAAGCATCAACAGAAGCAAGTCCAATGGAAGGACACAGAGACAGCTGTCAGCTGGAACACATCCTGTGACAAGGGGCTGAAGACACTGAGATTGTTCAGCCTGGAGAAAGCTTTGGAGCATCTAGTATCAAATTTTCAATATTTAAAACTAAATCATAAAAATGATGAGGCTCTTCACCAAGGTGCATGGGGGCAGAGCAACATCAACTGTGATCTGGGAAGTTGTAAATATGTATTAAGATAAGGGGAGAAGAAACACAGTCCCTAATGGTAGAACACAAACTGCAGTTAAGAACTCTGAATATGATGCTACTCAGTGCTTTACCACAACTCCATCAAGACAAGGAACATACTTTTGTTGTTGCTACATGCTGGTTTTGGCCTCACTAAGGCCTAATGGACAAATTACTACTCACAGGGATGAAACATGCAAACCATTTATAATAAAAGACCAATTATGTTGCAAAGTAGTTTTCATTACTTTTTTCTCACTCTTTCCAGGTGCACAAAAAATTATTACTCGTGGCTATAATTTCAGCCTTCTGTTGGAATCAAATACCTTCCTACAGTCCTTTCATTAATAAAGGAGGTTGTGGCATTCAAGAGTTAGAATTAAAAGGGTAAAAAAACCCAACCAACCAAAAAAAAACCCCAAACCCAATAACCAAACCACATGCAAGGTTTTTTTACCACTGGAGGAGGAGAAGAATGGAATATTTCACAATCCACTCTACGAGTCTGCCAAAGCTTAAGATTAGCTTTTCAACACCAACAGCCCTGCACTCAGTTGAAAAGCGCCTACTAAAATTTCCATTAAAGCAACAATTTTTTCATGTGAGGCTATTATGGGTTATTTCCCATTTGACAAGAGTAGCTTTCTGAAGAAGAAGAAAAAAGCCAAATTACTGCCTATCTTCCAGGTGAACAGCGCTGAGTCAGACTAGGCTGATGAAAGCTACGCAGAAACTTACACGCATCTCTTTTCAAGGAACAAGTCAGGACAAAGTAACAGTACAGATAAAAGATAACACAAAATACAAGTCAGGGAGTTTCTATTTGTAGAAGCTACGCACTTTAGTGAGAAGTCCCTCATTACAGTAACTTCCAACATTTGAGGAAAGAATCTAATAGTAAAAGACTCAACAAGAGCCAAAGCACAAGATAATTGCAATTGTTCTCCTTTAAGTCAGTTCCAATTATTCGAGCACATGTACTAAGCTAAAAAACAACTATGAAAAGAAAATCTTCTTTCTACTTTCAGAAAAATAAAAGGAGAGTTAACACCAAGGCTGACTTAAAAAATGTTGAAAGGTTCTACTCATATCACTCATTTTGTAATTACATGAAGCACAAGAGGCAACCATTTTCCAAACAGTTTGCCACTCTTTTAGACAGGCATTGTGGTTTTTTCTTTTAAACTAAGCAATGTGGAGATGAAAATGTCTGGAATCCAATCGCTGACTATTTTTCAGTGACCACTTCACTGAAGAGACAAATTAAAATGAGATCACTGCGTAACTTAACAGTGGATTTTAGTAATTCATGGGATTATGAGTTTTACTCCAATTTTAGCTCTCTAGAATGGTGTGAGCTATCCAAACATTACAAATGCAACACAGCAGGGGTCAGAAAGTTTCCTATTACAATGATTATATCATTCTTTATAGATAAAGCTCCAATGCACACGCTAATCCCCAAAGTTACTGTTTTGTATTGTTTCATCAGTATTTTATCCCCTACCACAAAACTACTGGAAACATCGGCCACTTATTTTCCTTCATTGGTTTCAGCCTTTGCTGTCATAATTTTCAGTGTAACAGGTCCTTTCTGGACACAAACCTGTACAGTCATCCTCCACAAAAAAAAAACCCCAGTGTATGCACAAATCTGCCATAACTTCTTCTGTACCTTCTTAACACTCTAAGGGACAAGTATAGTATTTTATTTTCATCACTGTAAGTTCTGTCAGATAATACTCCAACACTACTTTTCATCCAGAGAACTAACAAGATCTGACAAAGAGAGTTTAACTAAGGACTCCTGTTTTTAGAATTAGAAGAGAAGAGCGATGCTGACATCCAGGAAACAACAATGTTGGAGAAGGATAACTGAAAAGCATTACAGTACATTGGACAACACCATAAAGCAATGTTTTGCTGTTAACCATGAGATGATGTGGAAGCTATGGAACTGCCACCCCAGAAGATGATGGGTCTTTTCCAAGACGAACTGAAAGTCTAGGTTAATTAAAGAATTTGTCACAAACTGCAGGAACACCTCTAGGGAGTGGGTACTGTAGGCAGTCAACAGAAGTTCTAAATACATAGATATACTGTTATATATATTAGTCAGGAGAAAATGGCAACGAGCTAGGGAAAATGTTGATGCCACTCAGGTGCAGGTACAGATTCGAAGGGCAGAGGACAGTAACAGCTGTCACTGGGATCTGCAGAATTGCTGCATTAAAAACAGAAAAAAAAAAAAAAAAAAAAAANAAAAAAAAAAAAAAAAAAAAGTCTAGGCTTTATCTTCAAGGCATTAACCCGGCCTGAAGAACGAGAGATTTGGCCAGCTGTGTGGACGAGGTGAAAGTGATACTGTAAGGCTGGTGAGGAAAAAGATCTGAGGTGCCAGCAAAGACCACCTCTACCACTTAATCCACCTAACCAACATTACTAACCTGAAGCCACCCTACCTCACTTCAGTTTGTCCATCTGAAATCTATCAAGGCAAACTAGGAATGTCAATACTAACCAGAAATTACAGGACAACTGTCCTTAGGGCTCTGAGGCGATTGTTAATATTGGAATCTATGATTTTACTGTGGCAGTTTTGCCAATGAAACACCTTCTGTCCAAAGATGAACAAACCTCATGATTGGCTTCTTACCACCATACCACACTTCATCAAGACCATGCCCAGAACAGATGAAGCAGCTGTATACGGTCCTCCAAAAGATCCTTGGATAAACAGAATACACAACTGCCTTGTAATCTGGAAACTATTGTGGCACAATTTGTAACCAAAAAGGAAAAAAAGCAAAACTGACAGGGCACTGGCAACTACAGAACAGCTGGATGTCAGAGCTTTTCCAATTTTTGGAGGACAAATATATTCCCATTGAGATGACCGGCTGCTGTTGCACTATACACATCCTTGATATAACCTAATCCATTACACATAACCACAATTTTTCATCGTCTTTCATGTATTCACAAGACCAATCAGAAGAAATGATTCAAAAACGCAGGCAGAACAGCTTTACGTGTGTCTAGTAGTAATGATCTCTCACACTGCCAAACCTCTTGTAAGTGTCTGAATTCCAAGGATAGCTATGAATTGTCCAACTGCATTGTTTTACCTGAATTTTGTGACTTGCAAGTAAGAAGTAAGCTAAGAACAAACAGATTTTCACTTGTGATCCAGCAATTTCAACTCTTCAGCAGTCCCTCCCACTTTTCAACCATAATAGACACTAGATCCCCTCCGTTGTTAACTTCACCAATCCGGAAAGGCCTGAATTTAAACACTCACAAATGTTTAAACTTTCCCACATCCACAAATGTTTAAATGTTTCTCAAGTGTTTAAAAAAATAAATACTAAGAATTTCAATTACACACTAAGAAATTTTACAAGTGTTGCAAAAAAACCCAAAAAGTCAGTTTAAAAAAACATCTTTCCTTCCAATGTGCAAAATAAACCTAGTACAGCTGATACATTGATCAAAAACTGCTCAAATTTTAAGAAAAAGTAATATAAACCCCACTATTTTACCTTCAGTCATTGTATATTTAAAAAAAAAAATCTCTGATTCGATCAGTCTTTTCAGATTTATGAACTTCCTTGTTTCTCCCCTTTGAAAGGCCTTCCAAAAGCCCAGGGGGAAAAAAAAGTAAAATAAAAAGCAATATTTAAGTAAATATTTAGAAAACTAACTTCCTCACTGAGTTACTTCAAAATCACTTCAAGACAGAAGCAGAAAAAAAAAAAAAACTGTCTGAAAATTTCCATGTTATTTCTTGTTTTTCTCTCACGTGCCTTTTGTGTGGGCTTTCCTGGGTTATGTCCAAGATTTACAGCTATTCCAAGCAACAGAACTGGGATTTCACAGTTACTGCAACCAATGCAAGAAGCCTCATAGGAATGATCTCACTCTATATTAACCAAGGAGTTCGCTACTTATTTTTAACAGAGCATTCTGAGAAGCACAAAGCTTCTTTCAGAATATGAAAGCCCAAAAATGTTAAAATCTGAATACTGTTGTCAGAAACTGTTTAAGTGTCTGCTATTTAGAAATACTTTAGCTACTAATAAATGTTCATAATAGATTCTGAATCCTTTAAAGAAAATAGTAGTAAGCTGTGTGTCAATCTCTACAAAAAAAAGTTAAACCCAGCATGATCAGCCTTTTACAGATGGGTCAGTCTCTGCAAATGTCTCAAGTAAGAAGATGAGGTGTAGAAAATTGATGAGATTGACTGATATATTCCCTGAACATCTAGAAAAAGTGTTTTAAAAAGCCAAAGGCCAAACTCTGAAAACAGCTGGCAAAACAAAAAAAGTGCGTACAATTTCTTCTTTGAAGAAGTTAATAAGATTGTTAATCATAAGCATAACTAACATCAAAATTGTTTACTATTACACCCAAAAGCCCATGTGACATGAGAATTTAAATGGGAGTACATTTGATATGCACAGTGATTAGATTGAAAAAGACATTTCTTCATGTGCTACTAACACAAGAAAACAACCAGAGAAATGAATATAGAAACTCCATAGTCATCTGAATGACACTATCAAGTAAAGAAAATCTAAAACTGATTGTGACATAGCCTTTATTTAGTGCCACTGAATATGTAAGATTAGGCACTATCACTGTCTCCCTGGGGGAAAGCCATCCATGAAGTTTTGTGCAACTCTTTCCAACCACAGCTTAGCACAAGAATATTTTGCCTAAATTCTCAAGTTGGCAGAACCCTTAGAGAGCTACGTTTCAACTGTGGCATCTTAACTTATGGCTCAGTCAGTACCAGCATGTTGTGCTCCTTTAGCTCGAAGGCAGCACTCACAGGTTGTCTCCTCGGGCTGAGAACAAGCTGCCTGCAGAACCATCAACACAGCGAGAGACAGAACTACGACTGAAGGCTACTGAGGCTCTAATGTCATCTCCACTGAAGTCAGCCACTGCCTTGGGCAACGGGATTGGTATCTCAGAGACCAACTTGTTCATTTTATATCAATTATCTAATTAGGTCCAAATCAAGCACTTTGTGCAGAAGGCTGGGTGCCCTGGAAAATTAATATTAACACAAGAAATAAGCAAATAAAGTACTGGAGCCTAGTGTAATCTGTCTGAAATCCCAGTTGTACAAGTGATTTAAGCAGTCGAGCTCCAAAGCATATATCCTTTTTCTGCTTCTTCTTCCATTGGTTGCAAACTTTTTTTTTCATATATATAAAATCAGGCTTCTTCAGAAATGACAATGTCCCACTGATTTTTTTCTTGGAAGCGTCTAACAATCCTGGATACCTTTCCGTCTTCAACAGAGCATTTTAAAGAATCCAGAAAAATTCCTGGTTTATAAAAGATTATCAGCTGGCTGTATTTAAAACAGCAGTTTTAATACCTTCTGCTCCTCATCACTGCTGTCCTATATTTAAGAGCCTCACCTCAGAAAACACAGGTAACAGTTTCAACCTGACATCTTGCCTTAAAGAAAAATTACTCCGGTAATTAAATACCACAGGACAGAGCACTTTCCCAGTGATCCAAGAAACTCTGCTGCGCTTTAATCCATAACAGAGTTTATACTTTAAACCTGTATGCAAGATCAGAGTCTTAGACTGCAAACCTTCCAGCCTTCTCCTCATTAAACACTAGTTATGCTTTTAGTGTTTTAGCCAAAAATTGTAAGATTGCATCCACATTAGTCCAATAACAACGATGACTGTCAAAAATTGTTATGTTCTTGTGAAAATTACATTAATTTAGTTCTGGTAAGTAAAAGTTTGAACCAAATGGCCCAGGTTCTAATATATGAGCACCAATGAATTTTCACAGCTCTCCCTTTTGGCAGGTAAAAAGCTAACAGAAAACAGCGTTTGAACACTGAACAACTTCTGGTACTTATTCTTCAAGTAAGTATGAGATGTATATTTCAGCTTATTCAGCCTTTTCTCAACAGTTTATAATGTGTTCCTTTAGTCACAACAATCATGTAGCAGAGCGATTAGAGCCTAAACTATAAATATATGTTCTATTTGATGGAATAAATAACCAAAGTGGCTATTTCAGCCACATGGGTAATTTATATCAAGTACTGAATAAACCATCACAAAAAGAACAAACAAGGAATTTTTGGATACACAGTAGTAGGGATACTCACTTGGGTTGCTCTTTTGCCTCATCCCACCGTTACCACTCCATGTACCTTCATTCGTAATCTAACACACCACTAACTCTCATCTTCTCAAACTTTCAGAACTGAAAAGAACTGGATGCATGTCCCAGTTATGCTGTCAATTCCTGGGGTGACAAATGTCATCTTGGTTGTTCTCAAGCCTTGAAAACAGAAATAAGCCTGCTCTGAATGTGTAGGATACTTTGACTTGATGACTTCCAGAATTCCGACAAGCTTGTCTTTAAAGAGGATGTGAAGCTCTAGGTATCACACGGGAGCTGGCATTACAAGAAACAAATCCCAGTGCAAGAACATTTCTGACACGGAAATTTTCACAAACTCACAAAACTAAGCAATTACAAATACAAAACTCTTTTTAATTTCTATCACTAAGAGTCTGTGGTGAGCTAAAATCTATCACCACAATGGTGACTGTAGTATTCATTACCTTACTTATATCAATTATTGTGAAAGAACAGGGGCTTTGAAGGTCTGTGAACATTCTTCAGCTGTACAGAATGGCATAAACTCAATTTCTGTTCTTAATTCTCTACTTAAAAATCCAGTGAAGCTGACAATACACTGTATTCATGGCTTTCTCCCAACTCAGTGAAAATTAATTCAAATCCATTTCATTAAGATACCACTCTTTGCCTTTTTATTTTCATTATAAAGATCAAGCTTCATTTTAAATGTATTATCTCAGAGCCTAATGCATGAACACCACTTGGAAAATTAATAACCCTCAATATAACTCCTACACATGGGCCTTTGCAAACAAGAACTTGCCCTCTGACCATCTTATCAGTGATTAATAATGTCTGTAGAATGCTTCATCTGGTTACCTGTTTTCTCAGACACTGGAAAAACTACTGCATAAGATCAAAGAAAGAACAACAAACTTTGTGTCGGTCAAGAACAAAGGCAACACTTCTACCCACAGGAACCCTTGAGCCATAGCTGCCTGGAGAGAGTACTCTAGGGAAGCATCACTGCAAGCTTTCCCTGTCCTGGTCCTCTCTAGGCACTTACCAGTAGAAACCTCGGTATAGCCTGGCATGGCATTTGTAATGTTCTCTTTGGTGCTCTTCAGAATGATTCAGAATGCAATCTGTGACAGACAGAGCCGATGCAACCCACAATCCATAATGCTCAAGAGCTCTGACGGACCCATACCAGCTATTACTAACTGCTCTTAGACCATTCAATGATTTTACAGAGCTGCTTCCTACTTGACTGCCAACAGCAATCAGATCATTAACACAAACCAAGACTGCTCTCTTACTCTGCTATTATTTACCTTGACTGACAGGGAGCACTTCACCATCCTTCCAGCCAGGTATTTCAAGCCTTTGTACAGGCTAACTTATCTGTATCTGTGAACTAGCAGTACTCCACACCAACAAAATTATACTAGTCTCAGCTCTTTAAAAATGATTAGTGGATGTAACAGAAGTAAAACAATGCAATATACATGCTATCACTTCTGATCACCTGAGACTCAATTCTGGTTCCACTGAAGAGGGGGAAAACTTCAATTTCTCCGGAAGAAATCATTATTTTCCAAGTTTCTTCATATTATTTCAACCAACTTTACTCCAAACACAGCATCTGATATACTGAAGGGCAAAGGCAGTGCACACAGGAAATACTATCAGGATGGACCTACTTAAAATTACAAAAATACATGTTTACATTCTTCCCAAGGCAAATCACGCAGTGATTTTCAAAAAGTCCCCACAAGCATATGAAGACACTCCAAGTACAGCCTTTGCTACGGCCAGAGCTCATCACACACGCACACACGCAGACGCAGTTACCTTAAACACCGCCAAACCCTCCCCAGCAAGCGCACAGCCCTCGCACAGCCTAGCAATATCACAAGTACAGCAACTTCGAGGCGAGCCGGTGCGGGCGGAGAAGGTGGCGGGTCCGGGGGCTCTTGACAGCAGCGTCCCAGCGGCACCTCGGAGGCGCCGCAGCCCCGTGCACACCTTCCCCGCAGAAACTTAAGGAAATCCCTGCAAGTGCCGGCGAGTGCCCAGCGGCGCAGGGGGGCAGCGGTGGGATCACGGTGAGGACAGCACCTGCCCCGCTCCTCAGCTCTCCGCCAGCGCCTCTCGTGTGTCTTGGCCCCGTGAAGTGGGAAAAAAAAAAAAAAAACAAAAAACAACAAACCAAACCAAAAAAAAAAAAAGGAGAAGTTGTCCGTTTCGGTGTAAGGCTCCGGGCACGGCCGCGATGTGAAACCGGAAGGCACGGTACCGACTGCGGGCCTCCCCGCCCGGTTATGTAAGGCACGGCTGCCCCGACGGAGGGGGAGCCCCGTGCCCCTCGCAGACACCTCCGGGGGCCGGGCAGCTGCGCCTGCCCTCCCCTGCCCATCGCGGCGGGCCGCCTCCAGCACCGCTCGCCCGCTCCGCGGGTCCCTGTCCCGCGGGAGAAACCCTGCCCGNCGCCGCCTCCCCAGGGGAGCAGCTCGCTCTGCTGCCTCCTTCCCCGGAGCACAACAACAACAACAAACACGGCGGAGCGGAGCGCAGCGTGCGGGGCGGGCACGGCCCTACAGCCGCTGGCGCTGGGGAGGCCCCGGCTGCCCCTCTCCCCTCCGCGAAGCCGCCCGGAGAGAAATAACAATAATAATAATAATAATAATAAAAAGAATTAGTGAATCATAACGCACCCGGCGTATCCTCCTGGGTTGCGGCGCTCCGAGGACTGCATGCAGCGGGTGGAGGCAGCCAAGGTGCGAGGGGGCAGCGCGTACACGCACCCACTGCCCACCGGGAGCGGCGGCCAGGTGAGGGGAGAGGCAGGGATGAAGCCGGGAGTGGCGGCGGCCAGGTGCGGGCAGAGGCAGGGATGGAGCAGGAAGGGGGGAACCTCCGCTCCGCGCCGCGCTCAGGAGCGCGCGTGGGTCCCTCCCGCCGCCACACAGCCGCGCCTCCTCCGCCTGCCGGGGAGCCGGGAGCTGCGCCCGCTCCGTGTCGGCGCCCTGTGGCTCGTTCCGTTGCTCTCTCCTGAGCTCAGCCCTCCCCTTGGATGCCCGGCGGCTGTCCCGCGGTACCTGCGCGGGAGGTGCGCCCGGCAGCCGCGCCCCGCCGCCCGTCCGCCCCTCGGCAGCCACCAGGAAGGAGCAGCGGGCGGGAGCTCCCGTCGGCGGAGGCGGGCAGGGAAGGGCAGGGACCCCGGGGGCGAAGGAGAGACCGGGGGCCCGTTATCCCTGTGGGGCGGCCACCGGCACCGCGCTCCAGCTGGGAAAGGAATGCCAGTGGCTCTGAGCCACTGGGAGCTGGGCTTGGTCTCAGCGGGGCGAGCCGTGGCAACCTGCCTGCCTGCCTGCCCTGCTCGCAGAGGCTCGCTTCCCTCCCGGGCCGGGCTGCTGCGGGCTGGGAACTTCCTCCCGTAACTGGGTTTACTGGGACAAATCTGATTCCCGGGGTCTGGCGGGAAGGTTAGGCAAAGGGTCCTGCAGTTTTAAACTCAAAGTCGCACACCCGCAACAGAGACCGGCTATTGCCGTGGGTCCGAGGCCCACGGCACATCTCGCTGTTCCAACGGGAATCCCATACTGTCCGATGGGCATCCTGCAGCCCAGGATCCGGTGTCACCTTTGCGCTAGGCACAGGCAAACTTCAGCCACCTTCGTGGAATGAAGCTCCGGAGTACAAGCCCCTGGGGTCGGGCTCTTTGGAGTTCAGAGGGATAAGAAACTGCCTTTTGCGCTTCATCCAGCGTTTGGGTGTCAGTTCACTTGGTTGAATACTTCAGGCAGTGTTTCCATCCAGTTCGGAAATGCCAAAGTACAAAGTAAATTTATGTGTTTCTTTATTTGAAAAGTTCACTGGTGATTACTGTATCTGTTGCACCTGCACCATGGTTAAACTTCTATAAATAGAGACAATATTAAGCCAGCAATTTCTCGTTTTGTAAACCTTTTTTTGTCTAGCTATTAATCTCCAAAGATGGAGGAGGTCTTAGACAAGTATTTTGGGCCAGAGTAGAAATTCTGTGTTCTCATGAATAAATAGTTATTTGAATAAATATTTCCATTGTACAAAATGTACATCCTACCTTCCTTACGGTGCAAAGTGAGAAGTTTAGTCTTTATTGTATGTGTGAAGACTACTGTGCAGATAAAATGCTGTGTGAGTGTGAGCTAGAAAAGGTCACAGAAGGAAGGAAGGTTTGCAGAGGAAATGAAGAGGTGGAGTATCACCATTATGAGCAACCCAAAGTCTGGGAATTTTATATTAAGGATACATAAAATACTGCTTTGAATCATCTCTTTCCTCACACTTCTTCACTGGCAAAATGGTATCACTTCTTTTCTTGGAAATTTGAGGAAGATACTAAATGAGTTTGATACTTTAGCTTTATGTATAGTTTTTGCTTTTAAATGGTAACTTTGGTAAAAAGCATGAAAAAAAGAAATCAGTATTTAACAGCTTTAAGAGATAACACTCAATTTCAGATTTTGGGTGGTCATTCCTGTCTTTTTTTTTGCATAAAATCTCTGGGGAAAATTAGATCAAAAAATCTCGTCTGACCACACTCTCAGAAGGCAGATGAATAAATTATGTTAATGAGATTAGAACCCAAATCTTGCATTCTTTTATATTATATGTACGTTTGAGCTAGAATAATTACCCTTCGGGCAGTGGGCCATGTATTTACACATGGGAACATCTTTGCATACAGATGTGCATACAACAATTATAAATTTATATATATTAAATATATATATATTTATTATACATTTATTATATGTGTGTGTGTGTGTGTTTATCTACATACAATTATGCACACTTACTCTGTTGAGGCCTAAATGTCTATGAAGATATGAGGAGACTCACATTTGCAGAATGTGGGTTGTCATACAGTATATGGGAAAAAAATTTGGAAAAATTACTGCCCTTGTGCAGCTGTGGTACCTGGCATAGCTGCAACATCTCTCTCTTAATGTGTTGAACGTCTGCCTACTGTTCAGTTTGGAGTTTGCCCTATTGTTCCCGGATTTTTGTATGTAAGCAGCTGTCAGTATGCTCAATTACATATACAAATTAAACTTCTGTAAAAAACGCTAGAATCAGCAAACAGCATTGGTAGCTGGAAGTGTAGACATTCTGATTTGTCCCTTGTAATTCTGCTACTAATGAATGCCAGCTCCTGGAAACACTTCTGGATGAAAGCAAGTGTGTATGTTCAGCATCAATGTGCCCACATCTATGAAGCTGGTATCATTTCTTCTTTTATTTGCTTCTGTTTGCTGGGAGAGAAGAAAAATGTCATCTTCTTTTTAAATACTCCACACACTATTTCATCCCTGGTCTTTGGGCCACTGTAAAGAATTCTATCTGAATAAAAGACAGTATGAAAACAAGTGACACAGGAAAATTGATCTTGATTTTTTTTTTTAATTAACTGTTCATGAAAAAATTGCCTGAGTCAAGTATGAAATGTTCCTCTATGCAAATCAGAGAAAGGCAATGGAAGGAGAACAGATTTTGCACAGTATTTCACATGTACTTTTGTACTAGAATTGCCATTTATTATTCTTAATGAGAAGCCATTGACCTTGTTGGCTAATAGATTAGATTCATTAGGAAAACTATAGTTTGTGTGTGATAGTCTCATAATGGGTAACCAGACCAACGCCATATAAACTCAGAGAAGGATTTAATTAAAATTCATGGAACGCTATTGAATTAAGATGAAAGAACAGCCATTTGCTTTCAAGAATTGAAAGTGGTAAATGGCAAATGTTGTAATGAGGAACCATCACTGAGACAGAGGAGATTGCTGATGCAAGATTAACGATATCAAGCCCTACATGCAGAGGAAACATAATCTAGACTTAATTAGGAACTCATTTGAAATTTTTCATGAATCGACCATCAGTGAACTCCAGATGATGACACTTTCATTTAAGCCTTAGAATCAAATCTTGATTATAAAAACTTAGGAGGTTGCTGTATTTTCACAAAACCTTTTATTATGTGTGAGTCCTTGGAAATAACAAGACAATGCTTACCCTGTTTTTACAAGCAGAATCACACAAGTTCTTGATACTATTTTTTCCGAGAAGACTCTGATTCAAGAGCATTGTCTCAGCACGTATTTGTTTGAGTAATGTCAGACTGTTTATATAGGCAAACAGAACACCATTACCTGCAGATGCTGAGAACTATCACAGATTGGGAGCTATGTGTTAGTTGTCAATGGATTTCAAAGTTAGACTTGGTTCCTAGGAATTTTCTGTATGGTCAGGGTGACTAAACTTTAGAAGATCTCTGCAAAATATTTAGAAAAATGGCTCAAAATATGTCCTTCTTTAGCAAATACCCGTGAAAGCGGCAGTTAAAAAGCCACCATTTCTGAAGCCTTTGAATCCTAAAAAAATCGCATTTTTATTTTCTCAATGAACCTTGAGAATTGGGGTGGTGATCTGCAGCCACAAGGGGACAGACCCTCTTCAGAAATCTTGTCAGAATTCACAGTTTCTTACTAGCCATTGGTATTAAGGCATTTGATGTCATTGTAAACATGCGTTGTAAAGAAAATCTTTCTACTGGTAAATTATGATTACCTACTGGATGAATCAGCAGTGGATGAATGGCAATGTAATAGATATTGACAGTCTTTGCAAATATGATATATCCTTGCGTGAATGAGAAAGAAAAGGAATTGTTTACAGAAATACTGGCATTTAAAGATCTGAGTGATATTGCATTGTAGGGCAAAAATAGCCTATCAGTGATCAAACAAGAATTTTTGTCCCAAATTTTTCACCTAAATAGTTGTGTTCAGATTCTAAAGCATTGTTCAAGAGGTGAGCATTATTTTTATGACACCACCAATATCCTGTTTGCAGAAAAAGATTGTGAAGTGGTTGTAGTAGCATAGGACAGAAGATGAATGTAGCATGCTTTCAAACTAATTGTCTCAATTTTCTACTTTTTTTTGTCTCTGTCTAATCGTTGCTTCTGACAACCCAGTTTTCTGGGAAAATGATCAACTTGCAGGTTATTTCAAACACACCCCAGGTACTGCTGCAATATAGGTCAAGGAAGTCCTATGATAAAAGGAGCTTTTACTCTTCTGTGTTTTCTAACATAAACATTACAGCAAATGGAAAAAGTTCATCAAAAATATTCGATGTGTTCAAGTGCTGTTAAGAACAGTACCATGTTTCTGCTTTTCACTTAATCAGCAGAGAAAACATGCCTGATGTGTACAGTTAATTTACAAATGAATGAGTATAAAACAAGCCTGTGTATAAATACTTCTCCACTTATACAAATTAAGGTGTCTGTATTCGCAGTAATTACTTACAGATGCATGCACACACAGAGATATACATAAATATGATACATTTATATCCCTCTTTTCTTAAGCCATGATAGAGTGTTTTAAAGGTTCTTATGGGGGCATGGAAAGTTAACTTCAAGAGAGACAGAAATTAATATACACAGGACTACCTACTATGAACCTCTGTTCTTCCCATCTCCCCTTTTTTACTTATTACACCTTGGCTCTTATATTGCGTGTGCTTCAGGACTGGGTCTTCTCTTTGGAATGACCAGCACACCACTTTCTCTATTTCAGTATAGATGCTTTTAAAGTAACAGTCCTCACTCAGCTCAGCACCAGAGGAAGTTCTGCCTGTCTGTGTCTCCATCCGTCTTCTCAATCCAATATCTGCAGTGTGCTGAAGTACTGGTTTGTTTCTAATGCCAGTTCTCCAGGCCATTTGGTGAAATCATCTTTATTCCAGAGATGTGAAATATCTAACTTCCTATCGCACTTGGAAACAAGTGTAGCAGGCAGGGCTGTCCAGCTCAAAGTCCTTTTACTTTTCATCCTGCAAAAAAAGAGAGGAAGAATGCTTTTGTTCAGCCTTAAAAATGAAGATTTACAAGTCCCCGAGTAAAGTTTCCAGAAAGGGGTAATTGGGAAAGAAACCAGCCTTAGAGAATAAAGACAGATTTAGTGTACTTACTAATAAGAATAATTGCCTGGCTCCCACACTGAAATAACTTAGTTATTTTTCTTTTAAAAATCGTAAGATTCTGACATTTGAACTTCCAAGTTCATTTTTATAAGGGAAATGAAAGGGGTATTAAAATAGATGATAAAACCTAATGAAAATATGATTTTGTTTACCATAGTTTAATCCTTGAGGTGAAAATCTGTAAAAGGCTAAGATTTGTATTACATGCAATTTGTGACCACCTAGCTCTTGACTTCAGTGCAATTTGAGAGTAAATCGCAGAATGCAGATGTGTCTCTGCAAGAGAATCTGATGTGTGCTCAGATCAGTTTTACGCTAAGTCAAACACACTCCTTACATCTCAAACATGACAGCCATCATTACAGTTTCTCCTACTGCAAAAGAGAGAAGCTGTAGTCACTGTGTGGGCAGACATCTACAAAGCTCTGCTTTATTGCTATTCAACGCGTTTCCAACAAGAGGAAGTCAACCAGCCTCACACATAAAACTTACTCCAGAATGCCTGGGCACAGCTGCAGCAGTATCAGCACAGAAAGAGCAGAAAACGTTTTTGATAACTGAATTGGGGCCTTACCCTTCACACTACAAAAAACAATCCCACTTTGCAGCTGGGGGTCAGCTTTGTAAGATAGGAAATCATGCCATTTTTCAGGTTTGCTATTGCATAACCTAGAGGGATCTGAAAACAAGCAGTTTTCAGTACAAATCTATGCAAAGTGTACAATTATAGGGCATGTATTTGCTTGCACTGCTTTCTGTTTTCCCCGCTGGGAGATATTTTTCTCTTTCATACATGGCCCTGTGCTAACCACTCTCTTATCTTTTCTTTCAGTTGGAGCAGATTAAATAGCTAGTGCAGTATGCATAAGGAGGAATTTTATCAACTATGCTTACAGTGCTTGTTAATGGACTGCACATAACTTTGTTCTGCTACTGACTTTAGCTCGAGTTGTCGATGTATAACTTTCCCTCCCCCTAATTCTACATTTGCAAAGGGGGCAAGTTAGCCAACTAAAGAGGAACAACAAAAGGTTATTATTTGCACCTGTGAAGTTTGTTTTTAGAGGGGAGGGTACAGTATCCTTGCAGGGTGTTGTGTCACTACAATGGAAGAGGTCCAGAAAACATGGATGTCAGTAGCATTTTTAAAGATTAGCACAATAGTATCCCAATTTGTGCTAGAGAATGCCTGTTCTTGGTGATCTTTTCTGACTGGCAGGTATGGATTGACTTATGCTATGGGGTAAGCAAACTTTCAATTAGAGAGGCTTTCAGTAGCAGTTCATTCCTTTACCGTGCGTACTGCGCTGCATTGCTTAATACAAGAGTTCACTCCAAATTCAGAGGTAGTGGATAGGAGGGTGACTCAAACCTCAATCAGAAAAGTGCTTCAGGCTTATGCACCTAATAAGGTTAACCATGATAAAAGATTTTTGTTTGGACTGGCTGTGAAAAAAGCTGTGAAAGTTATAATGATGGAGAAATCTGAATCTATCGAAACACATACAATACTCAGCAATCGCTGTCGATAAAGTTCTGATCTTGTGTTCACGAACAATGGTAAATTGAATAGTATTGTTTTCAGTTCCCTTCTGCTTTACAGTCACAATGCAACAATTCTCAACTTTGAAAAGCCAGAGCCTCCAAACTTTCAGACAATACATGACTATCCATTTGGAAGTTTCAAATGGGCTTGAGCAGGGTAATTGCTATCTTATGCCTCCACAGTCAATACCGAAAACTTCACCTCAGATAACTCTGGAATTGACTATGCCAAGCTTTTTATTTCTCGGCCAAAACAAATGTAAGGTATGATAGGGCAGTGCTACCTAATATTAATTTTAACCTTCATGGTAGATCCAAACTCTGAATATTAACAAGCCATGTGGATTTTTAGACATATATGGCAAACTTTAGGTTTTCTTGCTTTTTTTACATGAAGAAAGCAACTTTCTGTACGGTCCTAGTGTATGAAACACATGAAACAGTGTTTTGGAAGTTTTAGGGACGGGCATAGCCCAAATAAACTGTTTTCCCAAATAATTGAAATTTGACAATATTTTAAATGTCCAAAGCTGAGTCTTCTAACAGGTGGTGGCAATCACCTAGCAATACTTCCAGGTGGATCTGTGGTCTCTTATGTTGCTAATTATTAGGTATTTCATAATGTATTTGATATATGTGTCTTGTAAAAAAATATATGCAGTCATGAAATGGGTAAATACATCCATTTCCCAAAATAAACTACTGTATAGATTTTAAGAGGTTCTCTGATCTCTGTCATAATGAAAACGATGCAGATTCTTTGTGTTTAATTGTTTTAAATATTAAAGCTATCTCTTGAAGGTAAAAGAATAGGCAGCTCAGAGATAACAAGTCTACCACATTCCTGGTTTTTCTATTTCTGATAAGCTCTAGTTACTAGTATAAACCTTCAGTTTCATTAACAGAGAAAAAAATTTAATAAATGGGAAATTAAAAAATAGCTAGGCAGTATGAAAGAAGGTGGAAGTAAGAGGAGGAACAGAAAAGGAAAAATTTGGACTCTGATGCATTTCAAGAGGGACACACCCTACAGTTGTCCAGATTCCTTCCTGTGTAATATGAGCTAGAGAGAAAGGACGGCCATAAAATGGGTGGAAGGAGCCATCTGAGAAAGGATGCAAGTAATTTGATAGGACAAGATGAAAATTAAAATCTTGAAGAAATTAAGCTTTAAATCTTTCCTAGGTAGTGCCTTTATGAAAGGGCAAACAGAAGCATTAATACAAATGCGAGTAGGCAGCAGTACTGTAGGAAATGGCCGGGGCTTACAAGCATAGCATTAGCTTTGTGAAACAAGGGCTGAACCTGTAAGTCTTCCAGTTTATAAAAGATTGTTATAAGCAGGGTGGATAAGAGCAGAAAGAGGGTGGTTTCATTTGCAGCAAAAATGTTTAGAGAGGGTGAACACTAAATAAAAGCATTGGGTGCAAAACCAGAAGGAGCTCCAGCTCCTATGGCCTTGGACGTGTTCTGCCTGTAGCAGTGTGAGGTACAGTCAGTGCTCTCGCCTGGGGCTGCTTCTCGATGCCTCTGGAGTTCTCAAAATCTGTCATCTGCCCTGCTGATGGCATGTGTGCCACAAAAGTCACACATTTTCTTGGCAGTCCAAAATATGCTGATGAGGACTGAGCAATGGGCATGATGGCACTCACTGGCTTAAGGAATGCCACCATGGTGCCAGACCACAACTGATGTTACTTGCATCTGTGGCAGGTTTATGGAGGCAACATCAAGTGGCCCAAATAGCTGGCAAAGTTTTTCATAAGATAAATATTGGGAAGAAATTTTTTGTGCTCAATTTCTTGTGCGAGTCCAGTGTAGGGACTCAGTGATGGTAGCTGAAAGAGCTATTTGTCAGATTAAGTATATTCTTTCTGTCATTTTTTTTCTCTGAGTAGAACCAATTTTTTAATTAATTATTTTTACTAAAACTGGTAATCAAGGTATTGTGTACAGTTACGCTATTTCTGCTCCAGCTGAAACAAGAATGTTTGTTTGTGCATGTTAATGATGCCACTAAGCAGAGAGGTGACAGCAAGGTTGAAGGGAAAAAGTTTTCTTCCTAAATATTGCATAAATAACTGACTTTGTACGATTTTTGGTTAGTGGGATGAAACATCCAATGTTCAATGCTTCAGAAGAATGCCCTTTTTCTAAACTAAAGAAAGTGTGAATTACACTCCGTTGTTGTACAGCTTACACAGCTGTGGAAAGATTGGAACCTGATGCATCACAAAGAGAAATGATGTAAACTGGAAATATGACATTTCAAGGGGAAAAAATACTTAAAATGGAAAACAGAAAAAATCCCAAAGCTACTTAATTGTCTGCACAAAGTTGGATTTCCAAGAAGAAACAAAGCAACAGAAAGCCCAACAGATGTTTTTGTGGACACTTTTTAAACTTACTGTCAGCACTTCCATTGGGAAACACCCAAATTCAATGAGTAAAGGAGTTTGGAATTAAAGTGAGTATATTCATAAATTTCAGTATATTTTAATAATTTCATGAAAGTAGTCAAATCATAAAGTTGCAGCTCAGATCATTGTTTGGAAAAGTCTTTATAAATTAGTAAACCTGCGAAGGCCAACATTTATGGTTATAAATTGTAATTATATAGTGATAGGTGTAAATTACTGGAAAAATTTATCAGAGCTGAACAGCTGCCAGTGGTTGAAACCATCCCAGTAAAAATGCCAGTGTGAGGAGTTTTTTGTAGGCTGGGCTTATCTGTGGTTCAGCCTTAGCCCAAGGAAGTCTTTTTCTGCAAATAGCTCGGTTTCAGGCATACTTATTATGCAAACTGTAAATATGTTGTTTTCAACCTTGTGTAAGCTTTTCTTCATGTGTCATAAACCACTGCATCTCTTTCATTAAACCTGGTGTTTGTTACAAGAGTTGTTGTAGGCCCTGGCTAGGTTTCTCTTCCACAATTTTCCATCAAGCCCATTGAAAACCTGAAAAAGATTCAAAAAGTCTTTAGCAGTTAATAAAACAAAGAGTGTTTTTCTAGATACATTTTCAACAATATTCAAATCAATAAATTTAATAATAAACTCCTAAAATAATTTTTAAACAGCAATTTTAAGATAATAAGAAAAAATATTTTATTCACTATATACTTGGAAATTCACATTAATTTTGTTCAAAGATAAGTTTTGTGAAAGTATTTCTGTAAATTAACCTGTGCTGGAGCATGTGCTGGTGTGTGTGCGTGTCCAAAATAGTAGAAGACAGTTGTGGATTTTTTGTTCATAATGTAGCTGGTGCATAATTTTTCCATCAAGTGTCAGCATCTCACAGCATGAGAAAACAATGTATTCAAAAAGGACGTGACAGAGGGAAGAATATTAAAGAGTTCTACTGTGGAAAGCCTACTAGGAGAAAATGTGATTTTCATGACAGTAGCAGCCCATCAATCCCTCTTAAATCAGGTACTTATTTAATACCACAGGGCCTTTCGATTGGATACCTCTTTACATAACAACATTTGGTTTCACAGGTAACATACACTTCACCCCCATTACCAAAATCTCATGCAATAAAATTCTCTGAGACTTGAACTTCCCCAAAATGAAGGTGGACCAAAAGTATGAAGTGAAAAGGTCGGATGACAGTTATTTTCTTTTTGAGTGTGTATAACCCACTAAAACTGGCACAAATCTTTACAGGGGAAGGTAGAAAGGACATTGTCAGATTATCTGTGCCCTCAATTTTCCCTATAAGCATCTGCAGAGCTCTCTCTTTATCCTCCCTCCACTTGGTTTAATAACTTCAATTGTAATAATATGTAAAAAAAACCACAACAAGCAAGATGTCCCCACCCACTGCCCAAATGAAAACAGCCACCTGCAGCATGACTGTAGTTAAGCTTTCAGTGGACTGAGACAAGTGCCAGGCAAGCTGACCGATAGTATTTGCCCTGTTACACTGCTTCCCATCTGCCTGTGTCCATCTGCTGCCTTCTCTATTATTCAAGGTCCTTATAATAGTCACCATCTTTTGCTTCCATGTTGGAAGCAGCGTTTAGCACGAAAAGGCCTCGGGTTCACCATGACATTAATAAACGTAATTGCAGCTAAAGCACTTTTATTATAGTGTGGACTTTTTTTTTTCCCATTCTGCTACATCAGTTTCTCATGCTGTGTAGTTGCAGTTCGTGACAATCTTTGCAGAGTTCTGTACTACCTATTTTTTAATGAAAATGGCTACCTCCTGCTGGTTTGGCACAAACTAAGGACCCAAATACAATCAATTTGCAGACAGATGGGGTAAAATATGTGTCTTTACAATGACCAAATATGTTTAGTTCATGACTATTAATTAGCTCCTGGTTTTCCCATCAAATGGGAACGAAATTACTTAAATCGCTGTTCTCAAATTTTATGCTGTCTTCAAAAAATGTCAATACATGTAAGAAGTAATACATTTCTAAAATTAGGATTGCTTTGTTGAAACTAAACTGCAAAAATTAAAGGATTCCTTTCAGCATCAGGCCTCTTGCTGATCCTGAATGCCGAACGAGCTGAGCACAATCTCTCCAGCCTCACCAAATCTTGTGTTTTGCTCTGCTTGTCCTGAGTGCTGGGAGTGGCACTGAAAATCATCCCATTTTTTCAGTGGAAAGCATCTTTGAGTGGGGAGAAAAAAGTGCTTTCAATGGGTGTTCCACTTGCAAAGAACAGCTTGCTGAATGTCATCTTGCACTTACAATCACTGAAGCTGCCTATTCAAAGCAGTATGTGTCTGCTATCCTTAACTCCAAATCTGGGCCGATGCAATCAGTCTCTTTCCCTTAACTTAATGGACAGATCTACATCGACTTTAATGTCAGCCTAATCAGACTCTAAGCTCTTCAGGGAGAGGAATTGAATTTTCTGTGATATGTGGAATCTAGCTTGCTGTCAGAGATTTAATTCAGGGTGATAGAAGATAACACCACCACCCCGCAGAATTCATTTTATTAAGTAGAGAGAATTTTAATTATAACTTCTGTCATAAGACCACAGTTTAAGTGGAATATTTAGGTTAAAATAAAACATCTCGATCATAAACTGGTCTTTTTGGATGCTCCACAAGTCTGTCACTCAGGACTGCATATAAGTCAAGTCTGTTTCTTCAATAATAGATTGTTACTTATCAATTTCACATTCCCTGTTATTTCCCTTGCAAAGTAATATATTTAGAAGAAAACTATTTTTGTGTTGTCAATTTCTTTGTCTCTGTATCCATGTCTTGAATATTACATCACAAAGTAAATAAATAATTCTGCTTTATCCAGCAATGTTGAGAATTAGTGACACAGTGCACCATTATTTCGTAACTGTATTGGGAAAAAAAAGTCTCACTTTAGGATTAGATCTTGCAAATTCATAATGTGGTATGAAGTACTTTTTTTTTTTCCAAGCACTACTTTCAAAAAACAGTGACATTAGTTGCAAAGTTTTTTACTATATGAAGTGTCAGAAGAGGTGAATTTGCCTTTATACAATGACCTGTTTTATCAGGAACCTTTAACACATGTGGATGTATTGCTCGAGAGAGGTGCTGTGCTATGAGGTCTATAAACGTGTCATTGCCTGTGGGCATGATTAAGGAAATATCTAATATAGATGTGCTGCCACCTGTCTTTTTTCCAAAGAAACTGTCACAGCCATTCCATTTTAAGGCTGGGAGTTAAGTTCCCAGCTGTTGTGACCCAATTTGGTGTCTAGCTTCTGCTTACACTGATAATTAACTTTTCAGTTGTCGTAACAGGCTTCAGATTGAGCTACTGTGAAAAGAGGTAAAAATAGTGGATGTTACACTTCCCTGCGGAAAACAGGCTTTGATTTATCATAGAATTGTAGAATGCCTTGGGTTGGAAAGGACCTTAGAGATGGTCTGTTTATTCTGGCCTTTTTCTTTTTTATTTGACAAAAGATGTGATTTGCTTTTTGCTCTTGAAAAATTAGTCTCATTGAGGAAAAACTCCAGCTATTTTCCTTCATTTTTCCTACCATTAATCAAAGAGAAAAAGGCTGTAACAGTGAAATAAATGCAAATTATTTGGGAAAGGAAAATGTGATAATCATGACAACTTACATAAAGTTAATGCATAACTATCAGCACCTGATGAGCCCATTGGCTATATTGATGCATAAGATCAGTTTTATCTACTATGAAACTGTTTTTCCCACTCCAGATGAATCAAATTGCTGAATTTGATCTCTGTGCAGAATAAGATGAAAAGATAGCAGTAGAATTGTGTGAATACTGCCAATGCTTTCTAAATGCATTCAATTGAGCTAAAAAACCCCAACACATTAATTTTTCCATATTTCTCTATCATGAAAACAAAGGCATTATTTGTTGAAGCTTCCCGTCAAGTGTTTGGGAAAAGTATCCCAAGGAGTCAAGAAGCCTTAAGTGAAACTACTCACTTTTGAGGTAGCATATTTCTTAGATTTCTTTAGAGAACTTTCAGGGTCCTGAAATAGTGAAGAGGGCACTTTAAGCCTTGTCAGAGCCCTGGCACAGAGTTCAATTAAGAAACCCAGCCACTGATCAAACTTCTCTCTTTGTTACTGGAAAGGATCATGCATGTGCAGTGAATTGCTCAGCAGTGACAGGATAAAATCAAAATTTGCGTTCAGCCACTGTCAGGAGCTTAATTCTTCTAGGAATTATGCTTCAGGTAGAGGATTTACATTCCCAGACAAGGAAATATCATCTACAAGACAGAATCTTCTGGAACTCTCTAACTCTTTCAGGACTGAAGCAGCCATAAGGATTTTAATTTTGGAGGATGGAAGGAAGGCACAAGGTCTGGAATGTAGATCTACAAGATTTCTCACCATCTTTACGCATAGAAGACACTCAAGCGCATGCTTGCTGCAACTCCAGTGGGATTCAGTGATGTGTTTTAAGCTGGATATCAGTGGTATTTTGAATCAAGGTCAATAAACGTATATACTCAGTGACTAGTTCTAGTTTCACCAAAAGCTTCAATTTTGAGATGCTACTGACTAGGTAGAAAAATGCCTTTTCAATTATTAAAAAAAAAAAAAAAATTACATTTACAGCTTTTTTGTCCTAAGACCATCAATATGTCAAATTGCATGCTTTGGAGTAGGAGGCTGGAGATCAGTCACCAGAATTCATTGTCAGCCCAGGCAGTACTCAGACAATAACGAGAGACAGACAAGCACCTAAGTATAATTATCTCAGTAATGGGTTCAAGTGTACAGATTGGTATAGAACAGAAGTGCAATAAAGGCTACATCCCACACTGAAACATGGGGAGCAGTCATTAAAGAGGGGAACAAAAGAATTTTACTCACCAAAGGGAAGTTTTCTCTGGTAACTAGTCACATATAGGCTGCAATGCCTTGGCCGAAGGGCTGCTGCAAGCAGTGTATACATATTGAATGAGGGGAAACAATCCTGGTTTTCATTAAGAAGAATAGCCTGATTATCTCCTGTATAAGCATGGATGAACATGAGTTTTGGAGCAAAAGGATAGGTTCATGTGGATATCCTTGAAGGACTGAAGGGAAGGAGAACTAATATTCCAACAAAAGATAAGAAAGGGAAAAGTCTGGATATAAGCATAGCTGAAGATGCACTGTGAAGGTCCTTCCCCATAGTAAGCTAAAAACAGCTTAGTGATGGGCAAGATTATAGGTGGAGGCTACTGACCAGGTGCAATCCGAGGCAGGAGGGAAAGGCCCAAGCCACAAATGAATAACAGACATAGTGATATATGAATAAGGGTGAAAGGCTTTTCTTACATAACCTTGCCTAAGGTACACTAGGCAAGGTTTCTTTCACTTCTGCATGTTTATCTTTTTTTTTTTAGTATTGATTTGTAGCTGTGCTGCTTTGGGATGCTGTGAATAAATGCTTGCATTTGCATTCTACTGTATCTGAGGTTGAATGGGATTTAATTTAACTGGAACTGCATGACATTGGTAACCTAAAAAAATCCATATACTGGGTTACCTCAACAAATCCCTGCCTCCTTAGTACGTATTCCTATACTCAGAGGGTGACAGAACAGGCTATATTTCAGTAACACCAGTCAGATGAAGAGTTTGCACCACAGACATCAGGAGAAAGTCATGGTTAAATGTGAGGCTTGCAGGGAAAATGTCGGTATCATTATTGGTTTCCACTGCATTAAAAGCTGAAAGAATCTTTTAGGAAGTAGAACAAAGCCACATGCTCTACAAGCTGCTCAGCAACTTTGGAGTGAAAATTATATAGGAGATGAGGCATAAATATTTCATGAACCAGTAAAACTACAATGTGATCTTCCAATGCAGCTGGCTCTTTCCAAGAGCTTTGCAATGCATTGCCGTTACAGCCCCCCAGGGGTTTTCTCCTTTTTGAACAGCGGAATGACGTGTATTTCAAAAGGAGGAGATTATGCAAAAGGAAGAGAGAAGATGTTTCATTCAAAACCAAAATGGGAAAATCAATGTGTTTAGCTGACATTTAGACTTCGTATTTATCTGTAATATTAGAGTCCATAATCTGGAAGTGCTCTTCCATCCTCTTACTCTGCCTTTATTTCTGTACCTCCCTGAAAGTGTAGGCTTTAGTGTATATCTCTGATGCTCAGAAACGCAAAGAAAAGGCTTTTTGTTTAACACTTGTGTTCTGCAATAATTTATAAAAACAAACTAATGTATTTGTTATTACATTTTTAATTATTATTACAATATTTCTTGCAAGATGCTGCCAAGTTTGTATTTGCCCATCATAACAGCAGAGTTGCACTAAGGGCCATCGTGCAGAAGACAAACTAGCCAAATAAGGGAACAAATGGATGCAAAGACAGATGAAATTGCTTGCTTAAATACGCAGTTTACTTGTGACAGTGGCTGCACAAAATGTGGGTCTTCCTGAAAAAAAACTATCAGATCTAACAGTCTATCAAGTTTTGAAAAGGTTTGGTCACATATCTGAAGTCTACAGATAATCTCACCCAAATTTCACAAATGAAAGTCCTACACAAAAATTATCTGGGGAAAAATCTAAAACCATGAAACAACCCACATTCATCTGTGATATTTGTTGTATTAAACTGCTTCTTCGTTCCTCACTAGTTCCCTTCAGCCTGGTGGTATCTGTCCCCAGATCTTGAAATCTCTAATATTCTGTACAGAAATGAGCTGACAGACAAAATCATCTGTGAATCAGATGACCCTCTATAAGGAGATTGTCCCTGAGGGGCATGGTCTGTGCTGAAGAGAAAGCATCATGTGTTACATAATCCGTAAGTGTTAGCTGATGCCTCGAGTCATGAGTAAGGCACTGTGGCAGACTCTGGATAAAATGTACTAAGAAACTTGAACAACTCTGTGTGGGTAGGGAACATAAGACACTCTTGATAAATATAGAAAAAATAACCAAGACAATTCCTAGATCTATCTTGTTTCTTTTGAAGGTACATCATCTGAAACACCAGATTCTAAGGCAGAAATCCCTACGCAGTGTTCTAGCATATGAACAAAGAAGATCATTAAATTCAACAAGGTTTCAAAAAATTGTTTCCCCACTTAATTTTGAGTGCTGTGCAGTAGGAGTGGAGCCAAGATGCATTTCACCAAAAAGCAGTCAAAACCTAGCATTTTTGTCTTGGTATGTGGCTTGCACATCTATAAAGATGGAGGAGTAAAGGGCTTGGGCCTGCCACCACCAGCAGAATAGCTCACTCCATTCTTTATACTTTATGAACTGGAAAATACAATATAAGGCACTCCTGCCTACTTATTATGTGAAAAACTCTAGTCTGCTAGTGGAGAGCATTAATTGGGAAATGTGGTGAAAGTTCTACCTTAAAATTCCAATGTTACTGCTAGAAAAGTGGGAGGGAAAGTAAACAAATAAATTAAAGACAAGAGCTGTTACAGGTTTTCATGTAAAAAAAAAATTACCTCACAAAAGATGTACACTACTGTCTGGCACACAATATCTGTTTTAGTCTTCAAAGCAGATAAACAAGAAAAGATAAAGAAAAGAAAAGTGTTTGGTTTTTGGGTTTTTTTTTTCTGCTAGGTGGAAATATATGCATAATCTCTCTATATATTTTTTTTTTTCTATAGTTAACCTACTAATATTACTGCATCTGGTGACATCCAACCGTGTCAGGTTACAAAACTTCTAGCCAAACAAATCGAGCCAAACCAATCTAGTCAAACAAATCTCCTGACAAGATCTGGGAACAAATTGGGACTCTGATGCTTTCACTTTAGGAAGCTTTTCCGCTATGCTGGTTTGAAGCCTGTGATGACCATGCTGAGAGTCACAATCTGCTTTGGTAACGTTGGAATTCCTCTTAGATGCGTGGTAACAAGTTCAGCTTTCGCCACACTTGGGAGACTAGCTAACACTGAAATGTTGGAATTGCAAAGGGTTACATCATTAACCAACATAAAATCAGTGTAAGATATGCATATAATGAGCACAGAAGAGGCAGAGTGAAGAATGGTTGCCTTGTGTGAATTATTTGCACTCCAGTGCTGTTGCCTGTAACACGGTGGGGAGGAGGAAATGTTACAAGTCGGCCAAATCTCTTCTTTCTGTGGAAATTCACCTATGTTTTAACATATTCCTATCACTCTAATGTTGGGTTCTGCTAGAAACAGGTTCTTCTGCAATGTTAAAAGAGAGAATACTATTGCACCACGGATCCCACATTTCTGTGCTCTGCACCTGGCAGACGGCACTGTGCTCTCCCATCTCGTCACTGGGGTTACCTGTAGTTGAATGTCTCCAGCAGTGAAAGTAATTTCTTGGTCTTATGTACACCCATAGTATTTTCCTCCTGGAGCAGAACAAGCTGGAACAATATATTTGTTTTCAACACCAATGTCATGGGCCAATGCCATGATGCACCGAAGCTTGGCTGTTCCTGTCTCGCCCCAGAAAAACAGAATGAGAAGTCAAGCTGCTCTTGCTGAGCAGAGGGATGTGTATGTATTTTCCTCTATTTCCTCTTGCCCCAGCTTAGACACAGAAAATGTGTCGGTGTGAAACCCAGTGTGTCCCATCTAAAATGTATCCACAACAACTTAGACTTCTAGTTTATTTGTGTCCTTTTTCTACACCAAAGACATTACTTGCTTGTGATACCCTGAAATGTTGAATGGGAAGGGTGAAGAGAAAATACTGACTGTAATGGACAGTAGGTGAAGAAAAGACCATGTAAATAATGACACCAGAGCACAAAACACTCTGCCCCTCCTGCCTCAAACAAGAAAAGTAAAATCCCTTCCAAATGCAAGGAATTAAATTATGTTAAAGGGAACACCATCCAGGCCTCTCAGCTATCCTTTCCTTGGATACAAGAGTGATACCCACCAGAGGACATTTAATTCTTCCTCTAGTGTTTATTCGTTAACCAAGCATACTCATTAATTATATGTGTCCCAGAATTCTTGCTGGGATTTGCAGTCACTCAGAGATGAACAATATGAGAACAGAATAGGAATAACTGTGTCGTAGGCAACTCTTGCCAAAGTACATTTAAAATTAATGGGTCTAAGAAATTATTTCTTTTCTAACGAGACTCATTAAGCATGAGATTGAATTTTAGAAACATCTGAAAGGCATAGCAGACTGTCAATGGTTTCAAAGCACGAGCAGCAATTTGAGCAGTTATTCTCTAAGGTGAAAAAAAATGTATGGGGAAAAAGTTAAAAAATGTTCAGCTGAGTATTTTGCAAACAAGTTACATCTACAGGTGAAAATGATAAAATTGTTAGTCACTAAATTGTGACTAACAATTAAAATACATTTAAATTTTAAAATACTTTTAAATTGTGGCACTTTGTAATATGAAATGGTGGTGTTTGGTCAAAGGTTGGACTTGATCCTGGAGGTCTTCTCCAACCTTAATTCTATGATTCTAAAGTGTACCTAGGGAAAATAAACCAAGTGAATGTATGGAAAAATATAATGCCTTCACCTGGAAGAACTTCCGATCTAAAGATATCATAGAAAGGCAAGAAATGCCTAGAAAAGGATGATAAAAGCAAACAAAAAAAAAACCAAGTGAAAGGCAACTGTATTTATCGTGTTCTATGGGCTCCAATCATTCATTATCAAGCCAAGAAGGTAAACCCTATGCATTAAAATAGTATTTAACAATCATAGAAAAATAGAAATAGAAAGCTTGGGGAAGAGTCAGCTAAGTCAGTGGCAATCAACACAAGTTGAATGAAAGAATATCTGAATACAATGAAGTCTCTAGCTAGCTTCTAATACCCTTGCTTGTTCCTTTAGCTTACAGCTTTAATTTGACACCTCCAAAGTGATATAATATACAATAAATACCACTAAATAAGTTTAGGGTTTGAGAATATGCTGAATCAACTACCATCACTGCTATTTTATTCTATTTTCTATTACCTGCCTCCGAATATTTTAGTGGGAGTTGCAAAACATTTTTGAAATACAATACAAATCTTTACAAATAGAAGGGATAGCTCGTTTTGATGGAGGTCTTGTTGAGACACTGATAGATACCTGACAGAGTAGTTAAGGTGCACCAGGCTCTAAATATAGTAGTTTTTAAAAGCCACATAACTTTTTGTTTCCTTGCTGCCTGTGTAAACAACCCTTGGCTGAGAACAAAATGCAAACTCAATCCAAAATACATCCAATATTTATCATCTCTAAGGAAGTTTCACAGTTTAGAAAGCAGCATCTTTGTTCACAGAAGATTTAAAAGTTTTGAAAATAAGCAATAAAAAAAGAGCCTTTGTCTAGCGACAAAGAGTTATAAAATTTCCTTTTCTATTTACTTACCAAGAGATAGAGGACCACAAAACTTGATAATGAGTCTTTCCCGAACCAAGCTAGTAACTATGAATTGAATACATCTATTTTTCACAATTTTGTCTACAGTACTACAAGAATACGAAGGATGATTCTGTCTGGGTTTCACTTTCAATTTTGCACTGAGTTAACTAAAGCTATGTCGATACACAGTGATTAAGAGATACAAGTTGTGTTTCTCAGAAGGAATATAAACTATTAGCGTTGGTAAATAAAAATGGGAAATCCTAATTAAATATGTGAGTATGAACAATCTCCTAATGGAACAAATTCTGGCTAAATCTAGAAGAAGCGTCATGAGCTATTGAAGCTAGAACACAGCCTGAAACCAGATCCAGAGGTCTTGGCTGTCATTTTCTAGTGCATTAATTAGTACGTTAATCTTTCCTTCTGAACTCTTAATGAGGCCCAGCTTCCTCTGCCCACACAAAGGCAGAATCTTTAATACGACTTAATTGTTAACAGAAGTGTGAGTCAGTACATTCATTATCCTTAATGTCAGTCCTTTTCCCAGAGCAGGAAACTAAGAGAGCCATACCAAAAAGGAGGAACTTCTGGAGAGAAGAGCCTGGAGACGTGCTGACCTTTTCCCCAACAGCTGATTTAGGAATGAGTTATGAAGACAATACCATTTTGCTGCAATAATCTTTAGCAACTGTTTTGTGTCAGACTTACACCTTAGGGAGACAGTAGGTTTTGTCCTAGCCATCTGTGCTCCGTTAGCAGCTGTAACTCCAAAAGATTCAGGCAATTCCTGTGAAAGGTTGAGAAAGCAAAATCTGAGCAGAAAGAAAGAGAAATAGAAGTGGAAATTCACAAGTCCCTGTGGTCTGTCAAGGAAGTAAATTTATTTCATCAATCCTAACCCTTTCAAGATTAAAAGTGATGGGCAATATTCTTCTGCTATAGCAGAATTGCAATTTTAAATGTCTGGGATGGCAAATTGCATAAAAAGGATTAGTTTACATTGCTATTAAGCACTGCTGTTTCTTTAAGTCTCTGAGGTCTCCTACCACTCTCTGCACTGCCCTAAATAACCATCTCTGTGCCACCTAGTGCCTTTCCTGAACGTGATCATCCATCTGATACTCACTGAACAGTTCCTCCACCAATTTAAGCAGTTCTGTGATATTTGGTGGCACATGATGACAAATGAAACATCAGTTCTGCAGAGCATTTAAATGCTATTGCGCTCTTACTCTTTTGAAAGGTCCACCTGAACATAATGCTGGTGTAGGTAGTGTCCTTCTTGGATAAAAGAAAGGAAACTGGCAGCCTATACAGGTATTATTAAACTCTCTTTCTCCTAAATTCTTCATCTTGCACTGATATTCATGCATTTAATTAGATTACACCTGCAGGATAGTTTAAATACATGTTAGGTAGTTTAAATACACGTTAGGCCTTTTGCAGATATGTCAATCATTTGTCCAAAGCTAGGCAATTATTTATTAGCCCTAAACAATTTCAAGTAATTGAATATTTATGGAACTCTACACTTTGTCCTTTATCTTTGCATCAAATGAGTCTATATAATTTATAGCAACTAAGACACCATAAAAATAAGAGGAATTTTGCCTACAATCATATGACTTACGTTCATGATATTGCCAGGTTGGCTTTTTAGTTTTGATCCATGTGAGGCTTAGAAATGTTATTGCTGTCACATCTGAATGGTAAAGTATAGTATTAAAATTTACAGTGAGAAATGGCTTGAAACCAAGGATGAATTAGGGAGAAATTACTGAATTTTTAGGATCTAAACGATTTTACAAAATTGTTTTACATAGATTTGTTTGATTTACATAGAGAGTTCAGCTAACAATTCAATCCTGAGAGCAATACTCACAGCCATTTCTGAATTCGAAGAGAAAAAAAATCGGAATCGTGTCACTACATATAGTAGTTTATTTAATATATATATTTTCATGTCTAAAGGTAGTAACCTTTAGCTTAACAGTTCATACCTCATTTGATTTATAGTTACTTCCATTTTATTGCAGACATGCAATTATCTGGCCAGGAATTAATGCACTATTTTAGCACAAAATTTGAAAGATAAAAAAAAGGCAATTTTAGTCTGGAAAACATCCCACTAAATGCTGGTATGGTATAATTTTTGAATAGTCTTTTTATTTTCATTATTGTATTTTTGTTACTTGCGAAGTTTTGACACTTTTGAGCACATTTTATATAGTGAAAAACAGAGTTCTAATGTTGAAAATCTCTTGCTAAAGGCTCATTATATTTTTATTACAGTATCTAAATATAAAAGGGATTTGGAAATAGTTGTTCTCATCCATATTTTCAGCAGTTGCTGTGCTGAAATGCAGGTGACAGCACAGGATGGAGAAGCAGAGTCTGAAGAAATTATGACAGGAACAAGGAAAAGATTTTAGAAGTGGAAATAATTGTATAAAACGGCAAAGTTATGAAATTTTGCTTTAGCATTTATGAGCCTTTCTCCACCTTTTCTGTCGTTATTTTGTGACTGCTGCTTAAGGAAGTATGAACTCTCTTGATTGTTGTTTACCGCATTACAAAAACTTTGATATTCCTTGAATACATAACACTTACAAAACCGACCAACCACTAACAGGAAACATATAAAGTCAAGATTTCTGAAGTTAAGAAATGCAAACATAAGGGCCATCACTGTCTCACCATATAACTGAATGTCAAATGGCCCCCCTGCCTCATTCAGCACACAGCTGATAGACAGCAATTCAGTATTTTGGCTGTGTTTTTCCCCACAATGTGCAGGTAGTGCATTATTATGCCTTATTTATCACATTTACACTAAACTACAGAGATACCATTCTAAAGACAGAATGGTTTATTTTCTCATGATCTTTTATGCTGCTTGTAAACACAGCGCTAGGATGTTTCACAGCTCACTTGATACATGAGCAGAGGAATACAGCCAGAAACTAAAGACAGATGTTCCTATTCTTCTAAATACCTAGCCTGAATTGTCTATGGCTTGTTTTCAAAGTATCTAATAAACCCTGGAATGTCACTTTTTGAATGCAAAAAAGCCAAGGTCTCTTTGGCTTAGCTTGTAGTTGCAGAACAGATGCACAAGCGAATTCAACTTAGCCTATAGCATTTAATGGTCTCACTTAGTGAAACTACACTTCAGTGAACAAATACAGTGTGATTACATAAACTGTCATACTATGTAGCTAACTAACATACTGCGTGCCCACAAGAAAAGCAGTCAAGACTGGCACAATCTTCTACCAAAATTGCAAGAACGACAGTGACAGCTGCAAGAGCCTTTCATGGCCACAGGTATTAGCTTCCTGCAAAAATTCCGAGGTTGCTGCTGCTTTTTCTGTCACTCAGCCCCACAGAGTAAAGTGCAGTGCCTGCACTGTGTTGTACTTCAGGGCAGATATGATGGGATATTACCCTTATAGAGCTTTTTTGTTTTCTGGGTTTATTTGTTAACGTTAGTAAGAAAGCTGCACATTTTCCTTATTTCAGTCTCTGCACAACCAATCTCACTCAAGCCTTCTGAAAAAAAGGGTTACAAAAACAGATAATGGAAATTTGTAGCCTGAATGCCCTGCTTTCCTAAAAATTAGAAAGAATTACAATAAACATTGTAGACAGGCCTAAAAGGACAAGTTGCAGGCCTTTTCCATTTGCATTTTGGAAACTTCCTTTGCCATTTGATTATTAGTTTGCATGTGTGCTACCATAGCACAGAGGAGGATGGACTTAGAATTGTCCTTCTCATTTTTGTCACATAAACTTACTAAGTTTCAAGATACAAAAATAAAATTTGTTTTCATACTTGGTTTTCCTTTTAAGATTTAAGCAGCACTCTTGTATAGCACTTAAATTTAAGGAAACAGTTCTTCTGCAAGATAGCCCATTAGATATTTGATTCCACCCTCCTAGCAATTTTTTCTTGGTAATTGGCATTTATATGGGTCTTAGATTGTGTCAAAAGGAGCTGTCAACAAGGTGCAATCACTCTACAACACAAAATTTGCAACATTTTTTGGACTTTAAATATAACACAATACAAAATTGAAAAAATACAATGCACTTCATTAGGCAAAAGATGTAGCAGAGATCTTTTTGTTCACCAGATAAATTTTTACTTGTGTCAAAATTCAGAGAAGTCTAACACATGCAGTTCAAATGATGCTGCCTCAAAGTAGTACATTCACATTTTGTAACAAGTACTGCACTATTTCATGTTTATCATCTGCAGCTGGCAGCCTCTAAGTTTAGGACAAAGCCTTGTCTACACTTGAAGAATGGGTGTGAATATACAAAGCAGGATTTGTAGATTGAACCTAATCAAACAGCCAGGCCTGGTATATTCTAATATTTTGTCTCAACCAACATCTTCTTTAACTAATCTTTTTATGCGACTAGCACAACATATAAATATAATTTACATCAGGGACTGAAGCATCTTGAGACTTCTTCACTGGTGTATTGTATCTGCTTCTCATGTTTTCAAGTTTTAGCCATTTTATCTGACTAGAAAAGCATATACTTTCTGATAAATAGGTCAAAAAAGCTAGTAAAACAAAAGAAGAAAAAAGTTTGACTTCCCTTATGTATTACTCAACTTCCAATTGAGTGTAGAAAGAGTTCTTTCCATTTCAAAACAGAAACCTCTGAAATTCTCTTTGTTGAGGAAAATGCCTCTTTCCCTGTAACTTTGCAGATCTATGGCCTGGTCAGCATCCATTTTGTTCCTAAAGGATTGTTTAGAGGATTTAATGATAACCCTTTTAGGGAGACAGAAATCACATTTCTTTACATTACAGTGGATGGTTTCAGCTGTGCTACCAAACTTCAGAACATTTGCATTGCTTAGAGGGAGCTTGAACTACTTACTGTGAAACTGGCTTTTAAAACTCAGCAGTTTTACCCTACTTCAGTTTTCCTTTGATCTGCTGAATGCCCAACCTGCATTGTTTTTAAAGGTTTGTTGATGAACTTTCAAATTCCAGTCCAATTCATTTCTTGCCTCGCCTTTACAGAGCTTCTCATGTAACTGCATCTGTCTCATTATGAATGAAAGGCTAATTTTCAAGACTAAGACTGGAAAGAACTATTATAACAGTCTTTTTTTACCTACCGCATTTGATTCAGCCCCGAGCATTAGTTCCAGCACTTAAAACAAGTTAAAAACCCTCTGTACATCTTTCTAGAAGCTTGACTTCAAGGGATAAAGTTTTAATACAATGACAGTATTTCTCCATAGTTTCAATTAAACCAATCTTTAATTAACAATTATTATAATGGTTTACCCAACTAAATTAATCAAGCTAGAAATGAAGTCTGTTCTAATCCAAATTTCCATAAGCGATCTAAGTTGCAAAAAGTTCAGCTTGACAGCCATTATTAAATCACTCAAAAGATGATGCCAGTGTATTGAGAAGTGGGAATCTGGATGAGTAGTGTAAGACTGAAACAATAACCGGAGATGTTGGCAAAACAGAAAGACTTGGATTTGTGCATGTAACACATTTTATTTAAAAGAAGTGAATTAACCTATTCTGAGAAGTAACAGATCCATATACAAACTTGTCTTCATTCTTCCACTGGTATCACAAGCCTGAGGTACACACTTTCACCAGACTGAAACCACCTGTTTGTTGGCAGTCTTGTACATCACATGTAGTGCTTTAAAACTTCTTGCTCTGGAACTAGATAGGGACATTTCAAAGTGCAGACTGGCCACGAAGCAGTGCAATCTCCTTCAACCTCTCTGTTAGCCAGCAACAGCTTTATGAGGCAGTTACTTCTCATCTCCCTGCATCATGTCTGAAACTAAATGTCACTTCTGATTAAAGTTAGGCGAGAAAGAGAGATTGTCCAAAAACAAGAACAACAACACAAGTCACGTTAGGTAACTGCATAACAGAAAGGATGAGAATTTTAGGTTATCTATGATGAACATATATGCAGACTTAATCTCACCAGTGGGTAGTACTTATCCAAGTTGTACTTTCTCATTATAGAATTACCAGCTCTTGCAACTGGCTGAAGTCGTTAACAGCCATGCCAAACCACGTGTGAACATGCAAACCTACACTGGTTAGAGGCTGCAGATCCCACAGCATCTACAGCTGTTTTCTAGTTGCTGGAATATCACAAGTCCAAATATTCTAACAAGAAAAAATTTTGCCAGTCTAACACCTAAACCCATGAAATTGATATTAAAATGGTTGCAATAGTGGATGACTTTTCCCTGCATTCTGACTTCTGAATCAGCTGCAAAGGAAACAATAGCTCTGCAGAGATTGCCGTCAAGTGACGTGAACCATTGCTGACTTCAAGGACAAAAACCCACTGGTATCTGAAAGGTCACAGTAGAGGACTGACACTTTGAAACTTTAACAAGAATTGTAAATTATTTCTATTCCCTCTTGAGCACAGCACACCCACAAACCCTACCTTACTGCTCTTGTAACTGGACTATTTTTCCAGCAAAGGAATTCTGTTTGGTGAGAAGAAACATTTTTAGCCATAGTAAATGTTGCATTTTGAAGCATCAGTTTATAGCTGTCAGGAAAATAATAAGATTAGAGGGAACTGAAGATCTGCAGATGTTTCTGGTAATGTTATGCAGATCCAATGACTGTACCGTGTAATATTTACTTTAAAAAAAACATACCACAGCCTCCAAGATATGCTTATCCTCAAAAGTACAGTACATCACTCGAAAGGCATGTAGTACGAGAATTAAGATCCAGAAATGAACATGAGATTTATCAGTACTGCTGCTTGCTTAAGAAAAGTTTAAATCTGAACCCCTTGACTACCAAGATTTCATTTTCTGTGGTAGTGGTGCTAGTGCTTTTTACCAGATCTTATAGAATTCTGTGTAGATTCATGCATATGTGTGCAAATAGTGGGGGGCTGAGAGAAGACCATTATAGGAAAAAAAAAAGAGTTTGGGTCACTCATTACCAAGATAGTATTAACCAGATTAAAATATGTTGTTGCTATGCTTTGAAACACAAGAGAAAAAAACAAAAAGGGCTGTTTCCTTTTAAAAGACCACCTTGTGATTTCGTCCCATATGCCACTTTTCCTCCTAAGTCTTAGTTCCCACAGGCCTGTCTGCTGCAAGCTGGGGAATAGTCGGAAAAATCTTCAGTGCAAGCTCCTATGCAAGGGCTCAAATGCATGAGAACTGTATGACACATATAAGCATTAGAAAAAAATGTATACATACATATATATATATTTATACATGCAAACACACATATGAAAGCAAATATTACCAGTTATCTCCAGAATCACACATTGCCTCCACTGTGCTATGTTGCCATTGCATGTCAATATTTATTAACACAGAATGGCAAAGAAAGACTTTAGTGAGATTTCTGAAGCTCGGCTTGGAACAGAGCCCACTTCCTCCAGTGTAGGAGTTTCTTCCAACGCACAAGAAAATAAAGGAATGTACAGAGGAACGGAACCTTGGAACAAGAAATGCAGCTCCACTGGAGCCCATGAAGTTGTCAGATGCACAGTCAACCATGAAATGTGGTATTAGTGAAGAATTCAGATGGAGTTTGATGGAGTTGAAGGCTGGAGCTGGTATAATGTTTCCTGTGCTGGGTTCTTCATCCTGCAAAAATAATTTCTTCTACTGGACCCTAGACTTGGAATTTAGTGCAATGTTGTCAGAAAATGAAAGTGCATTGCCGGTCGGGGATTTTTCAATTAGTTTGTCCTTCTGCAGGGTATTTTGGCTTTCATTGTGCACCCTGTGAGTAATTGGGCACGTGAGAGATGGAAGCAAGTTGGATTAGGAGAAGGAATAACCACTGAGTGAGGGGAAGACTGCTGTCCTTTGAGTAGCTGATCCTACCAGCCAAAGCAAGCCAGATTTGGCTTTTGGCTGAGGTATAAAATCATGTTCCAATCCACCTTTCCCCAGTAAAGAGCATAGTTCTTTCTCTAGCAGGTTATAGAAGGAGCTTAAGGAATTGCAACACAGCATTACACAGAACATGTGAGTGAAGGACTTGTACAGAAACTGCTGCATGCAGCTGGCGCAGAATGACTGATTCCTGCTCTCTGGCCGGCAGCAGTAGGAAATTAGAGAGGGATCTGGTAAGACCCACGTGGCTCTGGGGACCTGCTCTCTAGCAGAGTTTTCTGACTGCGTAAATTTAGATGCTTGAAAAAAGCACAACTCTACACCATTTGCTTCTGGTGTCCCTGCAATGGTGAAACATGAATGAACCGTGTGCACCAAACAAAGCTGGTGCTTCAGGCTTTTTAACATGTGAGCCTGCTTGCTTAGGCTACTGTGAACTAATTCAGGATTCTAGCACCAGGCTTCTAGGGAGTACCCAAAAGACAGATTTCATTTTCAAAAATGATGGTACTTGGGATTTACAGTAGTTATCTTACCTCTTTTTATCAGACATACAACCTGCTCCAGGGACTGTATATGTATGGTATACAAACTGTACTGTCTCCATTTTCCCTGAGAAGTCACCCCCTTGGCTTGATAGGACAATATTTCTGCACCATTACTCTACCTGGGAGCACAGATCCTGGCCATCTCCTGATGAGTATTGTGTCATTGCAAGCACTTCTTCCCCACCAGTTTGAGAGGCTGAGGTGAGTCAGGTAACAAAATACCCCTTGAAGGCGGTGGCTTTACTGTTTTTTTCTCTAAGTAATTGAATAATACAAAAAAAATGTTCCTTCTATTTCCCAACCTTACCAGTGTGGCTACGTTACCACTTGCATCTCTAACAGCAAAGTCTGGTCAGGAAACTTGTAAAATAATATGTGCAGCAATGGTGTAAGAGCAATTGGCCACTCAGTCAAGACAGAATCTCCCGAATCTTTTTCATTATTAACCTCTGGATACTCTGACCTTGCAGGATGTAGCAATAGAATTAAACTGAGCAGAATGCCAAAATACCTGCTAATTAACTTTATTTATCTTCCTCTAATATCAGTCTACAAACAGGATACAGTTTCAAATAATTAGGCATACAAGACCTTTAAAACTTCCTTTATTGTTTTATTTTCTAACTGCGTTAGCTGAATGATTTTTGAACCCTTTGGATTTGTTTGTACATTGTTAGGGCTGATGCTAGTGAAGAGGTGCTTTGTGGCTTCCTTTCTGTAGGCAAGAGGAATCTAACATAAACATTACATTCTTAGCTCAGTTTAGGAGGTATGCTGAGCTTTAGAGAACAACTGTACAAAATAATTCCACATAGTAGAAATATAAATCAAGAGACTGAGCATATTTCTTTCAACTCGGGGAATGCAGGCTGATGTATGTATGAGTACAGACAAAAACCCCACTTTTCATAGTAAATTAGGAAAGGAGTACAGCAATACTCCCTCTCTGCTACTTACTGAACCATCTGCCTATTTATGGTGCTGCTGATTCTGCCAAGAACTGTTTCCTAATTTTACAGAAATCAAGGAGAATCTTAGTGGTTTTTATAGATCATTACACAGGTTGGACTTCTATCTTTACTGGGGGAATTGTGCAATTCAAGACAGCTGTACTGTGACTACACAGCTGTTCCCTTCCCTGAGAGAGAAACTACTGAAATGCAGTCTGCCTTTGACAGGACTGTTGGGGTGGGTGAGCTGGCAGCGGTAGAAGCCGAGATGCCAGAAGACCCTGGTCCAGGAGACCTCCTGCACTGGTGGGTCGACTCAGAAAGTAAATAGCTCCCCCTGCTCAGGTTACAGGGAAAGACTTCTTCTCCCGTCAGGCAGTACCTGTCTGGTACCTGGTCCCCCACTCCGCCCCTTCCCTCTCCCCATTGGTTGTTGTATCCCTCTGCCTTCCCCCTGCCCCTTGCCCCCAGGTAATTGGTTGCTGATGCTCTGCCAGCGCCCTTTCTGTTACCCCTTTTAAGCATGTAAACGAGGCCTCCTTGCCCTCTTTTGCCTCTGGACCCTTCGGAATAAACCTTTCGGAACCCATGCGGAGAGCCCTCCACGCTCCTTGCTCCTGGTAACACATGAGCTATCCTGGCCTGGCTGCGGGGCTGTGTCTCGGTGCCATCCATCGGCACGGGGGCTGGAAGTCGGCCTGCGAGGTGCCGAGCTGCACCCCCAGGGCATCCCTTGCAGGGGATGCTTTTGGGTTAACGCAGTGATTTCAGCCACCCCACAGCACCCCGCATCACAGGACAGCTTGTCTAAATCGCTCATTAATACCTCTAAGGATAACGACCACTAAAAACACATTTGGTAATATTCCCCAAGTCAGATGTTCCCGGTTCTATCCCCTTTCCGCTGAGTTTCTGATGTCTCTTGTAGTTTCATTGTAGGTGCGATGGTTGATCTGCAGCACTGAAGTGTTGAAACTGGACAATATCCAATAAACCATTATATTTGGTTTCTTCATTATGTCACTGCCAAAAGAATTCTTCCTGCTCTTTCTCTCATGTACCATTAATGATGGCAATGAAAGGATGCGTTCAATTGCTAAGCACACTACAGGAGAGAACTGGATGTAGTAACCAGCCCTTGTCTCTCCTGTTTTGTTTCCCTATTAGGTGTGACTAATACACACAGAGAATGAGAAAAGTTTTTCAGTAAAGCTATGAAACCCACTATCAGCCACCTTAATAGAAGAAAAGACTGATGTTTCACTAGAAGCTAGTTAGAATGAAGCATCCTCAGTGGCAACTTTAACCCATTTTGCCTGGTGAAGGTCTCAGCAGAAAAGCCAGGAGTAGATTTGTGCACAACCACAAATCTGTGTATGTGTAACACAATTGATATTTCAGTGAGCAGCACAGCACAAAGCAAGAACAGCATGTGCTATTCCTAACAGTAATACAATAATACTAAGACAAGAACACTTCAATGTTACACTTTTCCGTGTGATTTCAGCCACAAAAGAGCCATTACCTTGTAAAAGGCCTTGTAATATTCTTCTGCAACATTTTTGCACTGACTGCATTGCCGCAGGCTCATCTCTGAAAGCTTGAGGATAGCCAGAAAATGTCTAGAATAGAGATACTGTGCAGGTAGATAAATGCATGAAAACTTTATGATGCATTAAAGCACCACTAAAAAAAATACATATATATTTATAGATATCTATAGATACATAGATTTATGGAAAGTGCATGTTGGTACATGCTGTAGCTTCTGGCATCTTGCATTTACTGTGGCATGTTGCCTCCTTCTTGTAGCTTGTATTGTGCTATGCATGTTACCATTAAGATAGAATGACAAAAAAGGGTTTTAATAAGATGTATGAGGTTTTGATGGGATGGACCCCACTATTCCCAAGGCAAGAGCCACTCTTGTTGTCTTTGTCTGGCTCAGCACCATCCTTCTTCTCTATATCATTTCCCTGTAACAGTAGTAGCCCATCTGGGCATATTAGCAAAAGAAAATTCTAGGTTGGCACTGAGGCTGATCAATGATTCATGAATATGCTCTAGTTCCTTCCTGGCCTGAGCATGCTTTTATGACTGCCATAAAGCAAAACCCACCAAAATTTAGAGCTAGTGCATGTTTATGCATATCCACACATAAACAAACACTCATGATGGTTTGGCTCAGGGTTAGCATATGAATCAAAAATACTTGTGAGTCCATCAGTTTAGATATAAAATTCACACTTTGATGCATGTTCTTTTTGACTATATAACACTTCTGTAAAACATCCTCTTTAAAGAATAGAAGGGGGGAGGGATTTTTGCTTAGAAAACCCTGGACTCTTAGAAATCTTTCTATTGACTGATAACAATATCATCCTTCACATATTCGTGGGATATTTGATTTCTCAGGCAGCAGAATTAGTGCAGTTGTACTGCACATGGGGTTTATTTGAGAAGCAGTGCAGGGACTGTGGCAGCAGTAGGAGCAATAATGGGAAGTTCATGTTGTACCAATCCTTTTATTCTCAGTTATTGAAGGAGACATACCTAGAGACACTTAGAGACAGGCTTATATCACCCTGTGAATGAGGATAATTTTGCAGCTGGCGGGAAGAAATTGCCCTTTTATTAAGAGCAGGCCAAAAGTCCTCTGATAAAAGAGTTCTTCATAAGAAACCCTGGCATGTGGGTCATGCCAGGGTTGTTAGCTATGGCTGAAGACTACTCAGGAATACTCAGTGGACAAACCTTCAACACAGCCAGAGGAGATTTGCTTTCATTAGATAAAGTCCTGTATGAGAGTAAAATAGATCTATGATGCCAGTGCTGCAAATGAACTGTCTTGTGAACATTCTAGGAAAAATGATTTTTGATTGGAAGAGAAATTAATCACCACCATTTTTCTTTATCTCTGGTACATCCTTGTGACTACTCTGCAAAATAAACCTGCTTGCATTTGTCATGTCAGATGCTGAGTGTTTCTCCCACGTCTTTGCTATTTTCCCTCTCACGTGATACAGGGCTTGATCCACCTTCTGTGACAACCATGGAGCTAGGTAAGACTCATTTGCAACTGGTATAGGCTATTTTAAACAAAGTAAAAACAGTCTTCATCACAGCATAGCTTAAGTGATTTTTGCTAGGCATCAAGTACATGAATAAAGTTATGTGAGCTATCTTCAGGAGTCTTTTAAAAGAGCTTCCCCTCCAAAGAAATTCTTAGTGTTTTATGTTCTAGTACAAGCAGTAGAGTCACATTAAACAGAGAACATGCTGTTCTCTGTGATGATGTATCCTGAAGATGGATGTTGCATTTTGTGCTTAGAGAATGTGTGAATTCACTTGTCTTCTTTCAAACAAAGCTCAGTATGTGGAAAAAGCGTGACATCTTTGCTTGGAAACAGGCTAAATTGCAATAGCAACCTTTACTTTACAACCTTTACAACCTTTACGTGGTGCCAACATGCTAAACAAACAGAAATACAGTGTAGCAAAAGATGCATAAGAAAACAAACTAAAGAGTTTGGCACTATAAATGATCCATTTGCTGTGTGCTTGACAAACAGGAGGGAGAAGAACCCCGCTGTCAGCAGGTTTGCAGGGCCCTGCCACGCTCTGTACCTGCTGTGTTGCACAGGGCGCTTCCCCTGTACCATATGAAATGGTAGGAAATACTGTGATAACAGAAGTACCTCTAAAGTGAAATGCTTCCTTCTTTAATTTTTTAAAATTAACTATCAGGTGAAAGTGTGTTATCCTTTCTGTGAGAAAGATGTTTTTAAAATTGACTTTGTTTCCATTTACAAAAATAATTGACATTGTGAAAAAACCATATGACATATAAAGTCAATGTTTTAACTGATAGCAAATACTCCTTAAAAAGAGAACATTCATGAATAATTATATAGAAAATCCAAATTAAGCCTTACACTATTTTGTTAAAAATATTACCCTGATTTGAAAGCAAGAGAAACTAAAACATGGGAAATTGGTTTTTATCAAAAAAGCAACCCCTCTGATTTCACCTGAAAAAGAAGAAATTTGGTGTAAATAGCTCAGGAAAAATGAAGGTCCCATATTACACGTTGATATGACTTGTTGCTGGCTCTCAAATTTATTATCATAACACTAATTGATGCTTGCTTTAACTGTAAGAGTTTACGTCTAGCATCAAGTATTATTCTTAGAGAAAAATTATTCTTCCTACAGGAAAGACAGTCCAGATTTGTATATGTACACAAAAGACATTAATGGACTGCTAGTTTGTGTGAAAATTATTATTTCTGTTGGAACAATTTTTTTTTAAAATCATTTCAGCATGAAGAATGGTTCCCATTATCCCAGGTTTTTTAACATTTCTTTTAAATGTCCCCCATCATATATTATTGATTTCCTTATAATAGCTCTGAAACTAAAGAAAAAAGATTTTTTTTTACTGCAATTGCCATCAAGGTTTCAGAGGAAATGTTTTTGTTATAGGCACTTTGAATGAGTGTGTAGCCTTCCAATGTACTTCAGAGTTTGATAAACCCTCTGACTGTTTCCAGGATGTTCTCTTAAATTAACAAAGGTATAGAGCCTCGGAGATTTAAAGCTCTGTGGGGACAAAGGAAGTTGCTGCAGGTATTTTGAGTTATAAACAAGACTAAATTTAAAGCTGTAAACCATATGAGATTACTCCAATTTTGAATTAGAACTGTGCTATTCCTTATAAAACCAGTTCCTCTACAAAAGCCAATTTCTTTCCTTGAACCTCTATAGAAAACAGCCTTATCCCTGCACTTCAACTTCCACAGAGCTGCAATTAACCAATTGCATATTAACTGGTTACATACTGTAAAGATTTTTCCGAATTATTCTTTTTAGACAAATATTGCTACTGCTGAAGACAAGAGTCAGCCAATGCTACCAGAGAAACAGCTGCTATGTGCACTCTGTTAAATAGTACATACTAGGACTACTTTTCTTGCTGATTTGATCTGCAGTTGGTGGGGAAATATACGAAGAGAAATAATGAAATCTTTATCAGGGATATGATTTAGGAATTATTTTCAGCTATGTTTTTATGATGACACGTATACAGAGAAAGGAAAAAGGATCCAATATGAGGTAAATCCGCACTAAGCAGCAAAAAGGACAAAATCCTCTCTTGATGCCCATGTATAAATTTTAGTCCAAGGACTTTTAAGCAATATCTTGCTTATATATATATATATATATGTATATATATATATGTATATGTATATGTATATGTATGTGTATGTGTATGTGTATGTGTATGTGTATATGTATATGTATATGTATATGTATATGTATATGTATATGTATATGTATATATATATATATTCATTCTAAGATGTATTTTCCTGCAACATAATTCCCTCATGCACTTGCCACTCTTCTGTATCATTACCATCTAATCTTCATTTATATTTGCTGCTTGGTAGAAAGCAAGCAGTGAAGATCCCGTCTGTCTTTTAAGGTGACAGCAAAATGTTCACTGCTAAAATATAGCAGGAATCCATTTCCAGAAATAAATGCTTTGTCTGTGAGTCGTCTTGACTCACATAATGCATATGTATACTTGAAGAATGTTTGAAGAATCTCACATAGATAAAAATATGAGTCAGGTTTCAAACAGAGATAGACAAAACAGTAGGAGGAAGTACAGCCTTCCATCTCTATGTCTTTTGAAGACACAGGATACTTTATTAGACTATATGTTTAGATATACAAGTCCTCTGTCTGTCTATCTGTCTATATGACCTGCAACTGTCCACATAGGCTGTTCATCTGTAGTTAACATTTGAGCCAGCTCTGACTTCAAGAGAAAATAAAGCAGGCATGTGGCCCTGGGAATTCTGAGATGAAAACCAGAATTGATTCCACAGTAATTAAGCTGTAGAAAACCACATCTGTGACAGCATTCCTTCATCATGTTGTAAAACCAAGATACATCTGAAATTAATAAGTGGGGAACACACTGATATGAAATTAGTTTGGGGACATTATCTGACATGCTGAGTGTTCAGATTATTTGATTCTGACAGCTTACTCTTGTCGGTAAATAAGGATTAAAACCCCCCATGGCGTATATAATTGTGTGCTTCGTCTTTTGTTGCAAAGGGTCAGAGAATGGTTCGGTGTAGACAAAAGCACAGCATTTTTATGAATGTATAAACAAGGGAAATGTATTTGGTTAAAAATAAACTCCTTTGGAATAGGTCTGCCAATTAAACAGTATCAATAAAGGTTTATTTTCCTGAATTTCTAGACAGAAACCTGAAAAAAGCCCCTGAAATTCACTGTCTATCCATTTAATCCGCTTCACTCTCATGTTTTGAAAGTGGTCATCACTACAGTTCCTCTGTAAGCAGCTGCAAGGACCTCTGTCTCCTTCTCCTACTCACTAGAAATGCTTCTGCTGGCCCTGAAGTAGATCTTAGAAAGGCTCACAAGGAAAATCAATAGTAGCTGCTGCTCTGTCTCTAGAAGCTAGGCTATTTCTTCCTCACTTTCTACATACCCCTCTTTTCTCTATCTACGTATGCCTCTTTTGCACATCTAGCCAAGGAGGGCACATTTACGCTGCCAGTTAACAAGGGACCCAATATTCAGGTGTGGGGGGAAATAGTTATGCTAACTTCATAGCTTAGTCTCTCCCTTTCCCTCACCCAAGCCCCAGGGAGACCAAGTGTTGGGCTGTCAAATACCGGAAAAAATCTTTATTCTTCTCCCCTGAGTAACAACAGAACTTCACTGGGAGTTGTTGCATTAGTAGACCAGATACTTTTCAAAATAAATTGAGTCAATACGGAATATCAAACATGTTTTTCAGTCAGACTAGAGGGTGAGATTTGCTCTGTAGGCCTTTTTTGACCAAATTATACTAACGTGTTTTTTACCATCGTGGAGATTTTAGAGAAATTGATAATTAATAAAGAAGAAATGCACTATCACTTTTTTTCAGGTGGCTATGAAGATAATGACCTTATCTCCTATGAATAATTGTACAAAACATCTTCAAAAGTGCTGCACAATTTTTAATCATGCAAGATATGCAAGAACATTCAACTGAGTAAATAAAAAAATGCTATCATGCCTTTTTCATGTCTCTAGCTGATAACTAAAATGTGCAGAATTTCAAAAATATCTGGTGACAGGATATATAAGCTACATCTTTTGAACTTCCTTCTCTAGATACGCAAAGAAATTTAATTAAATAAATCACTGTAGAAAGCATCACACTTTGAAAAGCACAGGCAGAAAGGGACATTTCTGGTATCTATGACCCAGATGAGAAATAACTCATATAATGAGCATTTCTTAAATAACATTAGCTTAATAGGTGGTTACAGGTTTTTCAGATCAACCAAATAATATCCTCTCCACAGGGAGTGAGATTAAAGAGAGGGCTCATAGTGACCGACTTTAAATGCAGAGCTTTTAGAAGCTCCCTCTCCAGCCTTACATTTCTTTTCCTCTTCCCTTTCCTTTTTCCCCTTCCCCCTTCTCCCCTTACTCCATAAGGAAGCTCTTTACAACAGGCTCAGTAAAATTGTTTTAAGTATACCTCCCATGCTCCCCGATGTAGTTCACCAGAGAAGTCAAATTAAGAGATTAAGAAACTTGAGGCAAAAGACTTCCAGCAAATTAAAGTACTCCTAGTTGGAATGTACTGCCAATAGCACCCTGCTTGATAAAACAAGTGGCTCTGTGGAAGCAGCTCTCTGGGAGCAGGTCTGCTGATTGCTGTATTACGACACTGAAGTGGGAGATGCTTACATAGACAACTGATCCAAGACCCCACTATAGTCAGCATAATCACTTACTTGGAGGCCAGCAGAATTTAAAAGGAACCAAGATTCTAAAGTACATAGACATTCCTAGGTGTAGTTCCTCAAAGGTTATGCATTTTTCTTAAGTGCTCTCTTCAAAGATTACAAAAGAAAGTCAAGTACATCTTTAAAAAATAACATTTCCAATTGCCTGGTTCTCAGATCACTCCCTACCATGCAAACATATCAAGAGCTGTCTTGACAGATCTTGACAGACCACTTCTAGCAAGAAGGCAGCCACAAGTGTTTTGATTATAACAGGTTCACAAAACTTCAGGCATCATAGATCTCTTGTATTTTCAACTTCTTTTGAATTTACCATTGGAATTCACATGTATTATTAGGTTTAGGTTCCAGAACCTACAATCCTATGCTGGACTGCTTGCATTTTTTGCGCTGAGCAACCTATGCAGGGAAACCCAGCGAGCCCATTTATGCGAGGAGAAGAAGCTTACTCAAAAAAAAACCCCACAAAAACCCAACAATTTCCATTGTTTCAGCTGAGTTATTATTTAAGTTTAACAAATGGAGACAAAACTTTGAGAAGAATGAGTTTTCTGTTTTAGGAGAACAACAGCTCTTGCTTATGCAGCTTCTTTGAGGAATTATCTCCCTGGTGCCACAATTTTCTGAAGTGCACCTAAACCACTAGGTGTGTTAGCATGATCATTGTATTTGAATTTCAAATAAGAAATTTGTCTTTTCCAGTCTGAGGGGAATGCACTGATTTTAAAACAAATCCTGTCTGAGGAGAGAAGGCAGCCCACTAAGCAGGACAAGGGATCAGCATCAGCACAGCAGTAATGCAATTATTATATCCCAACAAACAAGACAGGGTGAGCAAAATAATTATCAAGATGAGATCAAGCTGAAATTGGTGTGTTGCATCTGGAACTGCTCCTGCTGTAATTCCTGTTCATGAAAAATTCTTTAAACTGGAAGCTGCAGAGGAAAATTAGGTATGAGTCTTTCAAAAACGTAACTCTTTACAACCTGAGCGGATGATGTGATGAGGAAGAACATCATCAACCACCTTTTAGTCCAATTTTGCTTTCACTTGGGTAGGTGAAAGCCAGCTAAACCAGTGGTGCCAGAAGGCAGCACTAATATGAAGAAGAAATAAGTCCAGTGTCTTCTGCAAACTGCTACTGAAACCACTGAACCCACGAGTAGCAATCACGGCCCCACTGACAGGGCTCCAGTCGGTGAATGGGCACCACAAGCAAACACCGGTGCTACACCCGTGTGCAGCAATGTTCACACACACAAATGTTTTGCTTGAATAAAATAGATAATGCATAATCAAGAAAAAAAGTGAAAATAAAAATATGAGCTAATCACAAATTTTCTTGGAGGAATTTTTGCTAGTTTTGTTTTATCGCTCCAAACACTTTACTGGAGATTTTGTGAAATAAAAAATACACATACCTAGGCATAGCTCTGCAGGCAGACTGAAAAAATGTGAAGACAATTCCTTTCATAAATACACTCATAGGAAAACTGAATTCTCGCAGTTATAAAAATGAATCATTCTGGAGCTGTCCTACAGAAGTATATTTTGCTGGTAAATAACCCGAAAAGACTCATCTGAAAGATGGCTCCATTAATTTTCAGACCTCACATTACAGGAGGCAAGCACACAGAGTAAATAAGTAGTCAGGAATCCATCCATGTTACACGCTCTAATTATAACTTGTGTGTCATCTTTCCAATAGGCTGTGTGTTTACGAGAAGCTGTCACTGACTTTGGACATATGTGAGAGCAATTGGGTTGATCGGTGGTTTTAACCCATGGGATCTTGAGAGGGTCTTATTTCTGTTTATGTTTCTACTTCTCAGTACAGTGCATACCGTCAGGTGCTGTAGAGCTCTGCCATGGGTGCGTAGTCTAGTTTTCCTTGGTAGTCGGCAGAGAGAGTTGACCTCTGGAGGCCGTTTTAGAGTACTTAAATTCATCATTGCTGTTTACTTATGGAGCTTAGATTCCTGAGAGAAGGCACATAAATCAGGTCATTTACGAGCATTAAAAAAATGCCCCGTCATTAAAATTTCAATAGTGTATATCAATCTCGTAAGTAAGTGCACATCTTGATCAGAACTTGCTTTTATTCTTTTTCTGCCAAGGTGAGCAAGTGAACAAGAGCTTTAAAGCAGCTTTATCTGGTGACCTTATTTTTAGTGACTGATTCCGATAGAATGAGTAGAATGAGCAGCAGAACATAGCCTTGTACATGTGAGTGTACTTTAAGAGAACACCCCCATTCATACAAATTACTGGGAAGCTCTTTTAAATAAGTTGTGGGAATTAACAGCAGGTCAGAAAGCCTGTCTGAGTCTGACGTTGGTCTCAGCACAGTCCATTTCTACCTGTGAGAAATCTAGTCGAGAGAAGCAAGAAATTCAAAACAATAGAGGGAGTAAACAGCAACAAGGCTGCAGCTGGCATTTTGTTTAGATTCTTGAGATGTCTATGCTGTAGATAACTAATAGTAGTATAGTGTAGTTAAAATAGCCAATAAATCTACTGTAGTAGTTGGGCAAACAATAAACAACTAACACGAATAATAAACATACAAAAGTCTATATATATGACACTGGCTCTTAGAATAAACGCTTTTTGCCTGCACTTTATGTTAAAATTAGTGTGTCGCGCGTCTGCCTCAACTGCGACAACAAGTGTCTTGAAAGTGTTTGTTATTTTCACCCATTTTACCTGTTAGATTGACTCATATGAGTAATGAGGTGGTATATAAAGAATGGCATCCTTTGCGGCTGATGGGTCTGTATTTAAATTCCCTGAGAAGGAAAGTCAACAGGATGTGACAATTTGAAAGGATCACACAAAAGAGAACCTTTCAAATAGCAGATTGAGTGCCTGAACTGATCAAATTTTGATTCTCTAATCTCATATTTTTAAAACTAAAGTCAAAAAAATATAGAATTTCTTTATTAATTAATAGGGAAATTACACAGGTGATATCTAGCCTAGTGAGCAGCTGCCAAATAAGGTTAAGTACTCAGTGAACTTTTCACTTGAGGATTGAGTTCTGGATGAAAATCTTGGAAATCCAGCCAGACCTCTGTGGTTCTTGGTTACTTAGATTTATTTTTTAAAGTTTTTTTTTTCCATGAACTTGATTTTATATTGTCTAGAAACTTACTAACATATTTTTGTCATAGTTCCAAATGCGATCTGAAACCTTTCTGTCTTCCTGGACTGAAAAATAAGGGTATGCATGTGTGCCCACGCACACAAATATACAGAAACAGCTCTCCACCCACAAAACAGCAGTAAGGAAAACAACCAAATGAAACCAGAAATGTCAAAGTCTAGGTACAGAATCTCAGAACTGATTTAACATGTCCTGTTTTGATTCTTTAGGTGTTCTCCAAGATCGAAACTGTGGTGGTTTTTTTTTAATCACCATTCTCTCAGAACAATGGACTTATCAGAAGGCAAATAAAATTGGATATTTTCAAGGAAGCAGTTCTTCAATAATGATGAAATTCCTGCTGCTCCATGACATTGAGGGGACTGTACCTTATCTTTCCACAGTGATTGCCTGCAATACACTGACCTAGAAGGTCCTTTCTGGACCTGTATTTCTTTATGTATCTGAAAAAGAAATTAATGTGAATAATTTTGAATTTTAGTGTGTCGCTCTGAACATCTGAACATCTGAACATCTTTAGAGCATTTGTGTGTTTCATTTTAAAGAAACAGGGAAAATACTGGACGTTTTTTAACAAGCAAACCCACAGCTTCAGCTGACTATTAATTTTTGGAAAACAAAGCTTATTTTGAGCCATTATGAGTTTGAAGTTAATAGTATTGTTGTGACTAAACCCCATCCAGCAACTAAGTACTCCCCCACTACCAATGGGGAGAAGAATTGTGGAAAAAAAAGCAAACCTTGTGGGATGAGATAAGAACAGTTTAATGACTGGAACAATTTCAAATATACTAATAATACTAATTAGAATAATAACAATAATCATATTACATTTATTTAAAAGGAGAGAGAGAAAGTAATAAAACCCAAGAGAAACAAGTGATGCATAATTTAATTTCTCACCACACACTGACCAATGCCCAGCCCATTCCTGAGCCGCGATTAGCAGGACCTGACCAACTTCCCCCAGTTTATTGACTGAAAACAACATTCTCTTGGTTCTTTGCCCACTTTGGATCAGCTGTCTTGGCCGTGCTCCCCCCCACCAGCTTCTTGTGCACCTGCTCACTGGCAGAGCATGGGACACAGAAAAGTCCTTGACTTAGGGTCAGCACCACACAGCAACAACCAAAACATGAGTGTGCTATCAACATTATTATCACACTAAATCCAGAACACAGCACTGTACCACCAACTAAGAAGAAAATGAACTCTATCCCAGCCAACACCAGTGTCTGGGTTTATTAATATAACTGTATTTTATGTGATTAATAAAGTTGAATATAAAAGGCTCTGACTTGTATCAGCTTTTTAGTAAAAGCAAATCTAGTAATGCAAGAAGTTAAACACCATTATTTCCCATTGAGATGTATTTCTTTAGCACAAACTCTTAAGCAAATTTCAGGCATGATTAATCAAAGGACTCAGTCAAGACCTGTTCAAATCTGTTGTTCTTATGAATTCCCTTCTAAACAGCAGTTCAAATCTCCAAGATTACTATTATGCAACTGCATTTATTATGAAAGACTAGAATGGGCTAAGGTGTCTATCTATTATTATTTACATGTCAAATATTAGTGTCATCAACTGCACGAGGAAGTTACAAATTATTAGTGCAAATGCTTGTTTATTTTTCAAATCATTTTTCACTATTCATCATTACTCTCAGTAAGGGAGGTACTAGGGCAGATCGACTCCCAAGTGTAACACTCGTAACCCCAAGCAAACCCATTGAGAAGGGGCACTCAGGCCACTGAAATGTCAGCAGTAAACCACTGCTGCTTAAGAGACTGACTTAATAGTTGTTTACACCAAGCACAGCAACAAAACCTCTTCCAGCTATTCTACTTGGAATAAAACGTCCCCACACTTACTGTAAGGGACCTCACTTTGGCCCAAATTCAACAAATTATTTAACCTGTGATTACTGCTCTAAAAAGATGATTTTCATCCTGCCTTCAGGCAACAGCTGCATTTTTGCTGTGTTGCGGGACCAAGTAGCACTGTACAGGGCGAGCGGGTTGGTCAAACCACAGAGTTGATGCTGGGGACCCAAATTCCGCAATAAACACATTTCCAGCAGTTTTACCCTAACCCCACTTGGTCTGACTGAGGCACTGGACATCCACCTGCTGCTGCAGCACATGATGTGTATTCTGAAGTGTATCATATCCCCAGCTCAGCTTCAGCTGTAAGGCAGCCTCCAGGCTCAGCCTGAGCGGGAAGAACTGAATTACAGGAACAAGTTTCAGCTGGGGATTTGCTTCAAAAACACACTCCTGAGCAAAATTAATATGCATATGTAGATATAGCCTAGGTGAACCCAAGGCTTTCCTTGCATTCAGCCTTAATTTATCTGGTTTTTATGTCCTTCACTTCTGCTCTTGACAAGAATTTAGGCAAATTATTGGCTGAACTGCAGCAGAAACTTCAGGGAAAATGACCTTATCCAAAGCTGTTTGGATACACTACATTCCACTAATACAGGGATTGTTTTTTGTCCATAATCCTTTAACCAGTTTCTTATTCTATTTAAACGTGCTGTTTTTGCCCTTCATTGTCATTCAAGGGAATATTAGCCTTTAAAATAAGTACAAAACCAATTTATTTTCAGGGATTTAACAATTCTGTATGGATCTGTGCTTCTATTTCTGTTGAATTTAATGGCTATTTCTTTCTAGGTGTGTGTGAGAAAAATTTGAAATCTGAATTTAGACAGCAAATTTGAATCTAGATACCTTAGAGCAAAATATTGTTCTATAGTATGGATAGCATGAAAAGCAGGGAAATTTAGTCCTTAAAAAATACATTTAAAAGGAGAAGCCCTTCAGTGATTATGTGTCTTTTAATTCATGGTGAAAAATAACTGACCTTCTTCCAAGGCAATTACAGATGATTAATCAAGGGAGGTAATTTTATCCTTCAACTATTTCTGTACTGACCCGAACCTGACAGAGTTCAGTATCATTTAGCTGAGCTTTATTCAAAAATTGAATCTAGTTCTTAAATGACAATGCACAAACTCAGGAGACAGCTGAAGCAAGACACGTTAATTGTGGGGTATTTCTTAGACACTTAATGTTAAATCTAATAAACTCCATGAATAAAAAAGTTATTAAAACTGTTCTTAGCAGAGTTTGTGATAACAATGAATGTTTCTAACACAAGTTTTAATGACCAGTTTGGCATTTAGTTCAGTAGGTTGGCATTACTCTGAAAGTAGAATCTGATTCATTACTTAAAACTCTTTGAGATACTGTCAAGTTTTGCATTAGCTACAGTGTGATGGCACTTTCCATGATGCCTTGCATTTCTGTGCATTTTGCGTCCAGTCTCGATGAGATACAAAATATCAAGGGGGAATCAAGGCATAGGGATACTACCTTTGAAACAACAGATGTCTGATGGAATAACCCATGGAGCAGGTCTGGTCCCGAGGCCTGAGCATGAACTGCTGCATACACAGCCCACAGACAAAGCATGGTTTAGATCTTTGTGAACCAGTACTATACCTCAGCCAGTCACTGCTGTGGAAGCAAGTGGGTTCTTCAAATGGAAAGGATCTTGTCCTGAAAGCACAGGGATTTGATCCTGATCATGACAGTTTAAGTAATGTGAAGAAACCAAAGAGGAGGTCACTGAGGGTGCTTAACACCTCTGAACGGAGCTTCTCATGCCTCTGGTGTTGCAGCTCACAGCCTCATTTCCTCTGCTGCTGCTACAGATCGAACTCCTGCCTCTCCATACATTCCTGGATTACACCAGATAATTTATACCAGTGAAGTGTTTAATATCATTATAGGATAAACAACTTTAAGCAATTTCCTTCATCCTTTTCAGTTCTTGCTGCTTTTTCATAAGATTTAATGTTGCCTTTGAAATCATAATCAATGATGCTTCTTTTTCAACATAAACATAATCTCCTTCGAGTAATAAGTGATTAGAAAAAGAAAAGCAGTGTATCAATTTTATTTGTATCAGTGAAGGAAATCCCTGAAGAAACAGATATTTACAGAAATATTACCCTTAAATTAGAATTTTCTCAGGAAATTGCATCTCATTAAACATGTTTTTCTGGATCGGCATATCATGAGTTTGAGCATAAAGTTGGTAGCTCAAGTATGAAAATCACTTGCTGCAAATCTATCAGCTTTACCAGCCCTACTAAACATCATCCCTGTCTAGTACCATTTAGGCTTATTTGCAGAAAAAGTGGAAACCATGATAATCCAAGTTTGGCGTTTAAAACTTTTGCCAAGCTACTTGATGGTAATTTTTTCCTTTGACTTCCATACTGCAAAATTAAATTTACTTTTCTGCAGTAACAATGCTTTATTTATACAGGCAATATCTCCTGTGAGGACCTTACAGAAAGGTTCAAGATAATTGATAAACTGGAGATCACTCAATTAATGAAGTTTTGTCCAGTTTCCTTGAAAACTACTTTTGAGAAGCTGATTCTTTCCTTACAAGCCTATTTTCTCTTGTTTGTATGGTCCTTGAGCTAAAATTTAAACCAAGTTTATTTTACTGCCATTTCATGTTTGTGTTTGAAGATCTGCCACAAGACAGCCTTGTTAAAGGGATTTGTATGGTACTAAATAGGTAATTCAACCCTAATTTTTCCCTAGGCTGAAAGATTTCAGGCAGCAGGCACAGAGGAGGCAGCCAGCATCAGGGAGGAGTTGAACCCTGGTCTCTCCCACATTTAATCACTTTTCTATGCTCTGCTTTTTCCTACTTTTTGTTCTTTTTTGCTTTTTTTTTCCTCTCTGACAGGTCATAATGTCATATGCAATGCAGGCAAATAATGCTCTCTGCTGTAAGAATTGACCTCAGCCCAATCTTCATCTGTGAAGTGGGATCTAATGCTCTTGCTTTTCCAATCATGGAAGGTAGCAAGTGCTCTTTTATAAATCTTTCCAAGCAGACAAGAACTCCAGTTCCAGTGGTTTAACTGCCATTAGTGATCAAAGTGTACTGATTGAAAGGATTTTTTTTTTCTTTTTTAGGGTAGCAGTAGCATCCTATTTATAGTAAATTGTTATGAAGGGAAAGAAAAAGAGAATTAAAACCATTTGATCTTAAGAACTGGTTATCTGGCTTTAGATCTGGGAATGCTTTAACAGAATGCCTTTCAAGGTTTTGGTGGTACTACCACTTAAGCACATGATTAGCTATTCTTCTAGGCCCAGAAAAATCAGTAAGATATCCTATGATATTCCTATCTACAGAAGCCATATGGCTACTTACAGGTATTTTCCATATGGTTGTCTTAGTAGCAACTGAGTTTTTGCATTTCCTTTAAACATATAAAATAATTAGATATTGTTTGATCATGGGCACTTGTCAAAATGTTAGGAATATTAACATTGCTTAAAAGTTGAAGGATTTTCTTCTGGTTTAGGACAAATAAAACCCAGAAGAATTTTCCGAATAGCTGGGAAGAGGCTGTTATTTAGGAAGATCAAACAACTGCATGTCTGAATCGGAGCACAAGGTTTCTATTCTTATCACTAATTGACTCACTTTCACTTTGTGGAAAGAGAGAAGAAAACCGTTCTTGTTTCTTGGTTGTTTTTAGAGAAATGATGACACACAAACATGAGCAAAGGGATACACGGTTCACTTCCCCTGTGGCCATCAGGTCCAGAAAGGAAAAGTATGTTGAGACCGGTTTCTCATTAGGTATTCATGCATCTCTGGCCAGTAACGTACCTGACCAATTGAAAAACTCCCTGGGAATTTACTAACAGCAAGGGAGGAGGCAAAAATTAAATCTGATTACTTGCTCAGTATACAGCATTAAAAATCGCCATGGGAAGAACCGAGTCTACAGCTCTCAGACCTAGTCTTCCAGTTGTAAGCTTCTCCCAGAGATAGCTGGTTTCTTTTTTTGGGTTTACAAATATAATCAAAGCTGAAGAATCAATCAAGAGTGCTAAAATGTAAAATGGGCTGCCTTCTTCTTCTCTGTCTCATTTAAAAATCTAGTCAGGAACAGCAACTTCAAACACAGAGAATTCCTACCATTCCCTCCTATTTTTTAGTGGAAGTGCAGAAACTCCAACCACAGAGAAACATTCACTCCCGTGACAATCTGCCATCCTTCAAGACTGGATCTTGTCATATTGTGAAACATCCTGTGAATCGGAGAGGCTGTACCATAACACAGAGAGTGGGAGGCTTGGCAAACAGAAGCTGGGTTTCTGCCCGCAGTTTTTGAGGCTTGTTTCAGCATGTTGCTCATTATTCAATACCCATTATCACTCAGAGAAATTGCCGAAGAGAAAGCACCACACAGGTAACACCATATATTGTACCTTTGCAGTGCATTTCAGAGGATAAGGTGTAAACATTCAATCAGATGTTGGGGACTGAAGACATGGTATCACAAAAGAGCCAACTTTTACCTCTGAGAGGAAGCAAGTATGATTCTTCTGATAATTGCAATCGTATTTCCCATATCATGCAAGTTTTATGGAGTCCAGCTATTGAGTAGCAGTCAAAAGGCCAGCATATCCATTCATAAATCATTGGATGCTCTTGTGAGGTATTTTCACTGAATTAGCTGCATCTACGATTAAAATAGTCCTTGATCTGATGTTAAATCATATTATATTCAAATTCTTCAATTGTCTTGAATATGATTTTATTGCATGAGCTACCATGCAATTAAAACATTATTCAATACCACATTCCCAATGCAACCATAAATGACTGAAACAAGAGAAACAAAAATATTTTTGTACAACTTCCACAATTTGTGATAGTACAGTAAGAAAGTTAAAGAATGCTCATATTTCCTTAAAAATTTTTGAAGTTGAAAAACTTGATTCACTTTATACCATTTAAAAACATGGAAAGAGGCAGCACTAATTTTATGAAGTGGCGTTAAAATGTGCTGGAAAATGAACCTATGCCCTTCCACAGAAGAATCTGGATCTGCCAGTGATATTGCTGAGTTCTTTAGACCATCATCTTAACAAATCACCTCTTATAAGGAACATTCATTCCAATTATAATCCCATATTTAGCTTATTACTATGAGAAAAAGGCTAAGAAAAATATAGTGGTTCAACTGTCATTTACATTTAGAATTGTATATCCCATTAAACACATTCAGATCCTAACTGTTTTCAAAACACAGATGTCCACATACACTGATGAAAACTTCAGGCTTCAGATTCCAAATTTAGTACAGGTGTTTTGTCTAAGTGGTTTCAAAGGCCACATCGTTTTTCTCCTTGTTCTAGTAAACATTTCACTGTTAGCAGTCACTTAAAACTGGTTACCCAAATTTTATTTTAAATGCATGTGACCCCAGCAATATAAAGCCACTTCTGCTTCTCATTAAGTCAATCAATTAGTAGGGTCCCAGTAATTAACTTCTTCTATTAACTTATTTTCAGTAGTTCACAAAGTGCACCGTAAAATCAAATAACGTCTTGTTTTATTTGAGCCAAGAATTTTGGGATATTTTTATTTTTAGTTTCCAGTGTGCATTTGCCTTTTTTGTAGTAACATCACGTTATTCAGCCATTGTCCAGCCTAAAATCCACTATGATCCTGAGATCTTTTTCTACAGCACCTCTGCCTCACCTTTTGTTCCTCACTTGGAAGTGTGTAGATGTTGTTCTGCCACTAAGGGAGTGGAATTGGTGTTCAGTTTTTCTCAGATTCTTTTGATTTCTAAGCTTGCTCTTGACTGTGTTGACAACAACAGTGTCTGCAAATTTATTGAGTTAAGTCTTTATTCTACACTTCAAGTAACTAGTGAAATTACTGAGAAGGATATATCTGAACTAAAACTTCTTGCAGTTATCCCATTTGATACATGAGTTGGTTTTGACATTGAACCATTGTTAACCTCGAAAACTATATTCAGAAAGAATGTGAATGTTCTACTTTCATTTAGACAGCTGTGCTCCCTTGTTTTTTCCAGTTACCACAGTGATATCAGAGAGCTATTACCAGTACTGGAAGAAGAAAACACATTTTTGAGTCTTTATTGTCTTCACTTTTTTTAGTTTGTTGAATTACAGACAGCCCTTAGGAGATGTTAGGGCAATTTATCAATTTTTTTTTTAAAAGCACTTCAGCTACTGTGTACACAAATCCCCACTAACTACGTAATTAAAAAAAATAATCTCTAGATGTGGTTTAAAGAAATACAGATGCATCATTTAGTCTTCATTGTCTTCCTGCAGGATTTCAGTCAGGAAACCATCCAGCCAAACAGATTTCATTAGTGAAATAGATGGAAACATCAGCTTGTGTAACAGCTTCGAGCATAGGAACGGAAAGGCATGATCAGTTTTTCTTTGTCAATTTTTTTCCAACACCACTTCTGCTTTGTCACTTTTCCGCACCGTTTGTCTGCGCAGCTTCTCGGGCTCCCTCTGGTGGTTGCCGGGCAGAGGCGTTGCTTCCCTTGCAGCCACACGATGAAACGCACAAGACTGATTTCATCAGCATTTCTCGCTCCAATAATAATTAGGAAACTATCATTTTATTAAATTATAAGGCTTCGTGTGGTCCACTTGTGTAATCTAGATCATAATATGCTTCCTGAGCTAAGAAATATTTGAAAAGTCTGCTATGAATCCTATTTTTCCCTCAAATTCTTTTGGGGTTTGAAAAGAGAGAAAGAGAAGATGCAACTAACCAGTAGATTAATATCCCATAATACCCGTGCTAATGATCCAAATAAAACAACTAAATCCAAAATTTCAGATAAGCGGCTTTTAATATCTCTCTTTACTCAGGCAAAATTCTCCAATAATCTGGATGTGTCACACTTTCTCTTAGCTGACAGTTTTTCTCCTACCTCAAGTGTGGATGTGTATTTTCTCTTGGTCCCCAGGATATTGCAAAGTAGCATGAGAGAATTTCTGGATCAAATCCCAGTAGATATGGCCCTCTTTTGAGCAGATATCCAGCCAATTACAACATTACTACAGATTTCTAAAAACATTTCCATAATCGGTATAATGAAAAGCCTCTTCTAAAGGCACAAGAAAAAGAAGCTGTTTTTTCGGGTTTTTTTAATTAGAGTAACAGTATTATTATTTTCATATGGTAATTCTTTGTATTAAACCAGAATTATTTGAAATGGGAAGAAACACGGGAAAGTTTGCACGAGGCAGCCCCAGTTCACAGGTGATATGCTCCACAAGTCTATTTTACATGGATCACCTTTGCAGATGAACAGAATTAAGATTAATTTTTCACTGAGGTCAAGCTTCTAACAATTATTGCCTTTTCAGAACATCTGACGGTTTAAATACCTGTATTTCATTTCCAAGAAAGAGCTAAGTACGGAGATAATGAAAAGCAGGTGCTGAGTGATAAACACCTATTTTTATGATCATGTCTTCAACACCAAGAAGCTACCTGCTCTTCAGAGTATCCAGAAAGAAAACAGTCTCAGGCAAATTTTGACTGTCGGAGTAAAGCTGTGGAACACCTTTAGGCAACTCAACACATCACTGCTAATGATGCACCCCTGTCCAGGTATAAGATCTGCTGATGTACAGTCTCTCTTCTTGAAGTTTGTAATGGCCAGTGAAGGTTGTATGATCGGCATAAAACTGTGTTTTACTTATAGAAACTTATGAATATAATTTCTCTGACGTAATGACTACACAGAAAGCCTTGAGAGAATTTTAGCTTCATTTTAAGTCCTTGCCAAAGTAGAGTACATTGTTCTCTACTTTGCATAAATATAGCCAAAATGTTGAAGAAAATACGTGATTTATTGCACATCTTTTGACATGAAGCCTTTCTGTTTCAGTAGTGAATAATAAATACAAAAATAAGCTCTTTATGTGACTGTGCAAGTGTCCATGAGTTAGTTTGGTATTGGTTGATTCGAGTTTGTCTACATTAGATTTTCCATGGTGTTTTAATTAGCATTTGCTGGTTTCTTTTCAATAACTTAACACAGCAAAAATTTCAAGCATTGGAATTTTCCTTAACAATTTTTATAAGGACAGGTGTACTGTAAGAGCTAAGCGCAGATTTGTCCTCAATAATCACAATATAAAAACAAACCCATTCTCTTCAATCATCACTGTGTAATATTGTGCCTCTCTTTGACACATACATTTTCCTATGGTGTTGCAAAGAAATCGTGTAATTGCAAACATCTTGCTCTTAGAAAAGATCACAGTATACAATAATAGGAAGAAATGCAGTAAGCTCATGAAACAAAATCCCTGAAGTACTCCAGTTTCATTAAATTCAATCTGGATGAGCTGTGCTGAGGATTTAACAACACTACTCTGGGTTCTCTGCGTATCAGAAGACATGTATTATCCATTGATTATTTTTCCTATGTGGAAAAAATCTGAGGAGCTAATTCTGTCTCCAGAAAGCAACTGATAGATACAGCTCATGGGTAGTGATCTTGGCATGATGTTTTTGGGTAAGAATAGCAAAAGAACATATTAATGAATAAAGTCATCCTTTCACAACTCAGTTTATTGAAAATTCCCAGGTAGATAAAATGAGCTATAGGTTCACTCCAGATGTCTCTTTTGAATATTTTTCTTTTAAAAGTCTTTAATAGAAACGTCCAAAAAAAAAAAAAAAAAAGACTAAAGTAATTGAGAAGCGGTTTTACTCCTTAGTTTCTATGGCCATACTTTTTCCCTTCAGTGTTTCAGTTTTTCCTTAAAAAATTAAATGAAACACTGACTACCATAGCAAAACTAAAAAGCTTGCATTTTAATTTATGTTACCATATTAAATTCTTAAACAACTATGTGAATATAGGCTGAGGATTTCTTTAGTAAGTAACTTTTTATAAAATGTCAAAACCCAGATGCAAAACTGATGCAAACTGAAAAATTTCCAGCTGAGCCAGTTTTCATCAGTGATAGGTTTCAAACTCAGTGAACCTAAGAGTTCACTCTAACCTAATTGTTCAAAAAAACCCAGAAACAGATTCACAAAGTTATGCCAATCCTATAATCTACTAACCTGATGCTGTGATTGATTTGTTTCTGGGCAATTATTTATGTGATATCAGTGGAAAACAAACACAATTAGAACTCAAAAAATTGACTTTTTACTAAAAAACAGAAGTTTCAAAGGGTAGTTTCTGGAGTTATTTTAGAAGAGGAAAAAAGAAAAGACATAGCAAGAATCCAAACAACTTAAAATGAGTTAGTCTTCTTTTTCACATCAAAACCAAACTAAAACTCATAATCAATTTCTTAAAAAGATCAAAGAAAATACAGGAATAATTTCTCTTCTGTCACTCAGTTTTTCACTATGGTTAATTAAATACGTAAGCACCCTATTTGCATGTTGATTTACACAGGTTACTCCGAGATTCCTTGGGGTGAAACACCTCAAAAGTAATGTCATGAGGGGATTTGATGATGCAAAGCAGACATAGCTTCTCATGCTGTTGACACAAAAGACTGGGCTGCACACTGGCCTGACAGGAAAAGCTGGATATATAAAGGCCCAAAGTATGGATACTCCACCATCAAGTCTACTTTCAAAGCTTCTTTGGGATAGCTTATATAATCCTCTAGATTCACTAAAAATGATCATTGTACACCAAGGCACATTGCTGTTTTCCTTCCAGGAGCAAAAGCCTTGGAATCTTTGTATATTGGATCAAATTTTTACCTCAAGTTCCTCCACCAGCTGGACATGTGTGAACCTGAACTGTCTCCAGCAAGGGCTACTTGTCTCCAAATATTGAAAGGTATCTGCAAAAGCAGACAGAACACACTGCTTTCCATACTCATAGATAAGAGAGAAGCATGTCGAAGCCGCTGCACTAGGAATGTAAGCAAACAATAACAGAGATTTCTGGTTGTAAATGATAGCTGAGCACTGGGAGTGTCTGCAAAGGTGGTGGGGGTTCCATCAGTGCTGGTTTTTTTAGGATAAATAGTTATTTATGAAGATTGGTTACACATAATTAATTGTTCTTTCTGATTTCTGTTTGCATTCTGAGATGCAGGGCAGCTAGGCTAGGAACCCCTCCAGCAGAACCCTCTTCCATTGTGCTCTGCATATGCACAGTGAGTCTTGGGAGATTAGGGAAGGCAAGGCAACCTCATCTGTAATTTTGGTGGACTTCAAGAAAACCTTGAGTAATAACATCTCCCAGGAAATCTCAGAAAAATGAAAAATGGGATCAGTTTCATGATCTGGACTCTGAGTGAAGCCCTCTCCCAGAGCAAATTAAAGCACGGCACAACTGAGCCTGAATCAATAAGCGCCAACTCAAGCGGTTACTAAAACCAATAAAGAAGAAAAGTCTGGTTCAAACAAAACCAAGCTTAAGCTACCTTCATCCACTGCAATAAAATGTTTCACTAATTATCTGAAAGTAAAACTGGTCTCTGTTCTGTCAGAAAAAAAAATTGCAAGGGCTGGGGAAAGGATTCGCTAAATCCCAGAGAGCTGGGAGCAGCACTGAAAATTGGCTTCTGCAGGACCTTAAGTTAAGGTCTATGGCAACTATGAAACGAATTTGCTGTGTTGAATCGATCATTTTGTTGTCTATATGTCAATGTCCTTCCCTTGAATTCTGATGCAGCCAAAGTCCCAACAGCATGAAAGTGATATGCAGCATACAAACCTGTAAAGGAAAATAGTCTTCTAGTCATCCCCAGAACTTTGTAACTGGAATTAATTTTGTCAGGCTATTTAACTAGAAGATAGGATATTTTGTAAAGCAGACAGGTTCTGTTGGTAATTGTAATAGTAGTTCTAATGAAGACTATTAAATCTGCCTTAGGGTTTTGTTTCCTGACTCACAATTTATACGATGACAGTCTGACATACAAAATTAAAATAAATAGTGAACTAGCAGTTTTTGTCTACAAAAGTCCTGTTTCTCTTTACTACATCTTTGCAAGGCCTTTGTGCAGCTATAGAGATATATTTTTACCATTTTCCTAGACACTATATATCTCTGCTTACATAGGTATCTGTGTTAAAAAAAGTCAATATTCCAAGAAAAATCAAAATTATGATTTACACACTTTTTTGGGAATGATACCTCCAGGAGAATGGCAACCCAGTCACATTTTTTTCCCTTTACAGCTCTGTTGGGAGCCATCTCCATGCTCCTTGTGAATGTGTACAAATCAGATCTTGCACCTCTTGAACGAGGAAGACTGGTGTCAAGTCAAGTCCAGGGTGCTGCTGACATGGAAGCCCTTCCTGGGCACTGTGGAGAGCCTGGAGGAGCCAAGGTTGCTGCAACTGCTGCTGCCAGGATGGAGGGGAGTGTAGAGGCAGCAGTAACTGCTGGGAAAGGCGACCATCCGCTGTCTGCTATTTCCTCCTTTCACCCAAAGAAATGCCCTGGTGAGCAAGGTCTCCAGGGCTGGACAGTGAGGTCCCGGCCTTTTTCCTTACATCAGACATTCACTGCCTCTGCTTGTGCCTGGAGCTGACCCCAGACAAAGCAACCTGCAAACTCCTGGCTCCTTTACCAGCAGCACACACCTGCTTCAGCAGGAGTCAAACTTTCTGAGTTACCCCTTTCCATCGTTACATCTTTCAGCCTTGATAATTTTGATGTTTCCCTACATCATGGCTAAGGTAACTTCTCGAGCTCGTATTTCTGTTTTTCCTATATAGAAATAATGATGCTTATTTTACAGAACTGAAGCCTTTCTTAAGCCCCACAACCTCACCCCAGTCAGATGTACATTTCACAAAGCAGTTTGAAGGTAGAATAATCGTCCATTTAAAAGACTTCTGCAGCCACTGTGCCCATGACCTGGATACCTGCTGCATTCTCCTGAGTTTAGTAAGACCTGATCTTTGTGTTATATTGTATTACACGTGTTCATCAAAATACACTTGATTCTGTTTCAGACAAAACACAGCTGTGTTTTCATGCACAGGCAAGTTGCTTCTGCAGCCAACACTAAAAAGCATCCCATGGGGTAACTGTCACACATCAAGGAAAATTTAAAAAGCAACCCTCTTCAACAACTACAAAGCAAGTTCATGTTGTTAGACCATGGTGTATAGCTTTTGGCATTTTTACAGAGGAAATTTCAGGGCATCGAATAAAGTATGGATACATGTTTCTATGTACAATTTTTAGGCCTAAAACATATTCCTTTAAAGCACTAAATAGTAATACAAATTACAAATGGGATTTTGGAAACTTTGCTTCAAATTTACTTCTTTTGATTGCCCCATTTTAAGGCTTTTTTAGAACTGATTTTTAGGAACTGGAATAGAGAACCAGGAGAAAAAAAATCAGCACAAACTCAGGGATGGAATGACAATGACTCTCAAATGTATATGGGCAGATGTTTACTTCTTTCTAAATGTCAGCAAGAAGCAATAAACTTCAGTTTACTGGCGACACTTCTCCACTATGGAAATCCAAATGTAGTGACAATTGTGACCTGAGGGTTGCATTATTCCCAAGAATATAGATAGAAGGAGAGTTAATGCTTATAGATGCTTGACTTTTACATACTAGTAACTTTATAGAAGGCAAATCAAAGGTTGGTTATGAATCATGGACTTTTTTATTTGGCTTTTGAATTTTATTTAAAGTTCACATCCACCTTTAAAATGCAAATTTCTACTCCAGGAACTTGTCACAAAGAAAAATAATGGGGTACAATTGATGTGACTATTGTGCCTGATCTTGTTTCACAAATAAATAGAAAGAGTCAGTCTTCAAAATAAACCTGTTCTCAGTCTTGTGTTTTATAAACAAAACATGACCAAATCCAGAGAATATTTTTTGCAGCAAAGAAAACTGGTCAATCAGCTAAGGGCTGAGCTGTCAAAAGATCTCTAAGGGTTAGGATTTCTCATATACTTAAATATCAATACACTTTAAATGGTTTCTGTCCATTGACACTGGGGTGCAGTTGAGAGCCTTGAACCTCAAATCCGGCTTCAACTTCCCTACAGAAAAAAGCCTGAAAACCCTTCCAAAAGACCCTAAAAGTATTTGTAAAGGATTTTACTAAAACTCTTCTCTGAAGAAGTTGTATATCCTATTATTTTATTCTTGTAGAGTGATAAAATGCAGAAAGACATATCTCTGTATATGTATTTGTACAATCAGATGCTGATTTTTGTGCCTCAGTTATTCAGTGTAATCAAAACTGGGACAGTAGCTAAAAATTGCATTGTTTAATGTTTCTGAGATGCTAATTAAATGTTTGTTTTAAAATATAAATGCATTTTACTGACATTATACTGATTATATGTTTATTATACTTACATACATGCATTAAATAGGAACAGAGATCTCAGTAGTAATTAATATTTTAAATCAATGCATTGGATTTCTTATTCCTGAAATAAAAATATACCAGTGTAAGTAAAATATTTTCATTATTGGAACTATATAAAAATAACATACTCAACCATTGGACTGAGCAAAAGGACATCCTTGTATGTTTTTACAGTAATATCTTCTGGATTGAGCCACAGAGGAGTAAATATAAAGGCCTAGACCTAACAGGGTATGTAGGTTCCCATCCCTTTCAGACATTTCTCCTACTATTTTCTCCATTGATTGCTATGGAAAATTTTGGAGCCAAACAAATTTTTGGACAAAAGTTATCTGATAAAGATGACGATGGATTCTAGTCACAGACAGAAGAACACTGCATTTAGTTTCTTGATCTTTCTGAAGTTCATAGGCTATTCTAGTTTTAGGAGATCTTGTCATGTCAAAAAGTGTTCAGGACTAGATTCAGTAGAACTAGATTCAAGGAAAAGTGTGATGCACATACTTAAGAGATCTCTTTTGCAAAGACATGAAATTAATTTTCTTTAAGTACAATGAAATATTTTTACTGCTGTTTTTCCCTTGTACTTTTTCAACTAATTCCTGTATTTAACTACATATTTATTTGTGCTGAATTCATAACAGCTTTTCCATCTCAACTTTCTTTTCCGTGAAAATTTTACTCAGTCTAGATAAGAAGAACAGTGGTTTAACAAGTCAATACCTGTTTGGTTATGACAATCTTAACAGCAATCATGAGTGTTGTCAGGGTGGGAACTTCCCTTCACTCACGTAAAGTCTGAAGCCTGAAGGTCCTAGAGAAAAGCTACAATATAGTTGTATTCTCGGGGTTTTTTTCCTCTAATGCTCAGGGTATTCTTACAGGAACTATATATTTTACATTAGATATGTAGCAGAAAAGCAAAGCTTGAACTATAAAACTGTCAATTAAATATCCAAAGGAAACCAATAGTCAACTCTCCCATCCAAATCATTAGTGTGATTTTAAGGTTGATTTCCGCTAAAATTGGTTTTGTCTCTATACCCACTTTTCCTGGTTACTTTTCTGTTAAGTGTAACATCCCATCTCTAACCTTTCAGGGTATTCTGTTCAAAAGATATTATTTTGCAAAAAAGCAGAAGTGTGAGTGGTGTGGACCAGCAGCATTTCAGATGGAAGGTTGCATTAACTTCATCAAAACCAGGGCTGCACTCAAGACATCCGGGAAAATGAGTGATGTCTGGCAGCATGACATGATTCAAAAGCACACCATCAGTCGTATTCAAAATATTTCTTGTATCTCTCTCACCATATGAAGGAATTAGGAGACAAACACAGGCATCAGCAACACTAGTAAAATCTATAAACTTCTGTTCGTTTTCACAATATACTCAGAGAGTTTCCAAAAAGTATGTGATATCTGATATATCCTAGAAATGTTTAACAGTGTTCTTTCTCAAATCCCTTGCAGAAGTAGAGACTACTAGATATGGATGGTAATCAAACACGTCAACAAAATTATAAAGAGTGCACATTACAAAAAAATTCAAACTGAAGTCTTTGAGGAATCTTTACTAGGTTTTTTTGGCTTGAAATATTTATAACTTCTTAAATGAGTTACAACTGATGTAGAAACAAGCTTAATCCAGATATAAGTTTCTCAGATCAATATAAACTGAATTGTGCTCTCCCACACATGTTCCTTTGGCCATAATGGGGCTGACCATATATTAGATTAATTAAAATCTACATCTGCAGAAGTCGATGGCTTTGCAGTCAGCTGATGTGCAGCTGCTGAGATGCTTCAATATAAGTAGCAAAAAGAAAGGTAGAAAAAAGCCCCTTCAAACTGCAGACTGAAAAATACGCACACAAAAGCTCGCAATCTCCAACAGCACATCTGGGCAGTTCTGGTGGTCACGGCTGCTGCCAGCTGTAGCGCACTGACTCGTAATTAGAAGACAAATGGGTAAAACCCTCAGGCAAATCCGTTTCATTCCCAAGGTATGTATGCCGGTGAGAATATCCTCAAGGACTCGCATCCTTATGCTGGAGGAAGTTTTATGCTTCGCCCCGTGCTGAAAGGAGTGGCTTTTCAGGAGCTCCAGTTTCGGCCCCGGGGAGCGCCGCCTGCGGCTGCCCGGCTCCAGGGAGCCCGCCGGCTCTCAGCACGAATGCGCTCCTGCCGCGGCGGAGCTCTCAAACACGGAGTCGTGATTTGGCAGTGAAAAGCGGCTAGACTTCCTATTCATTTATTTTGCTTTGCTTCGGGTTTTTTTTAATAGGAAGGCGTGACACTGTCCGCCTCCTTTTGTCCTTTGAGATTCTGAGTGATTAATGGAAACCTGTGAAGGAGGTGAGAACAGTGAGCACAGGCGGTGCTTAGTCCGGAGTAACTCTTGCTGCCGGCTACCTGTTGAGGTGGGTTCACGCAGGCGCTTCATTATTTCCGTCTTTCCAAGCGAGTAAATTTAAGCCCGGGCGGTCCAGCCGAGCGCCGCCTAGCCCTGCTGGGAGACGCGGCTCCCGAACCTCCCTCGGAGCGAAGGCACCAAGCGGAGAGAAGTTTTCTGGGGAGAGGACCGGGGTTCCGGCTGCCGCCCTGGGGGGCACCTGCAAGCTGAAGGGAGGGAAGAAAAGGCGGGGGAGGGGAGGGAAATAAAGAGGGCAAGACAGCCCCACCTCCCGTTTCCCCGAGGAGACGTTCCCGGGGAGCTGAGACTCCCGAAGCAGCGCGGCTGCCAGCGTGGGGGGCGCGGGTACTCCGCGGCTCGGCGGGGCGGGCGCGGCCGGAGCGCCTCCCCGGCAGCGGGGGCGGCAG